>OZ038482.1:46248593-46251093 GCA_964036315.1 Acanthosepion esculentum | reverse complement strand
TCCAGGCATTTGGTTGTCCATTCCCACTCTTTATCTTTTCTCAATAATTCATTAAGTCGCGCTCTCAAACTGTGCATTCTTGGGATAAAAACGTTGTAGTAATCCCAAGACATAAAAAGCTTTGAAGAGCCGACACTTTTTCTGGTGCCGGCATATTCTTTATTACTGTTGCCCTGTCTGGGTCGGGACTTCTTTCGTCTTTGTCAATTATTTGCTTCGAGTACTTAATCCTCTCTAAGAAAACCCCACAATTTCCGCCTTTTAATTTGAATCCGTAATCCTGGATTCACCTGAACACCTGCCAGACTTGCGATTTGTGTTCCTCGATGCCCTTGCTTTTTATTAGGACGTCATCGAGATAGGCCACTGCAAATTCCAGACCATTTAACATCGAATCAATGACCTGTTGAAAAATGGAAGGGTCGACCTTAACCCCGAACGGAAGTCTTAAAAAATTGTATAAACCCTTGTGAGGTTTAAAAGAAAGAGCTTCGAGCATTCCTCGTCCTCTGGTATTTGTAGATATGCGTCGTTTAAGCAATCTTAGAAAAATATTTTCCTCCACTGAACTTAGCGGATATATCCTCTGGACTTGGAAGGGGATAATGGTGATCCTTTAAGGCGCTGTTCAGCCCCATAGAGAAGTCAGCACATACACGGATTTCTTTGCTCATTTTTTAAAATATGAACTGTGGGATATGCCCATTCACTATATTCAACCTTTGCCAGACCTCCCATTTCCTCACTCGATTCAATCCCTCGTCAATTTGATTTAACGGGGCAAATGGAACGTTACGATTTTCTTAAAATCTCTGTTTACATCTGGCTTTAAATCAAGCTTAGCAGACATTTTTGTGCATTTAACTAGCCCTCCACTGAAAACGTCGGGAATTTTTTAAATTTTTTATTTAACCTTTCAACATTTCTGATTTATCAGTCAAATTGTCGACTTTACTACATAATGATTTAATAGGAATATCCCAAAAATTGAAACTGTTCTAACCAATCAGTCCCGAACAAATTACCCGTATTCTTCATAATATACGCCTTTAGTTTTAAAGTTTTACCATTGAATGATATGTTCGTTATAAGTTCGCCCATCAACTTAATAGTATTGCCAGTTACACTTTTAGCTATTCGGTTCGTTCTTAACAAAGTCGGCTTACCCAGTTTTTTCGATGTTTGATAATTAATTATGGATAAGTTTGAAACCGAATCAAGCATCAGTCAAATATTTTTGTAAAACATTTCAATATATATAAGCACTTCAATATATTTCCTGATGTTACGAATTTCTGGTTCATCAGATTTGGTATTTTTTACAAACCTTTTTTGTCATGTTTATAATGCTGCAGTTGGAAATTTTGTGTCCCAATTTATCGCCATTAAAACATATTTTTATCTTGAAAACGATAATCTCTCTACCAATGTAATTGACCCCACCCGAAACATGATCTTGACGGCAAAGTAACTTTATTATTTTTTGGTTGACACATTTTAATTTTTCTTTGGCGTATTTTTTTAATGCGGCTCACGCCACTCTCATGTTTTTCTAACCCTCTCTGACGCTCCAAAAAACTTTGGGAATCTTCGGCAATTTGCTGTAAAGTAACGCCGGACTTGTTTTCAAGCATGCTGTGAACCCTACGACGTATTTCAGCGTCATTCGCTGAAATCAAACCCTCGATGAATATCAGGCATTTAAAATTACTGGCGCTTAACTCTGAAGTTATCGCAGTGTTTACTGACTACACTCGTAAAATTAGTCTAATCTTCGACTTCTTTGTGGGTGAGATTTATGCATTTCCAACGCTTGTGGAACAGTGATGTTTTTGGACTGAAGCCTGCTGTAAATGATTGAACCGCCTCTTTAAATTTCAAGTCGCTGGTTTTCTTACGCAAAATATAGTTAACATATATATTCTGCTATGCCTTATTTTCTGAGGATTAGGCGAAACGTTTTATGGTCAGCTAACCTTGCACCATCTGTATTGTATAAGTCATCGTAAGGTTTAAAGTACGAAGCGAATGTAATTTCTTCTTCAGGTGCAAACTTGAAGTTTCCAATAGCACTTCATATAGCATTTTGAGAGAACACGTTTTTGCTGTCATCACTTTGGCATTTTGATGGATATATTATACGAGTGCCTTTGCTCATTCTGTGTAGGAAAGATCATATCTTCCTGTTTCTATTGTCTAACCTGAATTTCTAGATGCAATTCCTCAAATCTCAAAGGTATTTTCCTTGTTCTCGTTGGAATTTCTAACAATAGTTGTTGTTCCTGTTGGTGTTTCATCAACTCTAGCATTGCACTGTTTAATTCGTCCATTTTACCTCGGTGGTACGTAAAATTAAGAAATCAGAGAGGATATTTTTTGTCTTTACACTCGTAATCAACAATAAGTCTGTTTTGACTTGTAGGATTCTTTTACTGAAAAATTTAAAAGCGGAAGAATGGGTACATTTTTACTTTACCCTATTAGTGAAAACTATAAGTCT
>OZ038482.1:46238593-46241093 GCA_964036315.1 Acanthosepion esculentum | reverse complement strand
AATTCATATATATATATATATATATATATATATATATATATATATATATATATATATATATAACTTTTGCAACGAATGCCAAAAGAATTTTGCACGCAAAAGGATGATATTTTGATGTGAGCAAAATTAAATCATTAAATGCTTTACTTCTTTTTCTCATAATAAAAATTATAATAAAAAAAACTGTCTCAATTTTTAGACATATATAATATATTTCTCTTGTTTATATAAAAAACAACTACTTTTACGCCAGTTTAAAAAGTACTTGTGGTCGACTCAGACTGTAGTGTATATATTGTTTTTTTTATTAATAATTTTGTAATGTATCCTGGTGAATTCCAAGTAAATATTCGTTAGATCATTTACTGGGAAACCACCGTTATTATGATAATAAAAATTAAAAAGAAGATCAAAATTCAAATCATTCCGCTCAATACAAATTTGAAGAATTCAAACTTCAAAATAACTATGCTATATTCTACCTTGTTTTTCATTATTTATATCCTACAAGTAAAGAACGTCAGAACTCTTTGCAACATCAAAAAACATTATTCATCACAGAATATCAGACAAACAGTTTCTTTCAAATATCAGATATGTGGACTTTTCGTTAAATAAGATTTGCTATAATTGATATTATGTGAAATAGAAATGTTCACATCAATAACCTTTATAAACAAATGTAATATGAACGCATCAAACATCATTAAAAATAAATGTAATATTAGAGCGGTTTTCCCCAACTGCACCTCCTCATACTACTACTATTTTTAGTAATAATAATCATAATAATAATAATCATAAAAATAATATTAGGAAGAAGAAGAGGAACAAGAAGAAGAATTACCTGTTTTATACATTTGGAAATGTTATCAAAAGGCGTAAATAATTATGTTGATTAAATTCCAGGCAGGCCTGAAATATATGAATTGCAAAATAATACTCATGTGTACGCATTGTATCCCTTGAGTGGGACAAAATGATTGAAAGAAAGATAGAAGCGTTTAACGACTCCTGCCAATACGTCAAAATAATGGATTTCCCACTGAAACCAAGTAGCTTCACTCATATATCATTTCTTTGCGTTCACGTGATTAAAATGGAATAGTCCATTATTTATAAGGTATTGGCAGGGTGTAAGGTTCGTCTAAACTATCCTAGGAACTAACAAACCAAGGAAGGGATAGACAAGTATGTTTATAATATAGATAAGAAATAGTTCTTGCCTGATTAAAGAACGTAAACAACTTTGAAATTAAATATATTTTTTCTGAAAGATATCAATTTTTTGTGAATAAAAACGAAAAAAATTCTACTTGTTGCATTTCGAGAATCCAGCGAACACGTTACATCGTATTCAAAAATTAGGAAGTATAAAAAAGAAAAGAAAAACGGAAACAAACAAAAATAAATACTCACAAACTCCCGTTCTTACAATGGGAAAATCTGATTCCGGTTTGTTGAAGAAAGAAGAGACAAATGAGAGAATTCTCATACATTTACTTTCTGTTGAAGCAGATAGTTTTCTTAAGTATTCCCATTTCCGACAAACAAACCAATTACACAATTGAGTGATATTCTATTTTCTGGAGATTTCTTTTTTTTATTTTCACGTAAAACATCTAAAGAGCATGCCAAAGAGTTTCATCTCGAATGTGATGTCAGCTGGCGGCAAATCGGTATTCCCCCACCCTCACCAGTATTTATCCTTCTTTGCGTTTCTCCCACGTATTTTCACTCTTTTCTTTCTCTCTCAATCCTTCTGTCCTCTCTACCGACGGATTTCTATAATCACTTTCTTTTGGTCTATGATTTTATTGATTTAACAATCACGTCAATGAGATCATTTTACAAAACAAACACGCTGCCAGCGGCTCCTTCTTTTCAGCGGCTCAGAGGACGAAAGAGCAAGCGCTTCGTTCTCTTGTCTTAAATGACATGATTTAATGGCACTGCCTAGAGCCAAAGTCTTTCTATTTCTTTATTTCAGCCTATCATATAATTATTTTTATTCTTACTAAAACAATATAATCAACAAGAAAGCAAAAAATATTCTTGCGAATCGAAGACCTTTGTATAAAATACGAAAGAATGACTCAGGTTTTTCGGAGCCAATTTCGGTTTTTCATTGCTCCTACCAAGAAATCACTGATACAATTGAGTTAAACATAAAGGGCCTCTTCACTGAGCGGTATGATGAACTTAAAGTGAAAATACGCAAATAGAAGATTAGTTATAAGAATAGAAATCAATCACAAATGTCACTTAAAACAAAAGCGGAAACTAATTTTCAAAATAAACTTATCCTGTTCAATTAAACTTTTCTCAGAGCAGATATAATGAGTTATCCGCCAATTAGAAAAGAAAAACAAAATAATAAAGCGATTTCTTGAACTGTTCATGTTTAACGATGAGGAATTATTTTCGAGATTGATTTTGACATTCAGTGTCACTGCGTTGAAGCACAGAAGTCAGTAACTACATTGCATTTTCTAAAGAA
>OZ038482.1:46232946-46238393 GCA_964036315.1 Acanthosepion esculentum | reverse complement strand
GTCCAAAACTATATGGTTATAGAACAGGGAACAAAAGTTACGATCACTTAACTAATTTATTTAAATTATTAGTATGTCAAATTATGAGTGAGGTGTCATAAAATATCTGTAACAAAAAGAAAATAATACTTTGCTTCATCCACAGATATTTATTGATACAAACAGTAACTAAGTTGAAATTAAATCGAAACAAAAAGTATACAGATTTTTATTGATACAAGGATACTGGATTTTGTTAATATGAGATATGTGATCCTTTTTGTTTAATCGCTTGAAAAAGGCGCTGTTCCATCGAGCATATCAATTTCTGGATCTCCACTGTTGTAATTTCACGTGATACGTCGATGATTTCCTGCCATAATGATCATTGCTTCTAAATTGGCCTCCATTCTCGTCGCTTCAGAATGTTCCACAAGTTTTCAATTGGTTTTATGTATTGAGCATTGCCCCGCCAGTTCATCTTCCGAGGTCCACAAAAGCCAAATTTCTGCAGTTTATCCCTAGTTTTATGCGCTGAAAGCGAAGGAGCATTATCTTGCATATATACGATGGTTCCTCTGAAGGAGAATCTTTGCATTTTTAGCCAAGATATCACGTGTTCTTTGAGGAAGTCTATATAAGCATCTGTGGTTATTTTTCTACCGTCAGCAATTCCCCACGGATCAACCATGATACCTATAATAATACCAGCCCAAATCACAATACCTCCTCATAATTGTTGGCGTGTCACGCGCTGATGACTATCTTCGTCCATTTCTGACACCACCTATACTCTAACCATCAAGGCTATCAAGTGTTGCAGGACAACAAAAATCGACCTTAATGTTCCCATTTTCCCATTTCAAACGCATTTGTATGCGTACTTTTTTCAATCGGGGCTTTGTCACTGGTCTCAGTGATGTTCAGACCATTTTCAGAAGACTGCAACGAGTACATCTGGACACTGTTGATTCTTTCATGCTCCTGAATTATGCTCTGCTCGTCAGGCCTTGTTTATTTACAGTTTCACCTTTCATTCGTGACAAAGAACTTCGGGAAACAACTCCCGAGTGACGCTTATCGGCCCTCTTACGTACCTTTGTAGGAGCTGCAACAAATCTATTCACTGTTTGATGATATCTTTCAATTATCTTGGAAATTTCTAATGTAGATTTGCCATTGAAAAGTTCAGATTTTATAATATCTTTTTCCGAAGGGTTCAAAGACACATTTTCAATCAATAATTGCACGACGATAATGACACTCGTTTATAGTCTGGAACACTTCTATAACGGTTTAATTTTGGAAACGACTACCGTTTGTTTCCTGTTGCGCAGACATATGCAGATTTTATACAGTCTGCGCATATACCTACTACCATTATAATGAGAAAAAGTTTTTGTAGAAAATGAATAAGTGTCACCTCGGTAATAATTTGAAACGGTATATATATATATATATATATATATATATATATATATATATATATATATATATATATAAATATATATCACCCTCTCTCTCTCTCTCTCTCTCTCTCTCTATATATATATATATATATATATATATATATATATATATAAAAGTGGACATGGAAGTCAGCACTTAGAGGCGACAGTCTGTTTCATGCTAGTGCAATCTTCAGGCGCCTGACGATTGCACTAGCATGAAACAGACTGTCGCCTCTAAGTTCTGACTTCCATGTCCACTTTTATATTTACACACGCTCTATCTCTGATATTGAGCACTTTATCCCATAAATATAGCACACTTTAAGACTATATTTCTGCATATATATATATATATATATATATATATATATATATATATATATATATATATATATATATATATATATGAGAAAGACACATAGACGTCATCCATAAAATATTTGTAGGAGAGTTATGAGGCTTAGATGTGGTTTTACTCGATCATGAGTTGGTTTCCATCATGGTGAAACAGGAAATAAAATGAAATCCAAATCGCAGCACACCTGCAATGAAGTTGATGAAAATTGCGTACAAAGAACACGAAATATGCTACATTTCACAATTCTATATATGTTATTTATATTTACTATTTTTATAGTGATTTACTGCGCAAAGCTTAGACGTGGTACATGGCCGAACGTTCGGTGCACCCAGTGAGTATCGAACAAATTCCACAATCGTAGTTGATCTAGCGAGTCAAGCCTTGTAAACATTTCACCGACTCGAAGAGCCCAAGTTCACATCTATTATATAGGTGTATGGAAAGTCACAAATGGCTTAATAATTATTTATGGATATTTTTGTAATGCCAAAAGTACGCAGGTGCAGGTTTTAAAAAATTTTATTCAACGGAGAATACAAGGTTTTCCTATAGTGTCCTTTTATAGTCTCAGTAAATAGAAATAGCTCTCTCAAGGAGGATAGTAACAAAATAAGGGGAGACCACTCTCGATTATTCATAACAATTTCCACATCAAAATTATGAATACTTAATGCTCAGTTAAAGTAATTTATTTTCATTAAACAAAAAAGTTCAATAATAAACTTTTTTTTAATATTTGCAGGAATCGATTTATTTCCTCAGGATAAATACGTAAATCGTTAACAAGAACTAATGACTATTAATTTAACAACTTGTTCATGAAGATAAAAATCGTAGAATAATGAAAATGACGGTATCATTTGGTACAATATTTGAATAGTGCCAACAGTGGAATAAATCGTTGATCTGTACCAGCTACATTTTGTTTAACAACAATTGATTTTGATATAAAACAAAATCTTTTATGCATAATAAAATACCAATTCATTCATTAAGAAGACGCTGTGCAGATATTAGTAATTTAGAAATATTCTGAAACGAAATTTATTAGAATCTGACGTAATCGATTTCTCTTGGTTTTCGTTTCACGTACATTGTAATACCTCTGCATTTTATATATTTTTTAAATATATAACATGTACGCAACTTCAGCAATCATTTTCGTATTAAATTTATTCTTTTCTAATTTATATATGTTTTTTTATCTATTTTACTTTTAATTAATTCAGATCAAATTAAATTTCCAATAAGTAATTTTAAAAAAGTTATATAAAAGTAAATCGCTGACAGCTGAATATTGATCGAGAGATGAAAAGCAAATTTTGAAGTCATTTTATTCAAGAGATTAAAAAAGAAAATGGACTGTTGTTGGAGCGACGAAGTTTAATGAGTATAAATCAAAAGAAATCTCAGGCAAGATTAACAAAACAGTGTAATCAACTGAAGGAAACTCATGAAAAAGGAAACGTAAGATGAAAGTTTAAAAAATGGGTTATTACAACGAAATCGACACCAGGAAACGTAATCAGATTACCACTAGCACAGAGGCAAAGAGCAGGGCCGCCGAAATCATAGATATGCTGGTTGTATATCCATTTTGATGTGGTGTAATAGTCAGTGGCTCTGAATGAATAATTAGAAAGCCGACTTTATGTTCTAGTAGAATTAAATTACATTAATTTAAAATACCTTTGGAAAAGGTATGAATTGATCTCTTCTCTTCAGATATGGGTTAAATAGAAGGATAGATTCGGCTCTATAACCGTAGCCGGTAACCAGTTTAGAAAAAGACAGTTCTGGATTCAAAATACGTTAAGTATATTTTAAAAATATCTCTATTAGTTTCCCACCAAAGAATTTAACTAAAAGCAAATTATTCAATAATATTTTTGCGCGAGCATCTTTTAATAGGATAAGCAATAACAGCAATTGCAATGTTAAGCTTTTTGGTGCAAATTTAAATAATTTTCTTATTTTGTTAATCAGATTTATTATTTAAAAAAGAAATTATATTTTATTCAGTTATATACTTGAGAGTATTTAAAACGAATTGATGCCACTTATGATGGAGATCATCGAGAGATTTTGCATACATTTCAGCAAATATTATATGATTTTTTTCATGTCGTAGAAGAATTAAACTTTAACCTACTGTATACGTTCCCACTGTGACAATAACAGGTCGCTTTTTGTATACGTTGCAGCTGCTGGATACATTAATATGTATTTATTAGCTCGTTGCCTTTTAATAAATCTCAGTGAATGTTTTACCCAAACGATACCACCACAAGTACAATCCTTTCTTACATGTAGCTTAGATGTTCGAGGTGTGTTTTGAACATTAATCTTTGTCAATCACACTGACTTTTGTGTTGAAACTTGTCGTATATAACAAGATTTTCCTCACGTACATTACGTCTTACTTATTCAAACTTCGTTGTCTGGTGCAACAGAAACTCCAAAAAAGTAGTGTGACAAGTACAAGAAATCAGATTCAGTAAGAGCAGATACAAAATTGAATAGCATATTTAATTCTAAGAGAAAATAATTAAACCATCAAGACGTTGACTTGCCTTAGTGCTTCAAACACCATATATATATATATATATATATATATATATATATATATATATATATATATATATATATATATATATATATATATATATATATCGTTCTTTTTGCAAACACTATATATTTATCGTTATACTTCAAGCATTATATATATTTATCTTTATGCTTCAAACACAACATATTTATCGTTCTTTCCCTGGTAAAATAGTGTCTTCTCATTTTAGATAAATGATCCGCATAATAATTAAATATATTTGATTGTTTGACTTTTTCCTTCTGGATCGAGTTGCTTGTCTAGTATTCCGATTATGGATGATTATTGTAGGACTTGTAAGTCACATTTTCTCGGGTGATTAAAGCCACACAAACTTACCAGCTCGTATAGCAGTCGGTGACTTAATGTGTTTTATACACTTTGTCTGCCCATCAATATGCTTATATATATATATATATATATATATACATATGATTATATCAGTAATTAATATTTCTGTTAAATGGTTGTTTAATCTATTCCGTCACTATCTATTACATATAGATTTGTTTTATAGCCGAGTAAATGAATAATAACTATTTCCTGTATTTAGTCGCAGTAATAAGATGGGCTAAATTAGGCAATATATTTAGCTTCATCCTATTACTCAAAACAGTGCAAATGGAAATGATCTGTCTACCATGAAATCAGCACCGGAACTACTCTTTCTGGTGGAAATAGAGAATCATAAAATATATGAACCAGCAGCAAGAATTTAATCGCGTAACTCATTTAAGTAATGCATCACTTACTCTCACGATTCATAAATTAAAACAGTTCCTTTTTTTATAAAAAATATTCTAGCAACTTAAAAAGAAATCAATTTGTACATATCTTCTTGGGTTAATTATGCTCAGAAGATATTAGATGTAATTTCAATCACTTGAAATAAAAGTTCTATCTATTTTAAAAGTAGATATATCATTTATAACTAATATCAAAGATTATATGAGTATATTTTGATAACAGTATAATCATAACAATATTAAGCTACCATAATATTTTAACCTTTTCGTCTATTATATATATATATATCATGCATTGAATC
>OZ038482.1:46220446-46227946 GCA_964036315.1 Acanthosepion esculentum | reverse complement strand
TCTCTCTCTCTCTCTCTACATACATATATATATATATATATATATATATATATATATATATATATATATATATATATATATATATATATCAGGGGCATTCAATAAATAAGGTGAATTCTTCGGTATTAGGACTTCTAATACAGATAAAAGCTTCCTTTTTTATATTTTTCAGCGTAGTCTCCCAGCACTGTCACACACTTTTCCCATCTGTGAACAAGATTCCGTATTCCCTCAGCGTAAAAATCTTTGGACATGTCTCAGCCAGTCGCTCACAACACTTTTGACTTCATCGTCACTTTTAAACTTCGTGCCTCTCGTGAACACTTTCAAGGGACCAAACATGTGAAAGTCTGAAGGGGTAAGGTCTGGGCTGTAAGCGGCATGAGGGAACAGTTCCCAGCCCAGCTCGTTGATGGTCTGCACCGTTTGGGCTGCTGTGTGAGGCCTTGCGTTGTCATGATGCAAGATGACTCCTTCTGACTGAGGATCCCAACAGATACGCTCAAAGTCCTTGCAATGTCATCCACTGTCACCCTTCTGTCAGACTGAATGAGGTCATTGACTGATTCGATCACTTCGGGAGACCTCACTTCTGTAGGCCTCCCAGGCCTGTCTTCATCCTCAACACTGCCCCGTCCTTCTTTAAACAATTTAGCCCACTTGTAGACATTTTTTGGATGAAACATGTGGCACCATACACAGTTGAAATTCTCCTATGAATTTCAACTGGTTTGCACCCTTCAGCAACCAAAGACTTGATAACTGACCGCTGTTCAATCCTGGAGCATGTTTCTTGGTCGGCCATCTTTGTTAATCGCCAAAACTCTCAAAGTTTTATTTTTAAATCTGCAAAAGAAATTAAATCCATGTGAAAAAGAAGTAAAACAAAAAACATAAAAAAGAGTAAGTTTCTATCTGTATTAGAAGTCCTTATACCGAAAAATTTACCTTATTTATTGAATGACCCCCGTCATATATATATATATATATATATATATATATATATATATATATATATATATATATATATATATATATAGACAAACGTATAATGGGATGTTTCAAAACTATATTCGCATTTATTATTTCGGGCGATGATGTTCGCAATTTTCAATTTCTTATAATATATAATAATCTTCATTTTCATACTTTTGTCGAATGGAGCTGTGTATTATTTTGTGATATTTCTAATTAAATGATCGTCTTGCTTATATTTAGTACGCATTTGGAAAATAAAACCTTCCTATAACTCAAGATATATACATAAAATAATGCATATATTCAGTTAAAAGTAAGATAAAACGCATCCTTGATTAAGGGCTAACAGTCTATCGGAAAGCACTTGGAAAAAATTCGGTTATTTTGTATATAATTTATGTCCTGAAAAGAAAAAAATACATACTTCCTTTAATAAGGATATTAAGAAACGTGTCCGTAATTACGAGTTGATCCTATTAAAAATAAGTAGATACAACTTGTGTAGATTATTTAATGAGACATATATATATATGTATTTATGTACGTATATATGTACGTATGTATGTAAAAAATTCTTTAATATGTTGAAGGACATCCCTGCTTGCATCTGTACCACGTATCAAGGTCTCTTCTTCAAATGCGTGGAGTAATCTATATTCTGATTTTCGTAGTTCACTATACCGCAAAAGTATTCTTGCCGAGTACAATCGATTGCATCACTAAAAGTACTGGTTTCCGTGTTTGTAAATCGATCAATCTCGGCATTGATGTCTCGTATATTCTATTCAGCCCATTCGATGATAGACGCCTGGACTTCTCTGTTATTAGATTTTTTTGATCTATAAAACCGAGGTCGGTCTCATATTTTTTTTTCTTTTCGAATATCATAAAAAATGAAACTGATATGATACTTATCGGATTTTCTTTGATGCTTTTATAGAAACTTTTGAAAGCAATGAAAATCAACACCAATTTTTTACCCCGTCATTCAAACATAGTCACACAGGCTTTGATTATATAACCTCACCGTTTACTGAATAGACAAACTATTTGCCTGTCTCCGATTATATTCATATTAGCCCATCGTAAAATTACAATAATTTTTCACTTAAAAACCGTGTTGCTTTCTTTGGACCTAATAAAACGAAGTAAAATAAATCAGTTTTATGTTGTGTATATTACTTCAGTTAGCATATTATAAATCAGGGTTATCAGACTTAAGGACACAAAAAAGCCGTTACGGCCTAAAGAAAGATAGTAGCGGGCCAGATGCAAGCATGTCGCCAGGGTATTACCAGGGAAAGCTGCGATTCTAGACGGTAACCGCTTGTAAATGAGCATATTTATCGTGTTAAAATAAACTCGCATCACAATCGGAGGAAGAATAGCAATAGTTTTTGAGGGGTGTGGTTAGTTTTTCCGAATATATCTTGTCAAAGTTCTTTCTACTTGTGTCATGGTAATTTACCCACGCACACATGGACTCTCCCAGCCATAAATAGGAGCATGTACTGCCTTTTAGGTTTTCAGCAGTCAGCTCTGACAGTCGGACCGAACATTCTTGCTGTAACACTCTCGTTTGTATATGTCTGTATTACTGTTTCTGTTAATATATTTGTTTAACTCAGTTCCTCTCTTTGTGTCTTCATTTCTTGCCCTAACATGGCGACAACGCCAACTCAAAAGATTCACATCGAAACGCACACCAGGACCAGATATGTGATAACTTTATTGAACTTATTAAGAGATCCCATATTTATATTCTTTCTAAATGAACTAACGTTAATTCTAACTTTCAAATTTGAAAGACTTGAGTCAGCTAAAAACCTTACTCTACATGATCGACAAATATCCGTGCATTGCTAGAATACAGATCCTTGTTTATTCATTTATTTCAGTTATGATCAATGTTTATATTCGATTACATTAAGGTTATATATATATATATATATATATATATATATATATATATATATATATATATATATATATATATATATATATATATATATTGAATTGGACATAGTCCGACAATTTATTTAAAGACATTTTTTTATATATATTATGTTTAATGTTCTTTTTATAGATACAAGTATTTAAGCAAATGCTCTGTTTTATAATAAATAGTATTAAATAACATTTACCGGCCTGAATGTCCACTATGAAAATTTCTCGCACATTCAGGCCGGTAAATGTTATTTAATACTGTTTATTATAAAACAGAGCATTTGCTTAAATACTTGTATCTATAAAAAGAACGTTAAACATAATATATATAAAAAATGTCTTTAAATATATATATATATATATATATATATATATATATATATATATATATATATATATATAGTATTTACATTAGTCGGACTATTGTCCTCATCTTTGTCGCCATATTTGTCACAACGTTTCGGCCTTCTTCAGGTGGTTGGAATTTCGAAACGAACCCTTTATTTCGATCACTGGGGCAGGCTGTTCTAGTTCCACGAGCCATGTTTGATGGATGTCAGTTATCAGTTGTGTCCTGCTAATTTTCCCTCTGAAAGTTCTCTACTGCCTTAACCGGGTATTGGACTCACACTCTTTGGGTCTGTCACTGGATCTAACCAACGCCTTTATCCACTGTCCCATGTGTCCTTGAAGAAGGCCGGAGCGTACAACGGCCGAAACGTTGTAACAAATATGGCGACAAAGATGAGGACAATAGTCCGACTAATGTAAATACTGTACATAATACCTCATCTCAGAAATATAGACACACATATATATATATATATATATATATATATATATATATATATATATATATATATATATATATATGCTCATATATGCTCATATATATATATATATATATATATATATATATATATATATATATATATATATATATATATATTAAAAGACAATAGGAAAACTGTAATTGTTGCAGACGCGTTTCGTCCGACTTGGAATTTATCAAGGCGAAACGAAATGGCTTTATTAAACAAAGTAACTAATAATAAGAAAACAAAATTGCCAAATATTAAGGTAATTTACCCACGCATGCATGGACTCTACCAGATATAAATAGTAGCAGGCACTGCCTTTTGGAGTGGGGAGTTTCCAGGAGTCAACCCTGACAATCGGTTTGAACATTCTTTCTGTTATACTTTCGTTTGTATATGTTTTATATTACTGTTTCTGTTAATATATTTGTTTAACTTAATTTCTCTCTTGTGTCTTTATTTCTGGTCCTAACAAAGGCAAAACAACTTGTGAAATAATAAAAAAGAAACGGTGAGTGGGCCATTGTCGCAATGTATATTTGTACCCTCTCGTCAGGGGATAAGGAAGAGTATGTGTTAGTGGAGAGGTCAACTTTTCTCCCCTTCCCTGAAGAGAAGCTGACATTAAGTAGCTCTTTGAACTTGGTGGGTATTTCTGCTCAATATTTCTACAAATATATGGAAGGGAATGAACAATATACATTTTGAATTTTTCAGAATTTTAGCAAAAAATTTGCATCGCGGAAATTAATACACGCAAACCTGCGGAGCGTCATCTAACACGTAAGTGGAATAAATATAATCTGCGGTCCTAAATCCTGCCGCCAGCCACAGAAATATAGTCCACGGGCCTAATTTGATCCTCGGCCAGAAGAAAGATTGTTCGGGGGCCTAATTGAATCCGCGTGCTACAAAAGGATAGTCGGCTGGCCTCATTTGGTCCGTGGGCCGCAAAAATATAGCCCGCCAGCTTCATCCGGCTTTCAGGCCGCGTGATTGATATCTATTTTCTACATTGAGTAAAAACCAAATTTTATATAATTTGCATTTATTTATTCATTCGATTTATTTTTATTCATTTGACGAACGAGGAAATTATCTCATCTCAATCAGAATTTTCGTATCAGATACAATATTTTTAATGTGTTATTTCATGAAGTTTTATAGCTGGTCATTAAACACTGTACCTTTAAGTGATGATATTGTTTGTTAAAATTTATCCCAATAGCTTTTGCCAATAATCATCACTTATTTCTTCTTTTCTGTCTGTGTCTATGAAATCTTGTCATGGTCTGCGTATCGTTGTAATGCTTTCATAAGTCTGAGAATTATGGCGGCATGATTTTATATTCTGTTGCAGGGTCGAATCTCAAGGTGAATCTAAATCAGCTGACCGTGAGAAAGGAATTTGGTAAACAGTTGATGAGAGCTAAAAGAGGTAAGGATTGCTACAGAGAAAAAAAAAAACAATAAAATAAAAGGAAACAACTAATATACTTATTATCAATGAAACCAGAGATCGATAGTGTTTACTATTGAATCAGTATGGCTATTCATAGTCTAAAATAATTTTAAAAAATACATCATCGTACTCATCATCATAATCATAATCAATTCCAAGGCACTGGGTTCTCTCAGTGTCCCGGAGCAGCTGACCACCAACCACGTTTATCGGTTTCGCGCCAATATTTTTCTTCTTCCGCTCTATACAATGATATTGTTAGCCTATTTTGCACATTGTGACAATATTTCAAGTGTAAGCCATGATATTATGCACTAGAAATAGACATTCCTATGTGGTCTATGTGAAAAATGCATTTAATGTAATAAGACAAATAACTTTCAAGCTACTTAATGTTTATTTGACAGAAAACTTGAGGATTTCTAAACTCTTTACGGGAAAATGTAGTTTATTAATGTCAGTCAAAAATAAATATCCGTTCCATATATAATGCACATTAACAGACGTGTAAACGACTCTATATCAGTAATTATAAACACACTCGCGCATATATATATATATATATATATGTGTGTGTGTGTGTGTTTGTGTGTGTGTGTGTGTTTGTGTGTGTGTGTGTGTGTGTGTGTTTGTCAATCGAAGAAGACAGTACTCTTTCGCTGTATCACAGGTCCTCAGTGCAACTAGACATCCGAATGCCTCACGCCAGGATTTGTACCATTGTGCTATCTTCATTAGACAGAATAAGCTAGCTAAATCTAGCGTATTGTTTTTACGAATTTTAACAAAGGCCAACCAGCCATAGGGCTCGATTCATTTTACTGAAGAGCTTTGCATTACGGCAGGTGGCTGTTGTTTATAGAATTAGCTTGTCATTCAACAGTGCTCAATTGAAATATATTTTCAGTAGCTAAATTATGTATTTCACAGGCAGTACTGTATCAGGTTAAATGTATATAAGTTGGGGTGTTTCTTCTGAAAAATACTTCTCTGGAGAATATGTCAACGCTTAGTTTAGACTGTTGACTGGAATTGGTGAAGCTATATTGTACTAACCATGACAGTAAAACACAGGCGACGTGAGCTTATAAAATAAGTTACAATTTAAAAATGGACATTTTAGACCAATCAAAGTTATTCTTCTGATCGAAAATTTTGAAACCCAAAGACGCTGCATGAAATTCCTTCAAGAGGCAGACATTCCTTAAAAGCTAAGCGCAAATCTCAAGTTATGGATAAACTGTCAATGATTTGCTCAAATGGGCAATCTTGTGTATAAAATAAAATTTAAGAACACTTCAAAATTTAATCCCCAATTCATACCCATTTGTTTCAAAATATATATTTTTGTTTTTACAATTGCTTACTTTTCATTATTATGCTTTTAAAAATTGCGTGAATTTATTTTCACACTGTATATTTCTTTGAGTATAGATGTATCAATATATCGATTTTGGTTAATGAATAATGACAAATAAAAATATAAAATAACTATTATCAGTGATTATTGTACATTCCCGATTTCGCAATCTTGCAGATTTTTGCATACCAATTCTAACATTCAGAATTGATTAGTTTCTTACATTTATCATATTTATATCCCAACAAATACAGAATAATAAGTTTTCTTTTAAAAAAAAATGCCTGCTACATTTTGATGCTGATGGCTCAAGTGTTCCTCAATCGCTTCAGGTTTTAACTCAGAGCTTATTTTCTCCATGGACCAATTATTTTTATGTGTGTGTGAGTGAGTGAGTGAGTGAGTGAGTGAGTGAGTGAGTGTGTGTGTGTGTGTGTGTGTGTGTGTGTGTGTGTGTGTGTGTGTGTGTGTGTGTGCCCCTATAGCCATTCGACGAAAAAAAGTTTTGTACTAATACGTAAGTTGTATGCTTTATTATGAAGTAAAATTAATTTAATGAAAATACATCTGTATTTATCAACTAAATTCATTGGGAAATTTAAGTACACTAGTAAAACTCATAATAAACCATTATTGGATAATTAAAAAAAAATTAAATGTATAGATTTATTCAATGGGAAACCTGTAGCTGATGCTGGTCTGCGAGATTTTTATATATATATATTCGACTCTATTGACGTCAATGATAGTAGAAATCACCTCGTTTCACAATTAATATCTTAATATACTCTTTAATTTTATTAATAATTCAAATCATCATTATTATTTCTTATCAATATATTAAATTAATTGATATAATAAATGAAAATCTGTATATAATTCTCGCTCATATATATATATATATATATATATATATATATATATATATATATATA
>OZ038482.1:46155446-46210446 GCA_964036315.1 Acanthosepion esculentum | reverse complement strand
CTCTGACCTAACAAACAAGTAAAACATAATTATGAATGCCAAAAAATATCTGTCCTCATTCATAATGGAGACCAGGGAATTAAAAAATCTGAAGACCATTTTGATATCACAATGGGATCATTAGACGTTACAGAATTTCTGATATTATTGGCCTATTTATATTATATAATCTAAGTGCACACCTGCCAGTTGATATTAAATACATAGTACTGTGTAGGGATGATGGCCTTATAGTTGTGAGTAATTCTACAAATTTTAGAATATTACTCTTGATGCAAAAGTAAAAATATCAAACTTCCTCGTTATAATTTTAGATTTAATGAATAATCTTCATCATTTATAATAAAGCTCTAAAATGTAGTGGTTCGAAATATCTTAACATCCAATATATAATAAATTATAATAGAAAACAGAGAAAAATAGGAATAGACAAAATATTTAATATACACCCTTGTTCAACCATCTGGTTAATATTATATTAGGACAAAAATTTCTGGCGTTAATTGAAATACATTCTCGTAGAAATAGTAAAATTAGTAAAAGTTTTAACAAAATACCCTAAAATAAGTTACAGTTGGACTGAAAACTTAGAAATGATGATAAAAACATAATAATAAGATATTGAATATATACCAGAATCAAAGAAATCCTGAAATAAGAATAAACAATAATAAAGAAAAATTGTGTAACTGTAGAAATCCTGAAAATTTTCATTTAATCATTTTAATATGCACAGAATCAATGCAGTATCTCAACAACTAAGAATCCTAATGTTGTGAAAATCTATATAGGACGTACCAAAAATGAATTTAAATTAAGATGGAGAAAGCATTTGACTTCCTTGAATAATATTAAGTATCGTAACCAAAGATCCTTATCCAAATATTATTGTCATTTACGTGAAACAAATAAAACACCAATTATAAATGGAAACTAATAAAAAAAATAAAACTGCAGATCTTTTAATGACCCATGTCCTTTATGGCAATATGAACAGTTATATATTATTAAATTTCTGAAAAATAAAAAATTATAAAATCAAAGAATTTAAATAGCGTTTTTCTGCGGACATATTCTAATAAACTTCTTAAAAATAGTTATTTATAAAAGATAATTCACGTATTTATATCTGTTATTTGATCATAAGTTAAATAATTTGAATAATAAAATTCTAATATATTCATTGTTAATACATGATATAGTGTATTAGTAAATTAAATAAATATAGTATTTTATATTTGTAAAAATAAACATATTAGTATAAAAATATGACTTAATCAAATTAAAATAACATATTAAGAAAATATCGATGTATATTTAAATAGAAAATAAATAAATAATTAAATAAAGTAATATGCCAAATACATTGCAGAGCAAATCTTAATAAGATATAATAAATCACAGAATAATATCTTGACAGCTTAAAAGAGAGTCAGTGTAGCGAGACAGAAATCATTACTCCCGGCCAGACTGAACCGACATTAATTTTGCTACACAAAGATAGACATGCTTTCTACATGCTAAGAAAAGCCAACACCCGCTTTATAAAATAAAAGAGAAGAGAACTGAGCTCTGAATTTGAAGTGTAAAATTTAAAGTTAAATCTTAATATTTAAGCTTTGGTTTCGAAACATAGTATTTATTTTTTGCGATGGAGGCATATTATATATATATATATATATATATATATATATATATATATATATATATATATATATATATATATATATATATATATATATATATATATATATATATATATATAATTTTTTAAACAATTAAAATATATATATTTTTAAATAATTATAATATATATATATAATTTTTTAAATAATCATAATGTATATATATATATATATATATATATATGCATAATATGAAATGCGCACCCACCTCTACACAAACTCACATTCATAGACAAGAATACATACACGCACGCACGCAGACACACGCACGCACGCAGACACACGCACGCACGCACGCAGACACATACATACATACATATATATATATATATATATATATATATATATATATATATATATATATATATATATATATATATATATATATCTGTGTGTGTATGTGAGTGAGTCTGTAAGCAAAGTATATTTGGGTTGAACCTTTCTTTTCGTTGAATATGGTTTGAGGGGGAGTAAAGGAATGCAAATATTGCCCGTATTTTCCAATTTTCAAGAGATAGATAGATAGATAGATAGATAGATAAAACTTATTATATAAAGGGCAAAGGAAAATATTTCAGCCGGAATCTTTTGTTATTTGAGGGAATTTATCAAGTCAAGAGGCAAATATTTTCATTGACAAATTTCATCAGAAGATGAATTACATCAGTTTAAGATTCTCTTGTTGCCTTTACTGATATTCTTCATTTATAGAAATATTTTTAGTTATATCGGAACGTTTGCAATGAGGCGTTATTGTGTCTCGGCTTCCGGGATTTAAAATAGTTGCCAATAATTTTTTATCTCCCGCTGAATTCGCTAAGCGTCGAACCGCGTTGGGACAGATTCTTTTGTGATCACCCGGAACTCTAATACATGGGTTGAAAATAACTTAGCGTAGCCTTCAATCCAAATGCGTTTTTCCAGCTTGTGAGTGTGCGTTCCGCGTGAAGAGATTTCAAAGAATCCTTCTGTAGAACCACATTTATGTTGCCTCCTGTTTCATCAATATCTGTGGTGAGAATGTCGAGCATTCAGTGCTGTACAATAGGAGAGATATTACTTACAAATTCAACAGTTTTCTTTGTTTTTCTTGAATGTTTCTTATTTCCCAGTACGTCGTTTATCTTATGGATTGCATATTTCACGTTTGCGAAGAACTAATAAATGTAAGACTTTGTGGTGAATCACTATTGGCGACACTCTGAAGGGATTTACAATAGATAAAATTCATATATATATATATATATATATATATATATATATATATATATATATATATATATATATATATATATATATATATAAATAAATAAATAAAAAGAAAGAATTATGAATCTTTGCCGTGCCTTTAATAACCGTAAATTAAAACAAATAACTTACTCCAAAATTCGCTTGACGAGGAAATGGAACTAATGTCTTTGGTTTAATAACAAAATTAAATTCGAAGCCTTTAGTGTAGCGAAAACCCATATTTTAAATCAATTAATTTATAATATATATATATATATGTACACACACACACACACACACACACACACACATATATATATATATATATATATATATATATATATATATATATATATATATATATATATATATGTTGTGTGTGGGTGTACACACAAAGAGAACCTTTTATTCACATGCCCTTAGACTCAGAAGGATATGTTTCAACAATGAAGAACTATATAAACACACTCAAAATCTCGAGCATCAATTCAAAACACGTGGCTATAAACAACACCTAACCAGGGAACAAATAAATAAGGCAATTTCTACACCGAGAGAATACACCCTAATGTACTAGATTAAAAATAAACCCAGCCGCATCCTTCTAGTAAAAACTTTCAACCCTACTCTGCCTCCACTATCCCAAATAATCAAAAGTCTTAGGGAAATACTACATTTCACACCAGACCTAACAACATTGTTTGAGGATCCCGTCTTTCTATCATATCATAGACCTAAGAACCTAAAGGAAATCACAAGTAGTAGCAACACTTCAGGGGACAAGTTAATCCTTAGTAAATCAACAACAAAAAAGCAGGATTTTCCCAACCATGTAACAACAAAAGGAGCTTATGATGCAACCACATTAGACACACGAATTCATTCACTAGCTCAGTCACTAAATCTACTTTTAAAATCTACCACGACTCTAACTATAGAAGTCATAACATAATTGAACTCCTAGAATGCACAAAATGCCAGAAACAATATGTATGAAAATTTAAATGGCCCTTTCACTACAGAATTAATAATTATCGCAATCGAATTAAGTCGACACCTCATGAAAAATTATTACCTGTAGAACATTTCCGTCTACAGAAACAGGATTTTAAAACCCGTGCCAAATTCACTATAATTGAGAGAATAGAAACGTTCAGAGCAGATGACATTAGAAAGATTTTAGATTGCCATGAAAATAAGTGGATCCGGAGTGTAAATACGCACTATCCAGACAGACTTAATCATAAATTTAACAATGTAGATAATATTAATATATAACCCCAAAAATCAGGGCCTACCCACATTTCTCACCGACACAAGACAGACATGCTTGCGGAAGTGTTGAAGCCTCACGCTTATACACACATTCACACGAATATACTCACTTACACACATCATACTCACTCCCTCCCTCCCTCCCTCCCTAATGAGCCAAATGATAACACACCCATAGTAATATACACACTTACACATATCATGCTCACTCACTCCCTTAGAACCAAATAACACACACAAGACACATCCCCTTTCCAGGAACCAATAATTTCTGTCAAAATGACCAAGTGAATTCAGAGCAGCTTGAATCCATCCAGCTCTTATCTTAAATAACAACTTAAAAGGGACTGCTTGACCAATAAACTGATCAAAGTTCATGTTAAAAAAATTAAAAAAACAAACTACAGACAAAAGTTAATTTTCTCCATCAGGAACTTCATTTCTTAAGTTCACTGCTACTAGCAAGCAATTTCTTTTTCTCTTGATGAAGGCCATGTTGGCCGAAACTAGTCGAAGAATCTAACTGGAATAATAAAAACGAAAGAATATCAATATACAACCCAGTATGCCGGAAGATTTTAATTTTTTAATAGATTATATTGTTCACGTACGATCATATAATTTAAGCAAAGTCAAGCATAGTTAGATGAGTCATTGTTTGGAAATGCAAGGTTCATTAATCTTGGAATTACCGATGGCATATTCCAGCTTTAAGTAGACAGCAAAAGATTGATAAACTGTAAAATCAATCAAAAGCAAAATCCAGAGTATGAAAATATGTGTTTAAACTAATGAAGTTATTTTGATGGACATTTCGTCCATCAAAAGGGCTTCATCAGATTTATATTTATTTTGATTATTTAGCAGTCAGTCCCATTCGTCTGATATATCGATTTTATATATCATTTTACACTAGTAGGTTGATTTCATATCAGTAGAATTTACACGTAAATATACAATTTAAATACAAATTTTTTTTGCACTCTACAGATTTTTTTTTATCCCGGTTCCTTTCGCAGCTTGCCCACAACGTCATCTGAGTGTGATAGATATATTGTGATCATCTGAACTGATATGATCTGTTTCCCGTCCGAACAAAGAAGCTGTCTGAAGCACTCTCTTATAAGCCATCAATTATATTTTTTGGTATCTAAAAATAAAACTCTGCTTGGAGTTGACCACCGATTTAACAATCGTACGGTCGTGGCAACAACAAGCTTGCGGTGAAAAAAATAATTTCATCAAGTACCAGTCGGCGTTTTGTGACTAATCTCACGACTTTCCCTCCGGGCAGCTGCCGGTGTCATATTTATTAACAGGCACCGATGCAAATATTTCGGAAGGATAAGTAAATGTCAGTAAATCTCAAGATTGACAATTTTTAGTGTCTTTCTGTATCTACAATTTAAATATTTCATGTAAAGGTGTTAAAAGGCATTATAAAACAAACTGAAGTAAAGACGGAGTTATATGGATATTTTAGTTTAACGTTACTTTCAGTATATGACGTTTAAAGAAATTTAAAATTTAAATTAAATATGTTTAGCACTAGTCATTCTTCATATATATATATATATATATATATATATATATATATATATATATATATATATATATATATATATATATATATTAACACACAGCGTATGAAGAATAAATTTCCGTCTTAATTACGCAAAAGTGAAAAAAAAAGAATGATATCGCAGAATAAAAATTATATATACCAAAATTACACAAAAATATCTTGACATATTAAAGAGTAAATATTGTCAATAAAATCGCCTTTGGTTTCAATCACCGCCGCCTGATTTGCATCACTTCTGGACGGTCGCCTTGATTAATTTGGCGAATGCTGCCATAATCCTTGTCATCTGTTCATGGAAGTTGTAGGTCTCTGGCTCAACTGTGCCCTACACATAATAATCAAAGTACTTTGCAGTCTGGGGAGTTAAGTGGCCTGGTGTAAGTGGTGAAGTGGTCGCAAAAACTATCTGATAGACATAACTGGGTTCTCCAGCTTGTGCGACATGTTTCAGAGTCTTCTTTCCAGACACAGGCTCTCCTTTTTGAGTCTGATGCTCTCATCAAGAAATTCAGGAGTTCTCCTCTAATCTGAACAATCGTGGTGAGTTTTCCGAGATACCACATCTTCATAATACCCATTAGACCCATCCAACATTTAAAAAAAATCCTCTGTACTCTCCCCAGATTGTCACACCAACACTTTGAATTTATTTCAATGGAGATTCCGGCGCGAATGCTAAGAAGGAGATTATGCCGTTAATAAATTTCTGCTGGAGTGAAATGCGTCAGTGTACTCTTTTCAAACAGACGGTGCCCAACTGACCCTACTATACTTTGAGTCGAGAAAATGTAAAGCAAAGCGCATGCGTGAAAAAAATAATAATATGGTGACAATTTACCCATGTGCGTGCGTGTGTGTATGTTTGTGTGTATGTGCTTGTAAAACTTTCAGAGAGTGTATATCTGTAAAAGGACAATATGGATAAAGTTAAAAGTAAAACTTATCTTAGCCAACGCATTTCGTCATCTGAGGGACTTTATCAAGGCGAATATAAAGATTTTATTTTATTTTGAAAAGTATTTATAGACAAGAATAAGACTGTCATTGTTTTCCTATTTTGTGTTCCATGTCAAAAATATTTGTAGGCATATTCATTTTTAATCTTTTCATTTCAATATCATCTCAGTCATTATCCAGATCTTTTTTTCAAGAGCCGTCATAGACGACAGGACAGCAGGCGAAATTTCTCGACCTTTTTGTAGCATCCTGCTCCAACAAACACTCAACACCATTTTTAACCCCCATTGACACGTCAACCTCTTCAGCAGTATCGGTTTCGGTTAGCCGGATCCTATGTTGATGTCCGAACTACCATTGCTCACAGAGTTAGTGAAGCCCTTGACGACGCACATAACGCAAGGACCATAGAATTCGTTATCTCGAAAGCCTTCGACATGGTGTGGCACAGAGGTTTCCTACACAAGCTCTCCAGCTATGAAATAAAATCCTTCCTAACGGGTAGATTCCTGAAGATAATTATCAACGGTCAGTCCTCTGGGGAAACTGGCGCTCAACGCAGCTGTTCCCAGGCCTCACTTCTCGGACCAACCCTATTATTGATTTTCATAAACGATCTATCTAAGAATAAAATCCGATCATTTGTAAAAAGTTTATGGCGATGATACGACGATATACGGGCGCACCTCTAAAAGTTTGACGATCAGAGATTGGCAGATGACCTCTCTTCCGATCCAACACTAACTTGCAGTGGGGAAAAGAATGCCTGCTTACATTTAGTGCCTTTAAAACCAATCTGGTTACATGACATCACCGTCGATCAGACTCCGATCTACAACCAGTAACGATAAATGGATGTCCTCTCGAGGAGGGACCGTGAATCGAGAAGACATTGGGCCGAAAACTCATACCCGACCTCAATTGGAATTCCTATATACGATGTATATAGGGATATGATTGGCTCCCTGCAGAGTCCTAGTAAGTACCTGATTCCTCATGCTATCCTCTACATTTATAAAAGCCAAATCAGGCCGGAAATGGAGTACCGTTGCGATATTTGGGTTGGAGCTGTTAAAACCTCTCTTTCTAGTCTTAGTATTGTTCAAAAGCGTCTCCGATTCCTTGTGGTAGAATAATTATTTTCCACATTCTAAATTCTCTCACGCCGGCTGTATGTTGCGTGCCTCACGAAGTAATATCGCTACTAGTATGGAAAGTATTAGGACGTCGTGAATCGTCTTGTTTTACCGAACATCTAAAAATAATTGGAAATTTGCATTTGAATATTAAAAATTTTGACATGATTACACCTGTATAAAAATGAAATTGTGCTATATTGTTTATAAAGCAGGTCGATCAATGCGAATATGAAGTAAACAACATTCTGTGAATGAAATCCTTTAATTATAGCTCCCAAAAGAGGGAGCAACTTACAAACATCGAAGTCCAACATCAATAACATTCGGATAAAGAGAACAATAGTAGGGAGTCATTAAACATCCTGTTTTTTACAGTATAAAAATACCTACAAAGATTAAATCCTGGCTATGACGATAAACTACGACGGACAGCAATCCCTCTGATCGGGATATTGGAGATTTTGTGGAGCGTGAAAACACGTTTTAATTGCTGTTATCCAAGGCCCACTCAAACCCAGGGAGGTAGCAGCTGTTATATCCCTGCTCTGGGCAAATAGTGAAAACCAAAGCCAAAACAAAACGCTATGAAAGTATAAAAATACATTTGTATTGTAAAAATACCATAATATATATTTTTATAGTAAAATTACCAACAAAAATATTTATAGTAAAATTTCCAACAATACATTTTATAGAAAAATGACCAACAATGCATTTTATAGAACAAATGATCAACAATACATCTTATCTGTAACTGCAGACATGGAATTGCACAAAATTGTGATCAAACTATTTAGATTTTGGAATTAAATAATCCATAGAGGGTAATATGCTGCTAAACAATATCAACCAACCAAACCAAACCTACAAAGATAGCAAGCTATCGGTCTGGAATAGTCTTTTGTTGAATACTAAACTTAGTTTATTATACTAAGTTACAAAATATCGGAGCGCACAGTTATATAAGAGAGATGGTCTGATAAAAATAAAATGATAGAATTTTAAGCGCTTATCCTTATAAATAGTAAATTTAACACGTGGCCCAAATACCCTACATTGCTATAATGCTACAATAGTTACAGCCCTCAATTTCCAACGAAGCATTAAAAAGAAGCCATGTTCGCATCCTCGATTCACTTCTTTTTGGTGGACATTTGTGACCTCATATTAACCGATATGAGCGAGAGAAAAACAAAACGTTGAATAATAAATATATAAAAAATTATTTCAGAGGAGAAGTGAAAGTCTCTGTAGGTATACTAAAGGCAATTATCTCACTTTGATCGAGATGAAATAACGTGGGTAACATGTGAGCCGTTTCGTTACCTCAATTGATAGTGAAACGAAAATGGTCAGTCAGTCAGCTTCTAAGAATAAAACCCAGTAGTTGATTATCTAGCACAGGGCCCTGACCTGGTGCTGAGGCTAAATCTGCCTCTCACTGCCTATGGCGTAGTCTTCCTATAGAAACTATCTTCACCAGATATGGAAAATATATCCGGCTTGCTGTTCACATTTTGGGAAAAACCCAAGTCTCTCTGTTTCCCTTTTGCGGAATATGTATTCGCTAGCAACATAGATGAATCCCGCCCGCCCGAATTTGGAACCGTAAATATAGATTCTGCAGAAATACAGAAGAATCTCCTGCGGATTCATTTACTCTAGCGAATTATTACATGCAAGTCTTTCTGTTTACGTCCCCTTTTCAATCTGCTTTTTGTGCAGAGATGTGTTATATTTTCTCTGCTTGGGAAATATATAAATATGTATATGTAATTTTGTGTGTAACTGTGCGGTATAAAACTACCTCTGAGAGGAAACCACATTTCCTTTCAGCTATGCCGTTCGGCCCATGTAATAAGGTGTTCTTATATCAAGGATATAATAATGTCAGTAATGAAGGAAATGCAAATAATAATGTTTTCTTCCATAGCGCACCTATTATCACTAAAACATCACAGCCAGAATGTATGGCCCAGGTGATACACGAGCAGACTGCCTAAATCAGGATTTGAATTAAATGTAATTTTAAATTTTAATTATGCAGATCCCGTGTTATGCGTTTGCCAGCACAGTCACTTCATTACAGTACAGAGAAAATGTCTAACATTTGAGTGTAAAAATATCATAGTACTTACTTGGCTCTTTCTGATAGAAAAATATCTAACAGAAGACGGAATAGCAGAGCGAATCTCATTAGTTCCTTGTTCGAAAGAATTATAAATAATTATTCGTCTGTGACTAAAATTCTCATTAACATGCCGTTCAGCTTATGGATAAGAAAGGCTTCTTTCTTCTACTCAGCTATCATTTCCTTCTCTTATTTTGGAGGTGCATATAACAACTTTTATAGGCATACATTCTAGATGGCATGCAAACCCACAGATTATAGAATAAAACCAGAGATTAGTGTGAGCCATTTTTTGATACCTGAATTGGTGCAGTACACGGATAGAAATCGATAGGATGCACTAGTAAGATTAAGTTCATAGTTTGTGTGGGTACTTCCGATTTGAATATACTCCGAAGGAAGGAATGATGACTCGTTTGCAAAGGACAAAGCAACAACAGAAAAAGAAGAAAGAAAATCAATAAGGTCATTTGAGTTGATGTAGAATATCTCCCGGTCGCCATAACATTTCTTTCAGCTCACTGTAACGACGACATTATGATAGAATGAATGAGCATCTCTAACACAAGAGGCGATATTCAAACGAAATGAAGTCAGCTTAATTAGCAGCGTTTGTTTCAGACAGAAAACTAGTCGACAGCGATGAACATGTATAAAAGTTTAACAATAACGCCCTGATAAAGATTATATGATGAAATCATCTGTTGGAAAAAAAGTAGTCATTTTTATTCTTTTAATTATTCTTCGACTATTTAAGGAAGACATTTATAATAGAGAAAGAAAGAGATGACTCGCTTCTCATAACAAACGGCAATTTATATGAACAAAATATATTGATGCCATATATACTTTCAGTAGAAAAACCGTATCCTGAAATGTAATTTTTGTAATTTCTTTTCCATTTAGTGCCTTTTTTCCCCAATTTATAACAAGTGTTGTGTAATCTATAAAAGACAAGAGAATCTTTCTTTGTCCGGCAAACCCTCAATAAGTACTAAATTCGAGCAAGCTAAACTTGACTTGCGGATAGACACGGAACTGGAGACTGTCGCAAGCTATGTAAACTTGTCTTTCAGAAAACTGGAATGTCATGAAACATAAACATACTTACAAGCCATTCCATGTAGAAATTAAATATATATCCTCACTTAAAATATAGTGGAATGAGGGTTAATTAAACTTCTCGTTGTAAATTATGCATGTAATTATTAATGCATTATGCAAATTTTCATTAGTGCACTTTTTATAACCTATATCAATAAAAAGAAGTGTCAGATTACTTATATTTTCATTAAGACAAATTTAGTTCCCCAACAACGCCGATAACCTCAGCTATTTTTAATAAATACAAATTAAAAATATTAGAAAGAAATATAGAAAAATAGATAATTTGCACAGTGAACGAACTTTTCATGCTTAGTAATAAGGGTTAGACACAGAAAAAATTACAATTGTTCAAATGATATTATATAGAAACATATAGACATGTTAAATAAATAACACGCTAAGGCATAGTCCTACTCTGATATCTTTCAGTATTCAGCTAATATTTATTCAGATAATAATTTATTTCCATTTGATGATTCTGCATATCAGCTTCTGTGTAAAACTTTAATAAATATGAATTAGAAATATCTGAATGAAAATTTAAAAACAAAATAAGAATACTCCATTATTTGCGTTGAATTCGCCGAGCAGAGAAATAATAATTGCATATTGTAGCCACAGATGCCGGTCAGAAATGTTCCATAATCGCAGTCTAGAATATATATGTTCTAAAACGCCCTGATAAAGATTATGTTTTGAAATGTTTATTATCTAAAAATGTTTAATTATCTAAAAAAACACTAAACAATTTGTGTTTCTTTTTTCCAGGTTTTCAAATAATAGGGAGAGAAACCGAGTTAATCAGCTATAAAACATATTAAAATCAGCCTTTGTGTCAATCCCAGTGTCTTTCAAAATGAGAAATGTTGAGTAGAAAAATAGATATTTCAGGCCTTCAGTAAAGGTACTCACATCCGTACTTTGGTTTCCATCTTCAAAGCCTATTCACGAACCATCAAAAGAACTGTGAATAAGATTTAAAAAGGGAAACAACTGAGAGGATATCTGTATCAGGATGTAACAAGAGGAAGAGGGATCATCATTTGAGCTTAGAGATAAAGAGATCCATTATAAAAGATACAACTCAATCCATAAGACGTTGGCACGTGAAAGAGGGATTGACTGTCCAAAAAGCAGTGAACAAATACTTAAAAATGTAATCGTACGTGAAACCAATGAGGTAACTTGATACTCCAGGACAGAGAGTTAGAAAGTAAGACAGGGGGAAGATCATTTTGAATAAGTTAGAAAATGATCCTGAAATAACAGAATATTATAGATTTTTTTTATTATCACTGAAATCATAAAGAAAAACATTTTTTAAACAGGCAACACTAATAGGAATTCCTTATTTACGTGCAGTTGCTATACCTGAAGAATGTTACAGCAGAATGGGATATGTAGAGTTAATACTACGGTGACATGAATATTGGCCTGAATTGTAAAAATATACTCTGGAGTGATGACTCTGTATCCCATGATGGTGGTTTAATTAATCGTCACAACTGTCATTACTGGGCATCGTGAGATAACGATGCGAACATGACGGTTAAGAGGATGAAATCTCGACCAAAGGTGACCTCATGGTGTGTAATGATGGCAACAAGTGCCGTTTGACCATATCTTCTGCGTGACACGATGAATACGAATCGCTATCTTTAGCTACTCGAAAATTACGTGTGGATCAGGCTGTCTGACTGGGATAACACTGGTGACCTGGTATTAATGCTGGACGGCGTACCACACTATTTTGTTCTTACTGTTCGTGCGTTTTTAAATCAATATTTTCCAGGACGCTGAAATGGACGACGTTGACTTCATAAATGGCAGCAAAGAAGTTCAGTTCCCACTCCATGTGATTTTACCTATGGGGTTAATCAAATGAGTGGGTGTACAAAATAAATCCTCGGATATTTAAAAGAATTAGAGACACAGATGCGGGAGGTTCACAATGATGTTCCAGACGACGTCATTCAGAATGTTGTTCATTCTATCACTGGCCGTTTGAGGAAACTGGTTGACGCCACCGGTGCTAACGTTGAAATATACAGATTTACTTCCATTTCCCCTGTAATAAAAAAAATGTAACATTTCTTTCAATATATATGTAATAAGAATATGGACATTGCACGACGTTTTGAGTGATCTTACTTCAGAACGCTGGCTATCGTGGCTTTCCACAATTTTCTGTCTTTTCTAGCTTTTAATATTTTTTCTTTTTTTGTTTTTTTCCCCTAAACCTCGCTCCACTCAAACTATCCTCAATCTAACTCGGTCGGTTATACTTTGTTTTCTTCTGTCTATCTAACATTCAATCTGATCCTGTGAGTAGAAAATTTTCTAGGTCATCTTTCCTCATTATGTGGCCAATAAATTTCAGCTGTTTCTTCCTGATGATAACAGTTCTTTTTGTTGCCATTTTTCAAAAAAGAAAACTCAATCTGTTTTCATATATTCTGCCCGTGGTATTGTCGTAATCCTTACGTAGAATCATATGTTTATTGTTTCAAGTATCTTTTTCATCTTTATTGAGTTTGTCCAGTATTCATCGGTCAATAGGAGAACGTAGCCGTTCGGTATTCTTTTCTTTCTTTTTAACGAATAATTCCTACTACAGAAATTTTCAAAAAGTCTGTCAGATGCAACCATTGGTCGTATGTGTGGTGTAATTTTTTGGAAAATAGAGACTGCACCTTTCTCATGATCCTTATACTGGGAGATATACTCTAAATGAAGAATATTTGAAAGAGACCATTAAAATCTTTCCACGCCCAAGTGTCGGCGAATTGTTGCAAGACTTTAATGTGGCATCAAATATTCAAGGGAATTGGCAAAACTTGCGAAGAGAGAATTTTTTTTCCACCTGATCTTTTTCTACAGAAACAAACAACAACAGGAGGATTTGTTTTAACGAGAAATTACAAATATCCATTGTTATGACACTTTATTGCAGATTTTGAAAACTATATATCGCATGTCAAAAGAGAAAGAATAAATGATAGTGACTCTCACAAAATGAGAAAACAGTGCCAAAACCTACATCAACATTAATTCCACATATGTCTTAACTTTGTACTTGCTTGAATATGGATGATGGTTTGGTTTCCATTACGAACCGTTGCAATATTAATTATATTTAAGGCCTCTTGCCAGAAACACAGTATTAAATCGAGTGTATCGTATTTTGCTAAACAGAACTGGTGTTAAACGCAAATTTGACAATGCAAGATTACCTTTTGCAAAACGAATTCATGAAAGATCATTAAGACAGGTAGTTCTTTCCACGTACATCATATTAAATAGATTTTTAACATATGCAGAATATAGTTTGTTTCACTCGCTAGAACATTTGATAAGACGCAACAAATAAAAAAAAAACAAATAAGTTGAAAAAAGTCATTAAAATTTTTTGGCGCAAAACACCTCTTTCCTTGCAATGTGCCATTCTTTTGGGTTTCACACGTTACGATTGGTAGTGATTATATTTTTAATTAATGATACCTGACTACATATGACTTACATTTCTTTTTATATCGTTTCTTGCGAAGTGTAATTAATTACCTAATTTGGACTTCCTAACACTTTACAAAACATTGATTATAAATCTGTTTCTTTGTTCCAATGATCCATCAAGAAAAAAACGATGCAATTCACATTAATGCTTTTGGTAGTAATCAAACTTTTTTTTCCAATATAACATTAACATTCTATCTGTCCATTCTTTAAAGTGGTTTTGATATGCCAAAATGAGAGAGATGCTATACGGATAATACACAGTGTTACGCTCCAGTCATCTGGATACATGATTGATAGTGAAAATTATATTTCAGAAGCAATCAATTGTTTGCTAACCAAGAAGCTTTTTAATAGTAAACTGGAGTATGTTTAAAATACTCACACTATAAAAAAATTATGTATTTTTTATTGGTAATCAATTAACATACACAAATGTACACAAGCATACACACGAGGTAAGCGGTATTAAGATTAGTTGTTCGTAGGTTTTTTTTCATTGCTAGAGTTCATTTCTGCAAGGCAGATGGGAAAACGAATGTATAAATTAAATAAATTTTCTCATGGTTATATTAAAAAAAACAGTTATAACTATTGATATTTTTATGTGTTAATCCTAACAAAACCCGTGATAGATAATAAAAGAAACTGAATTTATGGCATGTTTGGCGTAATTAATCTATATCTATAATTATCAAAATGTGTGTGTATATGTGTGAGTGTGTGATCGGATGTTGTTTATGCGTTTCCACAGTTTTCATTCGATATCGATGATTTTTTTTTTTTTGATAGATAATTCTTCAGTGTCGATGTTGAGTCCAAATTGGTTTGAAAGATTAAAACATTGAAGGTGAAAAATCGGAAAAAAACTGATTTTTTCACAGTTTGCGGAAGAAATCGAAGGCAAAATTACTCTACACTCAATTTGGAGAGTTGAAATCTAACGCAAAAGCTGCGCAATGAAGAGACTGTCATGTACCATTTGCTGGGATGTTCAATGTCTGGCTTTACGAGGCAACAGGCTTGGAAAATAACATTTTTGTAGGGGGTTGATAATACCTCAAGCAAGATAACTTTTGTCAGGGACATCCAATTTTCGTAATTTTTCCCGTGAAACAACCGCTCAATTGTACAGAACCTAAAGTATGTTGTAGAGTTGCACGTCATCAGTGATGTGCCGCGTTACCTCAAAGTTTAGGCACCATTATGTCTGCATACGAGTAAACCCACTCATTCCGCAAATCCATGTGTCCATTTACCAATTTTTCTTTGTTCAGGTTCTCTCAGTTTTACTCGCCTAATACATTTCCTAATATTACTTTTTCACACATAATCCTATCTAATGCTGTGTGGGCGTGATTGCCGCCAGGTCCGCCATGCGAATAGAGGACAACGAATCGTTTTTAGAAAGTTCAGTTCGCCTGTCTCAAAATGCCTCTCGGAATGCTTCAATCGGAGCCTCTAAGTCCGAAGATCAACGTAGGCATCGGCTTACCAGAACACCATATCTGAACGCTTCTGCGCACGAGGGTCAAAATGATGATCAAATGAGTCAACTGTTAAAAGAAAAACGGCCATTTTCAGGCCCACCTTCACATTTCAATTGTTAACCCCCCATTTGGTTATGTGCTTCATTTGCACCCAATTGTTACTAATATTGATTTTCGGGTGGGCTGATTTGAAATGAAACTGCTCCAATTGAAAGGTAAACATTTCCAGTAATTAAACACCCAATCGAAGACGGGTTATACTGCTAGTAGTTATAAAAAAGTAGCTTTTTGCCAGGTTGGCCTGTCTAGAAATGATTCTTTAAAAGCAAAAAATGAACCAGAAATGAATGGAAAAGATATGGAAGAGTTAAACCCATGAATTACAAAGAATAACTAAGAAATAAAACAAAAACAAAACAGATATCGACTTTTCTATTTACATGTGGGAATCTGATATTTTATTAATGTAATTATCCAATATATAAATTTATTCATCTGTATATTATTTAATTCAAAATTTTATAAACTCTTAAATTATTTCTTTGATAAAATATCCGTATCAGTGAAGAGTGTTTCTCAGTTTGCTTTTTAATATTGAATGTTTTAAGCACAGTTGATAAAATTGCAAATTTATATGGCTATTACAGGAATAACTAATTAGAACTTACGAGAAGAAACTAAACGCACTGTTCCATGATTTCTGACATAAATCTGATGACATTTTTTTTTAAATTCACTTCATGATAACAAATTATATGATAACTATATTAACAACTTTATTATCAATTACACATAATTTAATTTGTATCTGCAGTACAAAATATTTTAATAATTATAATTATTCACATTATAAAATATTACTTAGATCAAAAGAAATAATAGATTAATAATAATTATATCTGTTTATACATACTTGTTTTTCGCTAACATTTATTCCAAAATACGTAAAGGCGGCAAACCAGCGTACATCCATTTATTTATTTATTTATTTATTTATTTATTTATTTATTTATTTATGTGACACTATTTTCAAGCATACAGATTAGGTTTTACAATATAGAGTCTCCAACTGTCAATACTTGTCAAACATCCGAGATATTGTTTCTAAAATGATTTAATATAGTATAGTGAATGGTATGAATATATATTTGTATTATGCATATTTAAATTCATTTAAAAGTGTTCTTATATTATGCATGTTTATTCATTTTGAAACCCATAATAGTTGGAATATAATAAGTAAGTGATTGTTTATACACGCGAACAGTTAGAAGACAATAAATCAATAACAAATACTGAATTCCTTATTAAAATGTCATACAATCAGAAAAATAGCCTTGTTTAACTCTACTGAAAACTTGTTAAACATTCGGCAGCGGGATAAGTTACAATATGATCCTAAAGTGGTTGACGTATTCCGTATAGTTTAAGTTGTATCTTGGGAAAATTCGTAGGTATATGCAAGTTCAGAGTTTTAGGATTATAGGGATTTGACAGTATTTGAATATGTTGTGACCAAGTAAATGTTTAAGAAATAACAAGACAACTGTTGCAGATATATCACATATCAAACAGTACGACTAGTGAGTGTGTGTCAGTTGACCCAGCGTTCAATATCTTACACTGTTACCCAAAGGCATTCTCTCCTAGTAATCTTATATTGCAACAAAACTCTTTAGAAGGAGGACACCATAACATAATAAGTATTTATTTGTTCATTGATTAAGCTTTTTATTCACTTTTTCTTGTGTTCGAACAAATGCTTTCATTTTGGGATACAGAGTGTGTAGAAACTGTTCAAATGTTCTATAATTCTGAGCGCTTTTAGCCATTATCAAGGATGATTTTATTTTTTCAGTTTAATTGAGCGTGTACTGCTGTGTTGTTATTACTGATTATAAGGTCAGATATCGTTTGTAGTAAATAATTAATTTGATTCTTTATTCGGGTCAATTGGTGTAGCGTATTTCTTTATAATATTTCTAAGTGAATATTCATCTTGTTTTTAGTTAATGTACGTTTGGTTCTTGTAGAAAATATTTGGGAAATTTTTGACTGTATGTTCGTTACTGTTGTTATTTACTTTGAGGAGAAAAAGTTTAATTTGGTGGTCTATAAGGTGATTAGGGAAGCCATTGTTAATTAGTGTATGTTTTGGATTATTGGATTCTTAAAGGAAGAGTAGTTTAAAGGACGAATTCTGGTGTGCTCTTCCTAAAAAGTAGTATTCAGATATGCACTTTCTATGAAAAGTCAAATTTACAACGAAAGAACATTATCTATGAACCCCTTAATCAACTGTGTTCCTGATCAAACTGAATTCATAAATAATTACATCGCTCGCACGACTTACGTTAATCCTATATGACAATAGCTCTATTAGAACACATGTAAACACACAGACAAACATACCAGACTCCATCCGAAACATACTAGTAGAACACACAAAAATAATAAACTCATCCACCTGTGAAAAATGATTAAAAATAATGGAAGCCCAAATAATACAAAGGAAAAAGCCAACACTTAGCAATATCAATTACGAAAACGGACACAGTGTGCTATCTGTTTTCGGAAAATAGCACATCACTATAACACTAAAAACATACATACCACGCACACATCAATTAAACTTAAAAAATAAGATCATCCTTGATAATGGCTAAAAGTATAGAAGAAAGCGGTCGGAATAATAGCACATTTGGACAGTTTCTACAGGCTGTGTGTCCAAAAAAAGAAAAAAACTTGCTCAAACACAAGAAAAAATAAACAAAAACTTAATCGTATAACCTTGTCTCTCGTTTTTAATGAAACATGCATAAATGAATGATTGCTGCCTAAATACACAATATATATATATATATATATATGTGTGTGTGTATATGTATGTATGAATATATATGAAAATGTTTATGCATATATATATATATAAATATATATATGTGAGAAATAATCATATATATATATATATATTTATATATATGAGAAATAATCATATATATATATATATATATATATATATATATATATATATATATATATATATATATATGTGTGTGTGTGTGTTGAAACTATGCAATATAAGCAATGTTTTCACTCGCTAATATTCCCACTCTCTTTCACTGTAGGAAATGTTTAAAGAAAATTAAATTAGAAGGCAAATAAACATTTTTCCGGCAAAGAGCATGGAAAGCATCCAGAACTAATAACAATGTCCAGATTTTCTCCAAAGCTGAAAACTAATACAAACAAAATACTTAAAGCTATATAAGATTACAAAAAAATAAATAAAAAATGAAAAAAATAAAAGAAAGTAAAAGAAGATATAAGAAGAGACAAAAAGAAACCATATGTTGTCTACTGTCTGTGACCGAACATATGTAAAGAGCTGTTTTGGTTGGCATCCACAACTTTCATTATTTGGACAGTGAACAGATTCTAAATGCAAGAACTAAACAATGTAAGGAAGAACAATATCCGGTGCCAGTAATAATAATAAAGATGTCTAAAGATCTACGACTTAGTTTTTTTTTTCTTTTCATCAGGGGAAAAATGTCAATGGTTTGGCATTTCAACGCACTGTCGGCTGAAAATAAAAGCCTGACAATATACTTTTTATAAACTCTTGCCTGAGAGTCAACATCGTTTTATTTATAGATGACATTTTAATCGATAATAATTACAGCGTTGATAAATGTTCCAAAATCATAATAGATAGGGTGGATCTAATAAATCAACTGAAAACGCCTGCGCAATTGAGAAAAAGAATATTGCCCTGGGTCGTTCAGAATACTTTATGTTACGTCTTCCCCTGCCTTGATTAGTGAATATCTCTTTATAATAATAATAATAATAATAATAATAATAATAATATTAATAATAATAATAGTAATAATAATAATAATAATAATAATAATAATAATAATAATAATAATAATAATAGTAATAGTAATAATAATAATAATGAATGTCACAGTTAAAAACAAACGTTTTTCCTTGTTCTGGTTGGAGGTTTGTGTCTGATAAAGAAAGGAAATCAAGAACAAAACAATAAACTCCCTGGTGCATGAACTCTTTCTGCAACTCACCACGAAAAAAAGTTATCTCAAGCGCAGCGCATATCCTACAAAGAGCATTGTTCATTAAGTCTTATTTACATTAATAGCTATCTTTTGTCTCAGGAAGCGGAAACAACACAAAGACACGTCCTTTGCGTGACTTATCTCATTGCTTATAACCAGACATGTGATATATAAACATATTTTTTCAATAATAATAGTGGATGTCAAGGCTTGATCCTATTTGAGTTAACCTATTAAACACATCTTCAACAAATAATCCTGCACATATTTCGTTTAACCACGTTATTTATAACGATTAATTCACTACTTATTTCTTGATTTATCCAAAAAGAAAATTGGTGAATGTGTTATTTAAATATTTTTTCAATCCTTAGAAAATTGATTTGAAATCATTAAAATGAAAGTCAACTACTTGATATTCGTTGACATTTATTATCGTTTATTATGAATTACATTTTAATTTAATGAACAAAAAATTCGGGACAGCATTGATTTTTCATGCTTTTTTTTTCTTTTATGGCGACCATCCGAACTAAAGATATGTCCTTCCCAAGCGTATTGTCTATATTTAAACGAACTCCTCGGCACAGTAGCCGGCAAAACTTCCATCGAAAATGCTTCCTAAAAATGCCATTGTTTTTACCCATTCCCTTTTTTGGCGAATGCTCATCTGAAAATTTTGACGTTAATATTGAATGATTTAAATGATATAAACAGAGGTTACATTTTTGTCTGTAGTGGCACAAACAAAGTGAAATGATTTTATTAAAGGTATCTTCAACTGATAAAAGTTTATAAAAAAGTAAAGATAGATTTAGTTGGCAATAATATAAGTGACATTTGGTTATACAGAGTGCGATGAGTAAATTGTCGCATTTTTATCATTTTTACTTTCGCAAATACCAGTTTGTTTTGGGTTTTGTCAACTGAACAGTATAGTAGGGTCCGTTGGACATAGTCTGTGAGAAAAAGAGCACCATGGAATTTGGAATTTGCATGCTGTACTAATTGGCATGTGGTGCCGGAAGCTCCAATACGAATATTTCCGAGTGATTGGGTGTCAATCTGAGGACAGCGGTGAGGATTAGGCAAGAGCTGGATGAGTCTAATGGTGATTGCGTAGTTGTTTGGAATGATCCTTAATGATGGCGACGTTATGTCTCCATTCATCTACCCACATAGCTTCTGACCCTACACAGATGCCTACATCTTGCCTTGAGGAGGTAATGTTGCACAGACTGAAGATGGTGGCAGCTGGAAGAACCTATGTCTGGCAACAGAACTCTGCACCATGTCATACAAGCAGGAGAACACAGTCATGGATCTCGGGCAATTTCTACCATCACATCACCCCTTACATATAGCGACCTAACTCTCCAGACTGCAACACCATTGATTATTATGTGTGGGGCTCAGTTGAGCATGAGACCAACAGAAATCCATGTAACACCAAAATGAACTGAAGGCAAGGATTATGACAGCATTCACCAACGTAAACAAGGAGATGGTCCAGAACAGATGGAAGATATTTCGAAATCATCTGTAGGCCGTGGTTGAAGCCAATGGCGATTTTATTGAATACGTTTACTTTTTTCTATGTCAAGATATTTTTTGTGTAATTTTCGTAATTATCTCTATTAAAATAAACTGTCAGTTGTATTTTAATTTTTTAGTAATTTAGACGACAATTTATACATCTCACTCTGCATAGATGCACCGTTCATCATTTATAGATAATTTGTTTAAATAATCAACTGACTATTGTTTGCGTTATGTGGAAACAGTTGTAAGTAAAATTATGCACTACAAACAGTAATCAAGAAATCGTTTCAGGTAATCTGACTATCGGTGGCTAAAGCAAACACATTCCATCTAAAATGGCTGCTTAGTGATCATATCTGTTTTGATGTTGAAAAAAATAATAATTTCTCCTGATAAATGTAGAAAGAAAATATAGCATTTATAAAGAGAACAATATTTTCCCCAGGGAACATAACATTAATGACAAGAAATAAAATTATGTTTCCGCATATTTTAAGTAAATTATTAAAACGTAGTTAAAATCATTAAAATGTAGACGAGTAGATGAAATTATTAAAGGTAGACGCTCAAGACAGAGAAATATGCTGCAACAAATGTAGATGAAATTACTAAAGCAGAGACGACGGTTAAAACTTTTTAGAGACATTTCCAAAGAAAAAATCTTCTACAGCTTATATGTGCTCAAAAGTAACAACACGCATATAGATAGACACGAACCGCACTTGGGGCGGAAAATTGCAGTAGAAGGAGTCTTTGATGGCAATGCAGACCCAAAATCTCTTAACCCGACTTTAGCAGGGCAAAATATACAATAGGTGCAAACCCAACATGTGGATTATGTAAACAAAATCTTTAGATTAATGATCACTTTCTGTCGAGCTATTTCCACGACAATTGGCTTTTCAAGTTCATAGCTATTCCATTCATTAGAAGCCATTTTAATCATTGACTTTTTCACGGCTTATCAATACTTTGAGGTTATTTAAATTCAGACAATAATATTTAGATTGTAAGAACTGCTTTTTTGGGTGACTATAATGTTTTACTGATACGTCATACTAATTAACCTCTAGATGTGGAAGATTTATACCTTACCCAAGTATATTTGATAGCAAATATAAATAACCTTAATGGAATTAGAACTCGGCAATCCGAGCTCCAATTCCGTGCAGTAATACACCCGTGCAGTAATACACCCGTGCATCCAAACTTATAACACCTTGTAGTCTCAGCGGTCACCCACATAGGTACGAGCAGGCTCTTCATTGCTTAACCTTGGGGATCGAACAAGAACCGGTGATCGAACGTGATAAGTCAATAAGACTATTATTCTTAGAAAACGGTCGTATAATAATAATAATAATAATAATGATGATAATAATAATAATGATAATAATAATAATAATAATAATGATAATAATAATAATGATAATAATAATAATATAATGATAATAATAATAATGATAATAATAATAATAATGATAATAATGATAATAATAATAACAATAATAATAATAATAATAATAATAATAATAATAATAATAATAATAATTATAATAATAATTTTACGAGAAGGAACCTGCAAAAAACTGGTATGAACACCACCCACTCAATACTTTGCCTGTACATCTGCTGATGTAGATTAACCCTGTAACAATTACTGAATACGTAGCGAAGCGTTAAAAGCTGAAACCGAAGGTTTTATTCTTGATGCACTGGCACATATACAACGTTTACGCGCAGAAAACTATAATATACTTGTATAAAAATCCAAGAGATGCAGCTTCTGAGATCGGACATGTAAAAATGTTATGGTAATTTACAATACACACAAAGAGAATAGTCAAATATATACGTCCAGACATCGTGATCAAAGACCACAAGAACAGAATGTGTTTTCTTATTGACATGGAAGTACATGCAGATTTTAATGCATCTTCGAAGATCTTCAAAATAACTATAAAAATCCAAGGATCTTGAAGAGTAAATCTCATAAATTTCTCACATGAGGACATGAACAATTCCTGTTGCAGTTGTAGCTATAGGAATTATAGGAAAATGTTCCGATAGACTCAGTGAAGGGTCTCCTGGTAGACCAAGCCTTAAAGAAGTACCGTTATTGTCTCCACAAGTACAACACACATTATGAAGAGCTTTATCCCTGGGAAAATGTGTGTGATCTTAATTTCTTTTTTTGATCAGTGGAAAATGTCAGGAAACCATTTCTGATAATAGGTCTTTGGTTGGCACCTGGAAGGAAATATGTATAGAACAGAAATGAAAGGAAATAATAATACGGCGTTGCATTGCAAATGGCTAAAAAGAAAGAAAGAAGCAGATATGGACCAACAGAAAACTTCAGTTGCTGGAGAGAACCGGGTTAAAAGCTGAAAGAAAAAGCCTAATTTTTGCAGCTCAGGACCAAATACTCGCAACCAGATCATATCACTGTCACATAATCATGGATGGAACTAACGCGAAATGCAGTATCTGCAGATAATATGATGAAACATTCGACCAGGATATCTGAAATTGGCGAGGTTCATAGCTATTCCATTCATTAGAGTATATGCAGGATGTGGGTAATGAAAACTGACACTGTACCAATAGTAACCACGAGCTCTGGGCCTCGTGAGGAATGGACAATTTTATTATCAGTTGCCCAGAAAATCGCCCTACTAGGAATATCCGATATGCTATGAAATGTACTATCAATGAAATGATAATTCTCGTATAGGGCCTAAGGAACCTAGAATGAAACCGGCGCTACTGGATACAAAGCAGGAAACATAACATAATAATAATAATTGATGTCTAAGTTTAAAGTTACAGGCAAATGCATTACATTTTCTTTTGTTTGCCCTTCGTGCATAGTATACATAAACTCTTATTAATCTTTGCGTGGCACTAATAATTTATGGGCAAACTTCTCCTTTTCATTTTTCCCCCACTTTTTGTCGTTCTCCAGAAAACCATGCGCGTGCGTTCTATATATCTGCAGTATGAAAACGGCCTTATTTAATCAAACCTATGTAATGAGATAACTGAAAAAACAACAACAACATTATAAAACACAAACAGAAAGTCAAAAATCTATAAATATTTAATAAAGCATTCTGATTATATATATTTAGCGGAAGGAGGAACAACGGATTATAACCCAGGAAAAATTCTGAGAAGCATTGTAAATTTAAAAAGTGTTTATTCATGAACAAATCTTGAAATTATATATGAGTTGAATAACAGGACGAAAAATAAAATACACATGCATGCACACACAAATGCAAGTACACACAGCGGATGGAAATCAAATATTTGAGACAAATATTTAAAGATTATCTTTAACTTACAATGTTATTACATATGAAATATCAGAGAACGTGTTTAAAATGTTTTCCGTTCTAGAAGAGAAACTGCATTTACAACACAGACTTTTTAACATGGAGCCAATTACGATTCGAATCCATGAATTTAAACGGGCCACTTGGTCGGCATCTCAGTCCGACCATTACACTGTCGAAACGGGTAAACATAGCCGTCTCTTCTACTCCAATAGCTTTATGTCTCGCACTTCCCGTCGGTGGAACTCCCTCCCTCTTGCTTCCCTGATAGATATAATCTCTAACAATTCAGAAGCAATTTCAATCGACATCTCCTGATGATTTGATCTATTCCCCGTCCTTTTCTTCATCCTTTCCTCTTTCACGCCTCTTTACACTTGCTCCCAATCTATGTAAACACTTGCGTGCTAGTGGTACTCCCAACTTGCTTGAACTGAAAAGCTTTAAGAAAAAAAAAATTGTATAAAAACAGGGCAGGATTATTATATTTTTTAACATAAAGGTCTACCTAATAGTAAATCCCTCTTGTGCTACAAGTAGATTATTTATTTGTCCGTGTATAATAAGTACATCTTTTTAAGAATTTTAAACCGAAAATTAGAGTCTACGTACCATATTTTTTCGCGTACAAGAACAAAATATTAATCTTTTCCACCACTCGGCATCGATATATTCTGAATTTTCTTGTTTTATGAGCCACAACACTTCAAGTCGTCAGCCATCACGGCCCTCCAAAACTTCCTATACTTTGTGGTTCTTAGCAGTTTTTTCTCCATTTGATAAGTCTTCCGACCCCAAGCTCTTGTAGGTGGTTAACTGTCTTCCCCTACCTTTAATGCCTTCAATATGCCTAGTGAGGGTTAAGTTTGCCAAGCCCTCCGTACTTATTATGTGTCTAAGGAATTGCAAGTCACTTTTCTTGATTTTTAATAGAAGTGATATTTATTGTTCTGTTTTCTTGTTGTTATTTTCTTTAAGTCTTCCTTGTTGATTACTGACACCGTCCGAAGAATTTTCAGTATCTTTCTGTAGAAACATATTTTTTGTGCCACTAGTTATTTTCTTATCCATAGGGGAATTTGAAATATTCACTGCCATATAATAATAAGGATATCACATAGCAACCCGGCATTCATTTTTATTTTGTTTCTATCAAAATGCTTTCCCTTTCTTAGCAACTAGTTTAGCTTAGGGCATACTTTTTCTCTATAGCATTTCAAGTTCAAGTTGGGAATAATCAAGTTCAGTTTGGATTAATCAAATTCAAGTTGGTACTAAACGATTTCAAGTTGGACAAATCAATTTCAAATTGAGACTAATCAATTTCAAGTTGGATTAAACAATTTCAACTTGAGACTAGACAATTCCAAGTCGAATTAAACAATTCCAAATTGAGACGAATCAATTTCATATTGTGATTAATAAATTTTAAGTTTGACTAATCAATTTCAAATTGAGACAAAACAATTTCAAGTTGATACAGCCCAGGGGTAAATGTAAATGTCCAAGAACAGCAATTCACGACACAAGGCTTTTATTAAATAGTGTGTGGAGGGGAACACACGAATAATGTTGAAGCAGCTAGCTGCTGTGATACAGCAGCGAGTCAATATTGTTGTGAGTTCCGAATGTATTCGACAAAATTTGTATGGACTATTATTCACACTCTAAAAAGTTTACAATGAGTCGGAGAATCAGAATAGCGATATCAACAAAAACAAACGTCGACAGAAGGAACATAGTCAATTCTTAAGGCTGGTGTAAAATCAGAGGTAGCGTTGAAGCTTCCTCGACTTCGTGCAGGTGAGGGACGTGGAAATGCAACACAAACTGAATTTCGCAGTGCACAACTTGAGCAAGTGCGTGGTAATAATATACGTCTAATAACCCGGCCGAAATATACTGCACTACTGTCACGTGTTCAGCGATTTATACAGCCAGACTTGGATCTTCAGGATATGAATTTCTGACATGCACGAGTATATTGATATTCCATAATTCATGAGTTAGTGATAATAAAGATTTGCTAGTTCAGTTTCATTCTTATACCTCAATTGTTTTCTTGAAAAATATATTTGCCAACTTGAAAATTTTAATATCAATTTGAAACTGTTTAGTACCAACTTGAAATTGTCTAGTCTCAGTTTGAAATTGGTTAGTCAAACTTGCAGTTGTTAAGTATCAATTTGACTTTGATTATTCTCAACTGGAACTTGAAATGCAATAATCCAGTGCATGTTAGTATGACTGAAAATAAGTTTTTAAATGGTTCAAGCTAATATGTAAGTAAACATTTAAATTACCAAATAAAGGCTTTTAAAAAAAAGTAAATGATTCTCATAGAAATTATGAAGATTTCAGTCTGATCCCCAAATAAACGGGTCAAATATAAACATCTTGAATGTTTGGTATATGTTGTAAGCCTAAAAGAAATCTTATATATTCCTTATTTTCGTTTGCGATTTAGTTCAGCCGGGGAATATATTAATATGGTATTGTCGTCACTCACTGCGTGTGAGTGATAAATAGAAGCCCTTTATTGACTTATTGTATATCGCCATAATGACGTCATAGTAGTGGCCGTTTCTTTTTTAAGCAAATAAATAATTGACACTAGAGGATCTTAAATTTCGTTTCTCCGAATGTAGGAACATTTCCTTTGAAGCAAAAAAACAAAACAGACTGCCGAACTGCAATGCAATCCTTGTATATATTACAAAATGCCGTACAACGTTTTCACATATGAAGATTAAAGTAGCGTAACATACTTGATTTACAAAAGGATACTGAGAATGACGTAGAAGAAGAATGTAAAAGAGGGAGGGATTTAAGAAAGCTGCAACCTAATTTACACTTTTATTTAGAATACTAAATGACAGATGAAATTTCTGCGAGCCAGTAGGTTTGGATAATTTAACACTCACGGAAAAAATAAAATATGACCGAAGGAAAAATAGATAATTGCCCAATTTATGTAAATAGATAACAGAACAATGAGAACAAAAGAGAGAGAAATAGAGAGTAAAGGGTCAAACACTGCTCAGTTCTTGAATAGATAGGTAGATGTGGAGATCCATGATCCACCATCGACCGACGGATCCCTGAATATAGAAGTTATGCAAGTTTATATTGGTAAGCAATTTTGTGTCCGTAAACATCAATGTCAAAGAAAATTTAACATCTTAGCTAACTCGCGTGGAAGAGTCAATTTAGGTTGAAAATTTATTAATTCAATACTATGTAGAAATGTCAGATTCGGAAAAAGATTGTCTCTTAGTTGTTTCCGTATTTCATTTTTGATATTACTTAAATAATTAAATTATATTAAAAGTTAGATGAAAATGCCGCTTATGTAAACGAAAGATGCATGTAAAGTGTAAAGTTATACACGAAAACAGACATCAACTGCATATGAAAGTATAAAGTATAATCCTCAATTAAATGACAACAGTCGTAGGAGCGGTTTTCGAAAAGTTATTGATCAGATGAATATTCTGGCAAAGCATGCTTCAGGGTCAGACGGAGAACATTTGAGAACGTAAAATAAAGGTTTAGCGGGTTTGAAATAAATAGCGCCGAGGAGTGATAAATCAGTCAGGTTCGTTGCGTTCAAGTAGTCACTTCTTATTTTAAGAAGATTGAAACCCCTCCCCCCAGATATAAGGATAAATTATATGGACAAATTATTATAATTTTCAAAATAATGTTTTCTGTAACCTAGAGAAGCTTACTGAATACGATAATAAAACGAAGGTTGGTAATGAACGATAATACTTAGGACAAGAATGTAAACTACATCTTCAGGCGTAATGTTCCAGTCAGATATAAATGCTTCAATATGAACTGGACAAAAACGGTAACACAGGAATTCCGAAAATCCAATTAGTGTTGTAACGTAGGGAACGTTACTGAATAGTATAATCACACGAAGGTTGGTAACGGACGATAATACTTAGGACACGGACAACACAAGTTTGGCCCGCGGCGCATAGAATAAGTATTCAACTGCTAGAAGTGAGTGAGATGAATTCAACAATGAATCTCCAACTCCAGGATATCTTAGAACCGCTCCACTCTGTCAGATGAGGCACAAGGCTGAATTTAATGTGGGGTATCCTAGCCCGTAAGCTCGGTCAGAAATTTCCCCGTAGAACCCGTACAGAACGGTTCGGGTAGCTGTTTCCTGAGAAACAGCCCTTCGACATAGATTCGTCTAGAGATCCTCTACAGAGTTTGACCAGTACAGCTGGAGATGAATCTCCGATTGCAGGATATTTACCAACCGTCCCACGCGGTCAGATGTGGCACAAGGCTGAAAAACACATACGCGAAAAAGAAAGGCGCCCCGCATCCACCAGAGAACTGACATCACTGACCCCCTAACGAGGGAGGGGATGGGGAATTAAACTAAAGAAAAATAGGGACAAATAAAAGGAGACAATGAGCGTATACCCCCTAGCTAAGTTAACAGGAAAAAAAGAAAACTAAGAAATCAAAAAGAAAACCTAAACTATCCTAATTTCGGGATGGGCTGCCAAAAGAATCTCCGACTAGAGACCAACATACATCATTTAGTAGTGAATTCATATGAATAGGGACTAAGCAATAACGTTCCTAGGTATGCTACAATACTGTTAAATATGAATTATTTCCAGCCATATATATATATATATATATATATATATATATATATATATATATATATATATATATATATATATATATATATATATATATATATTCTTTGAATTATACAATATTTTTTCGGTTTTAAATAACACAAAAATTGATCACGATTACGAGTCCTATAATTCATTAGGGTCTTAGGGGCAGAACCTGTACTGCAATCGTAGGAGAAATGTTGTGCAATCCAAGCCATACCTCGTTATTTTGAATTCAGAGTTTCCTTCCCATAGACAATTCCCCAACCAAGGTTATCGGAGTTAACCTGTCTTGCTATTTACCAAAAGCTGAAGGTGTGTAAAAGAGATGAATTCATACATTTAACAATGGTAAACACGTAGTTCAATGTAATAAACACGACTGGAATTCGAACTGGGCTCTCGGACTCTTCAATTCTCCACATAAATTATTGATACGCCGTCAAAACTAAATCAAAAATAATCAATCGAACTTATATATTGAACGAATAAAAGAAACGGGAACAGAAATCAGTTCAGTATGATAGCTGAAGTATGTTTGAATATAAAGTCCAATATGGATGTGACCCTATAGAGCTACACCATTTAAGCTAAAATGATATAAAAGGATAATTAATAGACAGGAGAATGAGTTTTAAGGGCTGAACATATAACCTGGAAAGCTTGCTTAGTATATTTGCAAGGTCATCAAGAAAATATGTCCTAAAATTCAATTTCTCGTTTGGAAAATTGAATTATGATTAACTTGTTTTTATAAAGTTATGTTAAAATGCAGCATTTCGAAATAAGAGAAAGTACGTGAAAAAATTCAATGCATTCTCACAATAATTGCTATCGCTTTCTAAAACTTTCGATCCAATTCCTCATTAGTCTCTCCTTGTTGCTACAGCCGGGATAATTTCCTGACTGCCTCAATGGCCGTACGTTCACATGCGTATTGTCGCAGCAGAGCCTATTTAACTCAGTCCACGTCGGGTCGGGTTTTCTTTGTACCACTCCCCTATGAACTTGGACAGCTACCCCGCTGCGGCGTCGTAAGCTAGGAGCCCCATTTCTTGGCCCGAGAGGCCATAGATCACCTTCTTCTTCTGAATGGACAGAATCCATTCGTGCAGCTCGGCAAGGTTTCCTTTATAAGTAGGTAGGTTCAAGCTACCTATCAGACTCCTGAAACCCATCGATATTTGGGGGACTCCCACGTCCCAAAGGTCATCTGTGGCGTCTGATCCTACTACGCTCATCCTAGTGTCTTGTAAACTACCACTTTCCACGACAGAACGAAAGGAAAAATACTTGACAAGGTGGTTGCGCTTCTACTGCCTACAACGTACACAAAGTCAAAACAAGATCAAAAATATTACTGGCAGATCTATGTGCAATGAGTGAACAAAGGAAAGAAAAAAGTGACTTACCTGAGGTCGGCTCCTCCATGTTTTGTTTCTTTTTCTTCCTTCTTTTGCTACCTTCTCTTTTTCTCCTTATGCCCCTTTTAGAAGATTATAGTCCGAAGACTAGAGTCCTTTACCGTCTTACTTGGTCCCGACTGGACAACACAAATGCAACCTTCTCTCCTCATTGAGACGGCCGTGGTAATTCCCACGGGTCTATCCTGGTCACGGCCACCAGTCTAACACTTTCGCCCCAGCCCCTCAACCTCTGACGTCTTACTCTGGGTTGAGTGTCTACTCGGTCTTAACCAAAATTAAGGGAGTTGCCGTAGGTCCCCTGAGCATCCGTAGATCATTCAACCTGTCAACTGGTTTAATCCTGCTTCCTGCCCACGTTGTGTTTGGTTTGATCCAGAAAGCAGAAGTAATGTTCATCCATTCACGGTCGACTGAAGATGTAAACACGGCTGGAGAGTCTGTGCTAAGAAATTTAGAATGCCCCAAAAATATATATATATCTGCAGAAAGCCGGACAAAAAAACTATTCAATGGTTGAATTGTCAATGTCGTTTATATATCAGAAAAGAATAGTATAGAAAAGAAACAGGTTACAGAAAAGAAAAGTAATTGACGTAAAAACTCATACACTGGATTCTAGACAGAGAGCGTGGGTTGTGATTAACTTGTTAAATCGACTCAGAAAGATACACGACTCTTGAGATGGAGAGATAAAGATTTCTGCGTGCGGCTTAAAGTTTAATGTTGCGTTCCGCCTCGGCAGTATTAACAGTAGTAGTGATCTTCGTGGTAGCAGAAGCAGCGGTACTTATATCAACAGTACATGTTCGTGGACTCATCGTTCCAATCTCTGACGTCACTTCCTTACATCTTCCTCGAGTCTCCAACTCGATTCTCCACTGTCCCTCTCTTCCGTCTGCCTCTTCCATCTGCAAGGAGATGGAGAGAATAATTCGTCTACTAATAATAATAATTCTCTCAGCTTCCTCTCCAAGAATTATCTCCAGTCTCTCGTATATGAACGATAATCAACAAAACAAAAGAAAATACTTTGTGTAATTTCGTTAAAGCAGAGGAATAGCTTGTTCGACGTTTCCGTTCCCAGTGGTAGTAATAATAGTAGCAGTAGTAGTCTTAGATGTTGGAGGAGTATTTCGCTTCTTCGTTCTTATATCAACAGCACATGTTAGCTGGTGTTTTGTTGCAATCTCTGACGTCACTTTCGTACTTATTCGAGCCTTCAATTCAACTCTGCTTACTTTCAATCTCCGACATCTCTCCACCCAGCTCGACTGCACTCGAAGATAGACGAGCCAAAAACTACCACTTTTTCAGCATAACTACGCGTTTATATAGATAAACCTGGCTGATCATAATCGACGTTTGGCTCTACTACTTCGCACGCGATTATTACGGGTTCTGGCTACGTTCAACCAAATTCATGTGAATTCCAAAGTTCCTCATAGCTTACTAAGTTCTATTTGTAATTTTAATAGATAAAAAATATTTTCGACCATTTCCATTGTCTCTCTAATGACCCAATTCCAAATGGGTACAACTCCTGCCCTAGATCAGATTTCCCGTCAGTAAACAAAAATGCTCTGATCTAATTTCGCTAATCAGACCCACTCCAATTTCAATAAAATAATATATGCGCGCACGCGCGTGTGCGTGTGTTTCCCCGACTCTCTTCTCTGTCACACTTAGTTTGCCATTGGATGTTGTCTTCTACAACGGAATTAAGGAGCTGCGTATGTTCTCTACACTATGTATAAAACTTCCTTCTTCTTTACCTATACACACAAGCAATGGTTAAAATAGCTGGGATAGATTGGGTTGCCACCAAAGAAAATATTAACTCTGAATTCAAAACCTTAGAGAAAGGCAAAGAGAAACCTCTCCAAAACCATTTCCCAGAACATATAACATGTCACAGATAGCAAGGAAATGGGATCAGTGTATATGCATAAACCCCTACACACTGAATGTTCTTTCATTTAAATAAGAGGAAAGATATCGCCTCTCCACATGCCAGCACAAATGGAATATGGCACAAGGCAGATTTTAAATGGGAATCCTACACGTAGTTTGGGTTGGAGATACAATTTCTCCATTACCTCAACACATCATCAATGAAAAAATGAAGTATACGGAACTGAACATGAGATTTCCTTTTAAAATGAAATTACATATGTGCGGCCTTCAGAGTCTCACCGAGATATGTACATATATTTTAGCGTGAATGTGGTTATACTGCCTTCTTCTATGTGATGTGTCATTTCAGGACGTAGGCTATCATAGCTTTCTACGATTTCCTGTTCTTTGTAGCTCTTAATGATTTTGTCTTTTTTTTCATCTCCCAAACTTTGCTCCGTCATCCATTTAGTCAAGCTTTCTATGTAGGTTATATGATGCTTTTTATTTGCCTTCAATCTGTTCTGTAGTATCAATTTTTTCAAGTTATCTTTCCTCATTATGCGCCCTAGGAATCTCAATTCTCAATTCATGGATTCTAGCTAGGATAAGAAAACATATGTAAGTTCTTCCAACCAAGAGCATTGACTCAACACACGCGTCCACATTTCTTTTCTGTATTTGCTGTCATTTTGCTAATTTAATTATTGACAAATGAATTTAATGAATTTGTTTCAGCGTTGATGTTTTTCTTAAACGCAAATTTCTGTTAAATATAAAACTGACATTTTCTCATTTATTTTCCTAAGCGTAAATTGCATCCGCAGATTGAAGCATTATATCACGTTTTCCCTGTCGAAATGCTTAATGACAACATATTTGAAATACAGTTGCTTGTAAATATTCGCAAATATTTGCCATGTGATCGTCAATATTTTTCTGTGCATAATATCTTCCGTACTAATAATTTAGCATTTAGATTCTTCAAATATTGACATAAGTTTAATTAGAATTATTGTGTGTATAACGGCATATCAAATTCTTATGGGTCATTTAATACCACAATTTTATTTTCTTGGAAGCGTTGAAACAAAAAATCTATGATATGTTATTCTGCTTTCACAATTGAGTACATGATAGATGATGCTCCGTTTTCATCATATACATGTTTGTGTAGTCAAAATTACTAGTGATATAAGTGTATTATGTTGTAATTTTTGAAGTTATATTTTTTTAATACAGTTTGATTTGCTTATGAAATCTTCGGATATTATATGGATTAATGTCATTAAAGGTTTCTTTCATGTTGATTGTTTGGTTGATTTTGTTTAGAGACATATCAACCTCTATGGCTTTATTCAAAGCCAAATTCTAAATGTTTCAAACTATTTTATTGCTTCGACTCAATTAATTTGAAAGCAACTGTATGCCTTCAACTACTGATACAATGTATTATTTGTAATTCTACTATAAATATGTATTGTTGGTAAATTTAAAATATATTTTCCTGATATTTGTCCTATAAAAATGTATTTTTATACTTTATTGGTGGTATGTTTATGTTAGGATTTCAGTATTTGCCTATAGCTGGTACCCTAACAGAAGCTACAGGACTGGGTATGGGTGGACCTGAACACAAAAGCAATTAAGAAGTGATTCCACGATTCTCAAAAGCTCCAATGACCTTGCTGCCTGATGAATTTTACCATCATACCTATATATATATATATATATATATATATATATATATATATATATATATATATATATATATATATATATATATATGGATATGTGTGTGTATGTGTGTGTCTAAATCATTTCAGATAGAGTGTATCTGTAAAATAACAAACTGTATACAAAGAAACAAGAGGAAAAAAAACTATTCTTAGACGAACCTCTGGTAGATTTTATGAAGGCAATGTAGGATTTATATTGTAAGTTTTATATACAAAAGCGAAAATGGCATTGGTTTATTAAGGTTCTTAAATGTGAGAACGTTCATGAATGATAATCAGGTGGACACAAACTGTCTTAATTCAAAATCTCGGAAAGGTCAGCGAGTAATATTGAAGAGTTTTTTTTTACACCAATATTGTTTAAATTGGAATTATATTGTTATGCCATGTGATGGATGTATATTGTTTACATATTCAAAAATATGCGGTGATGGATTTGTCGCAGCCACCTTTGGCCGCTCCTTAAAACGGGAACGAGCAGAACACTTCGATCTTGACCTTTTTGATCGTGTTGCCTACACCGTGTGTAATTTAGTCTCATTTCGTTTTAGAATTGAGCTAATTACTTTTTAGTTCCTTTGGTGTTATAAACCTAGTCGTAACACACCTATTAAGCATTTTTAGACCTTCGTTTTTTCGTAGCAAATCTCAACTAATTTTTTTAGAGAGATTTGTAGTATTTTGCGAGACTTGTGGCTGTTCTTGGTCCCCCATAAGATGATTCGGCGACTTCTCGCCGAATTTAGTGGTCAGTTTTCAGTATCCGGGCCTTTGTGGCTAGGACGCCTATCCGGGCAGCGTATTTAGTTACGTTCCCATTTTTTGTGTGCCAACTGGACGCGATTCGGATCTGTCTTTCTTTCTCTTTTTACTGCAATCTTTATTCTGGCTTCCTGCGCATGTTCGACTCTCGGCATTCCTGTCTGCACGTGGTCCATGACCTTTCCTGCAAACTGCGGTTAAAATTACTACGGGAGGTTTCGATATCTTTCTCGACCAGCAGAATAGCAACGCCAATACCGAATATTCGATATGCCCAACATCATCGCAACGCCAACTTCCGGCTATGAATAGATATCGTTGCCGATTACATTCCTTCCCAACCCGTCCAGTTCGAAGCCCAACCCGCGGCGATCACCTGTAGCGACCAACGATCGTCCAGCAGCGATCATCTGCAACGACCAGCAGCGATCGACTTCCATTAACTTCGACTTGAATAACCTTTCCCGTGTACTATCGTTTATAATAACTACGGAAGTTTTCGGCTGCGACCTCGACCGGCATGTACGCAACGTTTGCACATAAACTTCCAACCATCGACACCACCGGAACGTCCGCATCTCAACTTCCAAACGTCGACACGACCGAAACGTCCGCATCTCAACTTCCAACCGTCAAAATAACTGGAACGTCTATCAGTCCAATCACCATTACCACAATTACCAGACCATCTAACCCACGGTCTCTGCTTTGTAAATAAACTTATCATTAATCATACATATATTCGTTCTGTGGTCCATTTTGATTCATCTTGTCAGATTTCACGTCTTTAATTCGAAAATGATAGAGGGCCTCTTGTGACATCATACCAATACGGGGCGCTAGTGCCGTTTCATATCGCGCCCCCTCGAAGGGAGCCCGCTACAGATTTAACCGTTTTCTGTTGACTTTCCAACATATTTGCAGTCGTTTAGGTTGACTTGGTGAAGTAGTATTTCTTTTAGAAAAGGTGGGAATGCGAAAAACGGTGGGTAGATTGATATTTTGATACATATATTTTGCTCTACATATAACAAAATAATAATTTTTCAATATATATATATATATATATATATATATATATATATATATATATATATATATATATATATATATATACATAAAATTTATTTAAGTAAAAGCTTCGTTTTTTAAAACAAACAGTATCAATTGCATTTACCGGCCTGAATGTTCGAGAAATTTCGTAGAAAATATGCGTTCACTAACAGGAATCGATCCGGTGTCCTACACGAAAACCGTCATTTGTATGACGTGCTATACCAATAAGATATAGAGATGTTCCTTGTAAGCAAAATCCAATGTTTTGTTTGTGAAACACACAATCTCCGACGATTTTTATCGATCGATCACATCTGCTCACGAAACGCGGATTTATATATAGTTACTGAGCTCAACTCCGTGATATATATATATATATATATATATATATATATATATATATATATATATATATATATATATATATATATATATATATATATATATATATATATATATATATGTATGTATGTATGTATGTATGTAATATCCAGCTATTGAACTCACAACTCTTCTATCAAGTCACTGGATTCAACCAATGCCTTTAGACACTGGTCCATGTGAAGAAGAGGTGTACACAAACTTGGAGAGTTGAGTTAAAGGGAGATAACTGATATTGAGATATCCAGAAGCGTCATGGGGCGTGGAACTAGTACAAAATATTTCGGTGTTCGATTCGAAATTCATATCATCTGAAGAAGACCGGAATGTATATATATATGTACGTGGCGGGATTTTTAATAAATTTTCAGAAAAAATCGTGGTTTGAGTCTTGTGTCGGATGTGTAGCTATATTTAGATATAAATGCCAATGCAATTATCGATCCACTGGAAATAGACGCGTATTTATTTCGAGGCAAAATCATGCTCATATAAATCCGAAAATAAAAGGAATATACTTCGTAACAATCACATTTTTAATCGCGATAAAGTAACAGCTTTGTAAATTATAGTAAATCTAAAGAAAATTAAGATTAAGTTCTCACCAGTCTTACCAGGAATTATTCATAAGAAACTGTATCGTCTTCCTGTTCTTCTGTATGTCCTGCCCCTTCAGAACTTTGGCGATCATAGATCTCTACAATATCCACTCATTTGTAGCTCTCAATATATTTTCACTTTTTGTTATATCTCCTAAATCCTGCACCGCCATTTATTTACTTCAGCACACTTAGTTCCTGATGCTTTTAATATGACCTATGAGTATCATATTTTCCAAGCCCTCTTCCTTCATTATTTTCCTTACAATTTTCGTATGTCCCTTCCTGACGTTGGAAATAGTTTGAATAATTTCAGGAATGTCCAGGTCAATATTCTAAAATATTAGAATGCAGATTTTGAGTAAATGAAATTACAATTTGTCGCATCGGAAGTACGCAACAAGCAGTAAACCGTTATTATCACCCTAAAATTTATTTGACAGTCTAAAATTACTTTATGGCTTTAAATAACATACAAAGTGTTGATAATCCGTAAAAATTAAATTAATAAATCACTAACTCATTCATATCAAATAAGCGTTTTCTGAGTAGTTAGAAATTTCACTTAAAAGAGTAGAAGATAATTGTGGTAAATTGAATCAGGAAAAAAATGAGATGGGGAATGTCAGACAAGATTTTAGGAACTAGTAACACGTTGCTCTCTCACTTTTTTTCTCTGGACGTTACACAGCAGCCCCTGCGCATGGCTGCATTAAATATACAGGAAAGCACGTTCAAAATGTCTGGAATGTTCGCGTGCAACAATTGTACATGGACACAAACACCATGACACTTTACCTTACGATCCCCAGAGTCACACGTATTTTCTATACGTTTTAGACAAGGCGACGACCGTTCTGCGCACACAAATCTTGGCGTTGAGTTGACCTGAACATGTGGCCGGTAGTATTGATATAATACATTCTTTGTAATACATTTGAACATCTGAGATGAAGCTATCTCATATTTCGTTAAATTTAAACGAGTTTTCATTTATTTATATTTTCGGGCGATATATAAGTATTTTTTCTATATATGCATAATCCTTTAAATTGTATCAGAAGCTGAGAAGCCAACTCGACAATTCTATGGATGTGAAGCCAATCTATTGGTTTCCTTATTCTCGGATTCTTTAAAACCAGGTTGTGAGTATGACATGTTTAGGCTAAGTCAACGATTGTAATATAGCTACAGAAACGACGATCCTATTAACTCCGTGTGAGAAACGGATAGCTAGTTTAATGCTGAACGGAAATGAAGATATTCTTTTAAAACATGTTTGATTTTAATTTCATTTCCTGATGGCGACAAAAGCTGCTCCCACAAATCAGGACACAACATTTCGATCATCACAATCGTGCCTAATTTCAGATCATTTTCCAATGTAATACAGGATGGCAATTGTCATGTGCATACAATTTTGTAGATAGATGTCCAGCTTTGAAATGTTCCTTGAACAATCTTTGAGATGAACCTTGTTCTTTAATCACCAAGCGTTATTTCAATCATTTAGTAGTTTGTCAGTCTTTTATTCATTTTGCGGTGTTTTGGGTGTTTTTTTATCACAAGGCAGGCAATGATCGGATCGTCGATAGATATCGCTGGATTGGTGTCTTTCAGGCAGAACGATGTTACAAGACAAAAAAAAAGAAAGTTGTGTAGATCAACACATTTTCTATAACTGTGAATTGTACCGGAATACTTTTTCGTATAAGAAATTACACTACGCTGACTACCGAGCGTTCTATTGTAGTCTAATTTAGTGAAACTTTGTTCTTCGTTTCCAATTTGGAGTCAGGGTTTCAAGCTTTAAGACAGAGAATTCTTTCGACAGAAAATCACGCTCTCTCTCTCTCTCTCGTTATATAGAGACCTCCAACTTTTCCACTTTGCAATTTTGTTAGGGCATTCTACTCGTTTATTTAATAGTCAGAACAAGGCATGCGTCAGGAGTTCTTCGTGGCAGCATGTCATATGGGGGTCAGCGAAGCGATCGTCTTTTCCTGTTGCAATGGAAGCACGTCTATGCCTTCTACTCTTCTGTTCCCCTCCGATACGATCCTTTCATTGACTTTCGCCCAACGCCGGTGTGGGAGTCCGACGCGATCTGGGGTTTAAGGATTTTCCGAATATCCAGTCGGAACTCTATGTTGACATTTTCCTGTGGAGCAATTTGCATGTCCAATTTTGGGAAATTCCTCCTCCGGAGATTAGTGGTTGTAGGGCGCCGACCTGCTCTACTTGCTCCCACTTTCTCTTATTCGTATCGTATACAAACCCCTCTCAATGAACGTAGTCTGCTTTCCCCTACTCTCCCTTGTTCACCAATCGAGGTCCTTCGACTGAGTCGCATGAACTCCTGTCCCCGCTTCACATAATTGGAAATGTTTTTTGTCATAAAACGTTTTTGATATTTTCCAAATTTCTCATCTTGGGTAAATATAATTCCTTCCTTGTCTTGAAAGCTTGAGTAAACTATTATCTTACCAACTGACCGAATTCTTCGTCATTCGAAATCTTCATTGTCTCCAACAAATCTTATTTCTTTAGAGATACGCAAACTCTCCATCCCTATCAACAAGTGAAATAGAATCATTTCCTTATTCTCTTCTTCTCCAGTTATAGCCATAAAATTATTATCTGCGACTAGTTTTGTGGTTACGCTCCAGAAATGCCAGTCTTGGCCGATTCGCTGGGGTTTACCGCACTCTCCCCCACATTGTCTCTTGGGCCTCATTTTAAGCAGATGCCCAAGTGCCTTTCACCGCTATCTTCTAGTGATGCCCTGTATTTAAGAATTAAAAAAAACCCTAAATATCTCTCTCTCTCTCTCTCTCTCTCTCTCTCTATATATATATATATATATATATATATATATATATATATATATATATATAAGGTTTTCGGTATGTCCTTCAATCTATCTACGGTCGTCTTCGCTTTTGGTTTCACTTTCGATTTAATTTAAGTCTGCGATTGATAAATATATGCCGCATTGCAATCCTTTCTCACAAAAATACGTTGGAAACCACTCACCGCACTATCGCTATTTCCATAGATAATATTTCACAGGAAGCACATACCGTGGTTCTACCAGTTCTACCCTGCAGAGTTAAGGACCGACCTGCCACAGTCCTTGTAGAGAACCACCGTCAATCACTTCGTATTGAATTAGTGAGATGTATGATCCAGTATGAAGATCTATTAAAAGTAACCTGTCTAATGTTTAGTCAAACTTTGTTAAAAATGTCAGAAGAAACCTGTGTAAAATCTCATTCATGGCTCTCATGCCAACAGACGACCACTGTTTGCTAACTAAGGTAGGTTTTTAATTTGTTATATATGGACGTTGCAATCACCTGCAGCGGTAATTATTAGAAAATTAGGACACTGAAGTAAGAGTTTTAATGCCGGAAATCGAGACTTTGCTGTGATAAATTATCACCTGTCCATTTTGCTTTTAATTAGCATTGACACATATTGACCATTTTCTGCGAGTAATGTTGCCACCTAAGCCTGTCTTTGATGTTTATTTCTTCGATGTCTTATTCCACAATTAACTTCAGATAACTACATTCCATTTATTAATGTAAGCTGGAAAGAGAAGGAGAATGACAATGAGTAAAAGGAAGAAAGCAAAACCAGAAGCAAATGGAGACCTTGATAGAATGCCATGTGATGAGCTAGCAAAAGAGAAGAAGAAGAGAAAAAAGAACAGTGATTAAAAGAAAGAAAGAAAAACAAGAGGAATTTTTTGGGAAGAAAACGAAAGGAAATATACGTAATTTTGTAAGATGGAAGACACAGAATTCAGTAAAAAAAGATAGGAAAAATCATAGTGAATAAAAAATACGATAAAGAAAATTGAATTAAGAAATGCGAATAGGATACAAATTGTGTGTACTCTTGGAAAAGAAAATATTTAAAGAAATATCAATTAAACATGGCGGCTTAGAAACAGAACTGAAAATAATGGTTTTATTAAGGTTAAATATTTGCGAATTGAAACGAAGCACTCTCACATATATACACGAACGATTTAGAGAAAAAATTAAATTCTTTGCTTCAACCAGCAGGGTCAATACAAATTGTGAATCAAAAGTTGAATCAATAAAAGAGGTCAAGTATTTTACTTAGGAAGCGTGGTAAATTCTACAGAAAAGGTGTGAAAATCGCTTTGAATAAAATGGATGCAATCTAGAAATCTCATCTATCAGAGAATCCATAGTGGAAATATTGTTGTATTCACTTTAGAGGCGGTGTTAATGTATGGTGACACTGTATGAAGATTAACAAAAACTCTAGCGTCTAAGCTTCATGAAATCGACACACAGATGCTGAGAGCTATAATTGCATCTCTTGGAGACGACATTCAAGAAAATCACAGCTTTGTTGACGCATCCGTGATATTTCTATAAACTTACGCGAACACGGAATGCAATTTCCAGGACAATGCTGGCGAGCGAAACCCAACTTGTGAGAGATCTACAGCCATGAACACATAGACATGGACCAAGAGGGGTTTGTTGCTCAGCAACCACCTACAGTGACCAGCTGTAATGACACAGAATGCCACCCGAATTATCTTCCGACCATGATGCAGGGCCGTGATAGTTGGCGTGATAGACCCATGAATGTCCGAGCTATCTCGATCGAATAAAACAATATTCTAAGCCTTAGATAACTTATTATTCTTCAAATCATTCAGATTGCACCTTTTGTTATCACACATCTCATCGCTGTGTGTCGTTGCACGAACAAAGTTTTATTGATCACCTGGACATATTACCTTTGGGCTAAATATCGAATGAATTAAATCATACGTCATATATATATATATATATACCACTCCGCGGCACCAATCTCTCTTTGGGTTAAATAATGTTCGATGTCTTCCAAATTCACGGCTCACTTAAGTCACTGACACTAATTCAGTCGGAGGATGTCGGTCTTCGTCGTAGACTTTAGTCTCAGAATCGCTCTGACCAGTGATTTGGTCTTATCACTGCATTGCCTGGGTGCATAGACATGAAGCAGAATTTAACCATTTGCCTAGATTATCTTTTTCCCGACATGATGTTTCATCCGCACATTGCTAATTCTTATTTTCGGTCCTGCTCGGTGTCTACACACTTTTCTCTCAAGAGAAACTTGCTAGGAGACCGGTTTCTTCGCGGATACTCGACCAAGTTACAGATAGTATTGGCTTAAGATTTACCTGTAATTGTGAGCTGACATATATTTTGTGGTTAGAATTAATTTGTCAATTGGTAACTCTATCATCAAAATCTATTAAACTAATTCCCTGTAAATTCCAAACGAAGAATAAGCATGAAAGCTCAAAGGAAACTGGCGCAAAAGTATTAAAACAATATTTAATGGAGTCTTTGGAATTGCATTTCTCCAGTTTACATTATTTCCGTCGTATACTAGAATCTTAATAAAACGCAAGAGGTTGTTTATAGCTATTTCATATAAGATATATACCTACCAATCACAATTTGATCCACACACTCTAATACATTTGAATGCACTGTGAACGGGCGAAAATCAAGAGGGCCTTGCATCCAGGACGGGTGTGTTCCATATGTTTATTTGTAGGGCCACCTTTTTTTCCATATGTCCCACCTACGGCTCTAGGATTATGAAGCCTATCATCTTCCCGGCCTGCATAGCAAATGAGGTTAGTCAACCAATGAATTAACGTCAATTCCCGGATGTCACGTGACCTTCGAGTATTCATCTTACCCAAATGAAGATAATCGCCCTCTGCATCTGTACGCATTAATAATATAAATAAATCTAATTGAGATTTCATTCTTTAGGGATTCAAGATTTCATTATTCTAGATCCAAGATTTCTCTTAGATTTCATGCTTCCAGATTCTAGGTTTCTTCTAGATTACATTTATTTACAGATTTTAGAGTTCATAATTCTCTATTCTAGATTTTATTATTCTATATTCAAGATTTCACTTTTCTAGTGTCTAAATTTCATTCTTGTAAATTTATTCTCGAATTAAATTTTCTAGATTTAATTCATCTAATTTCTAGATTACTTGTCAATTTAATTCTTTCAGATTCTAGATTGCTTCTACATATATATCCTCTAGATTCTAGATTTAATTATTCCTGATTCGAGATTCCATTCGTCTAGAATCTAGATTTTGCTCTTGTATATGCTAGATATCTATAGATTTTGACTTTGTGAAGTATATATTTCTTTCTTTTATATTCAAGATTTGTTTTAGATTTAATTCTTTTAGATACTTGATTTTATCTAGATTTCATTCTTCTAGATTTCATTCTTCTAGATTTCTTGTAGACTTTATTCTTAATAAAACTAGATTCCATTCTTATAGATTTTACAATTCAATTCTTGTAGATTCTAATTTTATTCTAGATTTTATTATTATAGATACTTGATTTCCTCTATAATATAGCTTTCATTTAGATTTTCTTCTTCTATATTCTAGATTTCATTCTGCTAGTTTCTAGAATATTTCTAGATTTAATTTTACTAGAGTTCTTCTAGATTTCAATCGTTTAGTTATAGATTTAATTCTTCACGATTTTAGATTTATTCTAGATTTCATTCTAAATTCTGAAATTTTTAGAGATTTCATTCTTCAAGATTCTAGATTAATTGTGGATTTCATTCTTCAAGATTCTAGATTAATTGTAGATTTCATTCTTCAAGATTCTAGATTAATTGTAGATTTCATTCTTCAAGATTCTAGATTAATTGTAGATTTCATTCTTCAAGATTCTAGATTAATTGTAGATTTCATTCTTCAAGATTCTAGATTAATTGTAGATTTCATTTTTCAAGATTTTAGATTAATTAAAGATTTCATTCTTCAAGATTCTAGATTAATTGTAAATTTCATTCTTCAAGATTCTAGATTAATTGTAGATTTCATTCTTCAAGATTCTAGATTAATTGTAGATTTCATTCTTCAAGATTCTAGATTAATTGTAGATTTAATTCTTCAAGATTCTAGATAATCAATTCCTAAGAAGAAAAACAGAATTCACGGTGTTCATACGTAATAAAAATCTTTTATTTTTTTACTTTTGTCTTTTTGATGCCAACACATATGATGCTCATTTATATTGATGTAAATGAAAAGAAGTTTGCTCTCTATGGCAATATACGGTTAGAGAGCGCAAGAGAGAGTCACTCGGGCTTAATTATTCTTTTCTCTAGATTTCAAATCTAATAAAATATTTCCAGTCATCTGAACTGATTAATACAACTGCAAGTAGACAATCGCGTTTTGCGAAATTCATGACAATTGGATGCACAAAGTAATTCGATCGATGTCATTTAAATGTGGCAAATGGTAATTTGCTTTCCTAAAATTCTTTAGAATGGAGCATATAAGATTCGTAATTATCTTTATTCATTTGATTATATGCGAGTTATCTATTAATATATGCTTCTATCCAGCTATTAATGCACACGCAAACACGTGCACATGTATAAACTATCGCACATACTTATATATATATATATATATATATATATATATATATATATATATATATATATATATATATATATATATTTGTCATCCACAGACAGACTGTTTCGCTGTTTCGCAGCTCATCAGTGTGGCTAGACGTCCGGTTGCCTCTAGCTAGGATCGAAACCCGAATGATTTTGCGTCAGTCCCACTAAGCCATCAGCGCACGGCAGGAATGAAGGTGAATTTTAGCGTGTTTATTTTTTTAGATTTAGATAAACACACAGTGACTGACAGTGAATCAATTCTGCCGAAGAGTCGTGCAATATTAGCTTAAATAGTCACTTGTTTTACAAACACACACCTCAAACCAGAGAGCTCAACCGAAATTAATTTTTCAGGAGTCAATATGTATATATATATATATATATATATATATATATATATATATCTATATATATATATATATATATATATGTATATATATATATATATATATATATGTATATATATATGTATATATATATGTATATATATATATATAATTATAAAATGAACGTATAAATATAAGAATGTCTTAATATATATATATATATATATATATATATATATATATATATATATATATATATATATATGTCATTACGCTCTGTCTAAAAAGCAAAGCAACTTATATATATTTTTTATGATTTAATTTACGAAAATTAAATACCTAATTATATAAAAAAGTTTCCAAGAAAATGTTATTCCTTCTAATTTGGTTCGGAATATTGATCGTATTGTTCGTTTATGTAATGTAAACTTTTAGATCAAAATCAAATCAGATATAAGTAGTAGATACTGATACAGTTAGAAAGGTAGAAATAGTGTAAACCTGGCTTTACTGTACTGCCATCTTCTAAATTGATGAAAATCACTATTATCTTGAAATCGCTTTAGAATGGAAATACTTGGTCGTTTGCACCCAGAAGCCACGTTTTCTTTATTAAGATTATCTGTTGTTAGCCCGATATACATTAAAAACAGCGTGGCTAATAGATATAGCTTTTATACTGAGACAAAACTTGATGTAGAATTATTTCAGTAAGACTGTGTTCCTTGCCAAACATCAGGTGAAACACAATGGTTTCTTTTCGATGAAGACTGCCCAGCACCATGTCCTGATCTCGAAATCATTGATACATTGTGGTGGGGACCGAAGAAACAAATAGTCTAACGAAAGCCACAGGATCTTCAAGAGCTTTGGGATTATGGCCAATATGAATGGGAAAAAATTCGCAATGAGAATAACGAGACATTATTCCATTCAACACTAATTACTGTTTGCATACTGTGGCGTTTAGTACTTTCTGTAAGGAGAATAAAATATATTTTTTGAAATAAAATCCATTTTAAATTAAGAAAATCTCTGAAAGTGAGATTTCGGTGGTGGCCCAGTATTTTTGCCTTTCCTTTTTTTTAGCATTACAATGCTTAAGATGCATATATTTCTACTATACAACATTAAAGAAAATGCACTAACTTGTTTTCTGACCCTTAAAAATCATAAACTGTAACGAGAGAAAAAAAGCAAACTTCTAATTACACAGGATTTTAGGGTAAAATTTGCAGAAGTAATTAATCTATCAATTTTGTAGGGTGCAATATTTTTCACTCCAGATTATGGGTGCATGCACTTATATATTTATTATATATGTATATGCTGGCTTGGTGCAAGTATTTTGCCCACTAATACAACCTCTCGACTACATCTCGATTTCTCATATTTTTTCAAAATTCCGCCATGATATTGTAAATGCCAATTTCCCCAAAATTACATTTTACCTTAAAATTCGCCAAAGGCCAATGAATTTATTCTAAAGATAATTCTATACACACACATTAGATTTGATTCGTCATCTATGAGGAGATTGTCCATCATTCATTTTCATATAGAAGGACCAATATTACATAACAGTTCAATTCTCTTTTCTTTGTGTATATGGCAACTTCGGATTGCGGTATCACATTTTATGTCCTCTGTTAAATAATATCCCAGATATTTAAAGTTATCTGCACATTGATTCTTGCGTCTCCAATTTATAATTTGCATATTGGCTGTCCGTTTTTGCAGACAAAATTACGGGGTGTAAGAACTAAATTGTCCAATTATTAGATTAAGCTTTGAAACGTTGTATCTTAGAAATTATTAAAGATATGTTACTGGAATTCTCCGAGGACTTTTATAACTCTATTAGACTGTAATTTGAACAATAAGAATGTATTTAGTAGAAGATGAAAGGATGTTCCCTATTGCTGTTGTGCGAAATATTCATATATATATATATATATATATATATATATATATATATATATATATATATATATATCTGTGTGCGTGTGTGTGTTATTCCAGTATCATTTTCCAAGTTATCTAAGATGATCTTCGCCCTCTCTACCCTTCTAATTTTCTGTCCTGGAGTAAAAATGTGTCCCACATATTTCAAGTATGATTATATGTGCAAGTCTTTCTTGACTGCTATTTGTACTGCTGTTGTGATAGGATCCACCTAATTTGCATAGTGGAGTACCGACTATATAATTATGGTTGGTACCGGGAAGACATGAGAGGCGAATCAAGTGATTCAACTAGAGACTCTGCCCGACTGCGACTTAGTCAACACATTCTCCAGGATCGGTCTTCCCAGGAATATACAAAAGACTATATGTTGAAGCATGTATGTCCGATTGGAACATGGCGCCTAAACTAAAACGCCTTTAACTTCTGATACTCCGACAAAGTAGTTTAATTTTTCAATTACAACAATATCACAATTACTCATGTGAATGATTGATCCCATGATTTTGAGCTTCAATATATCTAATGGTGCTGATAAAGGGCTTTCTACCAATCTCACGCTATGTTTTAAGAGATATCGTTTTTCTTTTAATACTCTTGTCACAGACGCTCGTATCCTACTTTTTAAACGTGACTGTATATCATGTCGGATAATCTGTGTCGTGATTGAAATTGTGAGGGTACGATGTATGCAGTATAGTTGTAGTAGATTAGTAACAATGTTATCCAACAAGATACACACACACACACACAGACACACACACACACACACACTCACACACTTGCGCACGCGCGTTTCGCTTTTATGGCCTAATGTAAAGAGTGTTGACAAATGAAGCCATGAAACATAGTGATCCTCAGTTTTACGCTTTAATGCGATTTTATACAAAGAACAAAAATCGCTTTAATGTAAATATCACATTGAATCGTATACCCAATGGTCAGCAGGCAGTGTTGATACTTACGTCCAAATGTCTACAAATATAAATACTCTATCTCTGATAGAAGAAGAAGAAGAAGAAGAAGAAGAAGAAGAAGAAGAAGAAGAAGAAGAAGAAGAAGAAGAAGAAGAAGAAGAAGAATTAAAAAGCAGAAGTAGACGAATTTCTGCTATAGTTGAAAGGCATTTTATGTACATGAAGAAGAGAAATACATTAAAATACTTTCAAGCTCCTCCAATACGCTATTTCATATTCAATGCGAAACAAAAGGCTCATAAAATATTTCAAAATAGAAAACTGTTTTTTCCTGTTAAATCCAAAGTGTCATAAAATATATTGTTCTACCCACTAACTCTATCACAACTTGAGTAGAATATAATTTATCTAAATTCAACCTAAAATTTGTCACAAATACGTGTAAAACAATAAAATAATACAAAATAATAAGCTAAAACATGAAAAAGAAATTTACGCTATTACCTCTAATAAATGCCACAAGGAATACATCAAGTAATTTAAATAAAATGATATAGAAACACAAACTTCGAACCATCGGAATTACAACAGCAAGCTCTTATCATCGTTCTTAAAATGTGCCAGTGAATTGTCAACAAATGATATTACGGATTTCATTATTAACAGCTACCAACGGTAATGACTCGTATTTAAAAAAAGGTACATCCATGGTATATTTACGGCCACACTAAAAAGAAAATAATAATGAAACCACACTGCCCCGCAGATATATGAAATTCCTGAAAGAAATATCATATAAGAAAAACATTCATATATCTCCTTCCGACAAAGGTGTTTTTTTTATAATTATGGAGAAATCCATTTAGCAACAAAAACAAGAAACTCCTCGAAAATGTTAATATTTATGAAACATTCACAAGGTCGTAAAAAAGACACAAATTTAAAACGAAACGAAAAATTATTAAAAATTGAAGACAGTTCCTGGTAAAAACTCATCGAACATCACCTGTAAACACCCACACTCACCGGAATAGGAAAAAAAGCATTAAAAAGACATCAGAAACAACGTCATGACCAGATTAGATATAAAATCTTTATATCGTATATTTATATATCTAAACTGGCTAAAATCCCGTAAAGAAATAACTAAATTTACTAAAAACATACTTACTTAAAATAACCTCTTCCTACACATAACATCATAAAAATATACTATTTAATTTCTAATCAATGTTTTCTTTCATCTTCGATAACAAATTTTAGAGACAAAAAATTGGTTTAACGATGGAGTCTACTCTTAGTGGGGTATTAGTTTATCTATTTTTGTAAATTGTCAAACGTGTTACTTTCAAAAATATTTTATCACAAATTTCTTATTTTAGATACATAGAAGATTCACTATTGATACAGGGTGACCAAAAAAAAAAACGGGAACTATTTAATAATCCAATAAAACCAAGAGTGATGGAAGAAACATATTTAATTCATAGTAATTGAAACCTTAAAACATGCCATTTAAGAAACAATGATGGAATTTTCATTTTTTTAAAATTACGTCCTGTAGATGGCGTCCTCCTGTACGAATGCATTCTTGAAATCTGCTGTTGAGATTCCTCATTAACTGCTGCAACATCTCAGCTGGGATACTGTGAATTTCATTCTCGTTACTAAAATGGCGAAATGTTTACTTACTCAAGGTCACTCTCTCGCAGTGTTGCCACTTGCTCATGTCTGGCAATACGCACTTCAAAAACTCCCATTTTTTGGGGGTCACCCTATATATCCACAAAACATAAATTTACCCGATTTTGTCCGCAATATTAATAACATCGTCCGACAATAGAATTTACATTTGAATATGGGTCTAACAAAATGTTAACCTTCAGGGTATACTACAAAATATTATTTAAGTCAATTTGAAATGATAACATAAAGCTGAATTTTTTGCGCGTACATTTTCCTTAAACTTTACTTTTGACTAATCTGGTGTATCATTGCCTCCCACCTAGAATCGAATATCTGTTGAGTGATGTCCATATAAGACCTTCTGTTGTTTCTGCTATCATCTCTAACTTGGATACCCACAAAGCATGTGGATCTTATGGTATCACTGTAAAATCATTAAGTAGTCTCCTTCCGAACTGTATAAATGTCTCGTCGCCACATGCTTTCTTGCCTGTTGGAAGTCATCATATGTTTTTCCAGTTTTTAATAACTCTAGTGACCCGTCTGGTCCTCACAACTTTCGGTCCATTAGTCCTAAAGGCTCTAAAAATGCTGAATTGCTTAATCATCTCACATCGCTGAGCTTTTATTTTTCAGACGAAACGCTTCCCTTTCACCAGGTCAACTGTTCATGTACTGCCGATAAATACGGAAATAGATTGCGTTCTCTATATAAATTCCAGGCAATAGCTTTGGGTATCTCGAAAGCTTTCGGCAGGGTTTGTTCAGAAACATATTATCCATAAGCTGAAACGTTACGATGTCACTGGACAAATGCTTGAGCTGGCTAGATGTAGCCGTAAATTCTATGCTAACTATCGAATCGTGAAATGAAAGTAATCTCGAACGACCACCCATCCAGTTCCTTTTGTACTGACGCACGTGACACAACAATTAAATCCTATCTCGATAATAAGCCGGATCAATCTGATAACGCCGAAATGGCACTGATATTGAAGACAAACTTCAGTCTGTTGTTAACCGAGGCAAATGATGGCTTGCTAATTTTAACGCTTCCAAAACTCAACAGCACTCTATAAATCATCGGAGATAAGTCTCTCACATTAGCACAGCTGATGCTGACCTCCAGGAGAGCGACTCGTGGGGCTATCTTGGGCTGACATCAAGTGAAGTGGCTCCATTGCTAGGTCAGCTACTAGGAAGGTTGGTTCACTGCATCGTGCTATCTTACATATCTATAAATCTATGCTTCATCCAGGTTTAGAATATTGCTTCCACATAAAGTCTGTTGCTCCCCCTATTTATCTAGCTTTCCTTGATAAAATCCAAAGAACAATCAGCAATATTATCGGTCCTGATCTGGCGTCTCGGCTTCAGTTACTTCAACTCTTTCACGATGGTATCTAGACTCATTGGATTAAGTGTGGTAGTAGAACGGCGAAGAGTTCTCAACAATTTACAGTTGAGCTGGCTAGATGTAGCCGTAAATTCTATGCTAACAGTTTCTTTCTACGTACTACCCGTTTGTGCAACTCTCTTCCTGCTCCGTGCTTTCCAGCCAAATTTAATCTTCAAAAATTTAAATGCATGTCAATCGCTCAATAACGTCCTCCGTATGATACTTGGGGTACAGTGTTCTAGCTCCACGTGCCATGACTCTTCCGGATGACTGATATATCTCCCTTTAACTCAACTCTCTATGTTTTACTACAGGACGGCAGTAGCCAGGGATTGAACTCACAACACTTTCGGTCAAGTCACAAGTTCCAATCAAAGCTTCTATCCATGTTTCCTTGAGGAAATTTAAAAATTCCAATTAACTGAAGAAGGCCTGGTCGTACAACGGTTGAAACGTCGTGAATATGGCAATAAATATGAGGACAGCTGTTCGAACACTCTAATCCTTTCTGACGGAATTGCTACTTTCACAGGCCAATATACATGTTTATAAGAATGTTAAAAACTTAAAAGAAAACCTTTAAATTCATAAACTCCTCTGATTTAAAATATGTAATATATAAATTTTTCCCATACTAAAATAAAATCATTTAAATGTTCATCGAATCAAACAAAACAAATTTCAACACTATCAGGTGGTCATTTTCGTTTATTAGAAAATAATGCTATTTAACATCCTCCGTAATTTACCTAACCTTTTCAGTTAACGTGATGAATATTTCTAAGCGTCCATAATATTTTTAAAAAGTAAGATTATGTTCACTGTTCTTGATAAATAATGGTTTCAAAATAAAATAATAAAATTAGCGTAGATTATTCCATCAGATGACGAAAATCCTCGGTGAAGATAAGTTTCTCTTTTGTCTTCATTCACACACACACACACACACACACACACATATATATCTATATATATATATATCTATATCTATATATATATATATATATATATATATATATATATATATATATATATATATATATATATATATATATATATATATATTGACACTATTTGTTGCAAGAATCACTGAAAAAAATTCAGTTATTCTGCTAGAATGAGAACAACTAAAAAATGTTTTCTGTCAGTCCCTAACTGACCAAGTTTGAGAGGTAAAGATCATTTCTGGTCAATAAGATTAAAAAATAAGGGGCAGCATAGAGGAGAACTGGATCAGGTAGATACAACAGAAAGAGGGATCCTAAATACATTTTAATTTTTCAAAGTAGTGACCAATAGTTTTATAAAAACATCGGAGAATTCCAGTTATATATCTTTAATCCGGGCTAAAATAGAATGATTAAAATCTTAACCTAACAATTGGACAATTTTGCTGTTACACGCTTCGGTGAATTTTGAAGTTACATATTATATATACAAACGGTATATATATATATATATATATATATATATATATATATATATATATATATATATATATATATATATATATATATATATATTTGTGTGTCTGTGTTCTTTGGAAGTGTTTATAAAATTATCGGTTTAATATTTTACAAATTAAGTGCAAAAGTATATGCAAAGGTTTGTTTCAATGTTCTGGTTTAATTACCGATATAAATAGTGTTATAATATTTGGAAATTCAATGAATAACTCTTTGGTTTTATAGATCGTACTTTTAAAAATTGATTTACATACAGCATGATAGCAAATATCGTAAGAGCACCGTTTTCATCTAAAGTAGGTCTTGTCGCTGAGCAAATAAAAAACAATGCAAATTCTCTTTACTGATAACTGATCTACATCTCATTATTGCTACGTTAAGCAAATACCCAGGCAATGAACAAATTAAATGACCTCATTATTTCACTATGTCTGACTACTTTCATAAACGTCTGTGCTCCTCTGAATTAATGTTGCGTAGAAAATGTATTCATTTTCCTTCCAGGGGAATAATTAGTGGTTATTTGATATATTTTGTCGGAGAAATTTGTATGAGTTTAATGTATATTTAATTCGCTACGTGATTCTACGACATATAACAATGATATGAAAGTGGGCTAAATCCTATCATTCTCACACCTATAAGAAACAAACCTTTGATCACATTGGCCAAAATCCTCTTTGGCAAAAACAGCTTGTTTAATATATTACAGTTTTTTCAACATAAAATACCAAGAGCCAGTTTTAGATGTAATCAAGCGAAGGTTTAAGTAGGCTATATTCGTTTATTTTTCTGTCTATTTAAGCATGCAAACTCTTAGAACTGATTGTAAATATTGCATAATATACAATGTCCTTTAGCTATATCAGAAAATCTTCCTTTTTGTGGCCTGTCCGTTCAGAACATAAGCGATCATTGCACTTTAGGCAAGCAATTGAACTTACGTTAGAGCACTAATCACAACACCGAATACATACTACATGATTGAAAAATTACTTCAAGGCACAAGTCAAAAATAAATTCACGAAAAAAAAAAACCCAAGGCGATCAAGCTAAACATTTTAAAGACTTCTCCGTGTTACTTTTCGGTTACATCACCAATTTCTATAGCTTCCAGCTGATTTAATGCCAGATGTATGTTGAGGAATTTTACAGGATATTTGATCAGCGGTTACCTAGAAAATCACCAGTATTATATACGCTTATTTCTTATTCAATGTCTGTAATAATAATAATAATAATAATAATAATAATAATAATAATAATAATAATATAGTGGCTGGCCATCCGTATCTGACTTATATATATATATATATATATATATATATATATATATATATATATATATATATATATATATATATATATATATATATATGTATATATATATAAAAGTCAGATACGGATGGCCAGCCACTATATTATTATTATTATTATTATTATTATTATTATTATTATTATTATTATTATTATTATTATTATTATATTGGTAATAAACAGACGAAGACTAAATATCGATTAAATGGATAATTACAATCTCCGCCTAATTATTACCATTATATATATATATATATATATATATATATATATATATATATATATATATATATATATATATATATATATATATATATATATATATATATATATATATATATTTATATATATATATATATATATATATATTTATATATATATAATGCTAATAAGTAGACGGAGGTTTGATTATCCATTTAATGGATATTTACAGTGTTCGTCTGCTTATTATCAATATATGATGATATACATATATATATATATATATATATATATATATATATATATATATATATATATATATATATATATATCATCATATATTGATAATAAGCAGACGAACACTGTAAATATCCATTAAATGGATAATCAAACCTCCGTCTACTTATATACATATATATATATATATATATATATATATATATATATATATATATATATATATATATATATATATATATATATATATGTATATCATCATATATTGATAATAAGCAGACGAACACATATATATATAATGGTAATAATTAGGCGGAGATTGTAATTATCCATTTAATGGATATTTACAGTCTTCGTCTGTTTATTACCAATATCA
>OZ038482.1:46105446-46150446 GCA_964036315.1 Acanthosepion esculentum | reverse complement strand
AAACATTTCCAGTAGCATTTTAGAATAAATTTCCTTTCTTTCAACGCTTGGTTGGACTGCTATATTTAATTCGAATGGGTTTACACTTGAAACAAAAACATGAATTAAGCTTTCAATTGTTACAATGTGTATATATATTTTTTGTAAACCCCGTATATAAAGGCGTGTATATACACTGGGGTTGAATGAGGCTAACATACTTCTCATTGAGGAGGCACGGTGGAGTAATGGATAACGGCTTGGATTGAGGAATCGGAGAGCCGAGTTCGAATTCCAGTCGATTACATTACATTCACTTACGTGCTAATACCTTTGGGAAAAGGTGTGAATCCTCTTCTTCTCCCCACAAACTATGGCTAAATAGCAGGACAGACTGGGTTCTATAGCCTTGGATGGCAACTGGTCTAGGAGAAGGACAACTCTGAATTCAAAACCTGCGGAGGGTCGTTTTTGGACCTTGTGGCATCCGTTGCAACAGGTCCCTGTATTCGTCCCTCCAAAAAGTGTGGATGGCCCTGCACAAAGCCTTCACCACTATAATCAAATCCTGTGTGGCTGTCGGGCTTTCAGTTTCTGGGAACTGATTTGTCTGACCCTCATACGGGAGAGCAAAAAAAAGACTTCTCATTGGTTGAAGTAGACTACAACCCCCATTACAGGTAATTTTGGATTCTGTTGTGTAGTTTTTATGGTCTGTTATAATAAATACATTGAGCTCCTTTTGTGGATCTGTTTTAATATTTTATATTACTAGAATCCACTTGGATTATATATATATGTATGTAAGTATGTATGTATGTATGTATGTATATATACATATATACAGACACACACTAACACACACTCATATATATATATTGTTTTGTTTTTCAATCCTTACGCTTCGGAAAAAACATTTTTTTATTCATTGATGTTTGATTAAGGAACATGAGTTCTGTCTTTTAAGAAATCCTTTTGTGTTGCTATCAACTTTCTATTACGACGCTCATGGCGTCCTGTTTTGTCATATTTTTTGTCATGCAAATCCAATTAGGGACTCATGATTGAAAATATCGCCAACGTTTCCTCAATTATAAAAACGAACACAACATTATGACAAGAAGAATCAGAAAGTAGTTTGACAAGTTAACCAAATATCAGATTGTGGCAAAACCTCTCAGTGGAAATCCTAGAAAATTTATTTGATCTTTACTCAGTTCATTATTACTTGTGAAATCAGTAAGCCTTCGGGGAAAAAAAGATAGCTGCTGAGGAATTAGTTGCGCAAAAAAAAAATACTTGCATCAAAATCTGTAAGCAGTTAAGCACGTCATATTTCTAGGATTTCTCGCTAGAGAAAAAAAGGAATCATCGCTAGGATGATCTCAGGCGATGGAACATTCACTTATTCCGAGATTACCCACAAAAAATACCGTAACTTGATCCGAGGCATGCATGCTCATTTAAATCTTAATGAAATCTACTGGAGGAAATTTTATTCTTTATGTTAAACAGGATTGCTATAAAATTATTTATTTAAAGGATTGGAAATTTGAAAAACTCTAAATCAAAAGGTTGCATTGACCAACGGAAAAAGATAACAGAAAATACTTTTAATTGCACAAGGGTAGTCGTGTATGTTTCTTCTGGATAAACCGCTTATTTTCGATTAATGCATTCCTCTCACATTTCTTGACTGCCGTAGAACAGAAAAATGTTCTGTTGCACATGGATATACATATGTGATTTTTATTGAGAACATCAACTTAACACAAGACTCAAAAATAAGCCAAAGAAGTATAGTTTATTTAAAATAAGAACTTGCTATTTCATTTCGGAGTAAGATGTGTAAGCTGTATTTAATCATTTCACTCCAGGCAAAGCAATAAAGCCATTATGTCGCGAGGCTTTAACAGGAATATAGTTTCCGAACAAGTCTTATCATTTTAAAAATTGATCAAAGATTGTACAATTAAAAAAAAAATCAGAAGATAACATATTGCGATAGACATTGCATTTAAAATGTTGAATATTGTCGGTGGCAGTGAAGCAAGAAACCGGAAGTAGATTTTCACAGATGAGAAGTGCTAGAAAAGAAACTATTAGAATACAACAGAACGATAATGAGAAATCTTAGCGAATCTAGTAGAATGTTCAAATTTACGCGGCCGAGTTACAAACGAAAAGTGATCGTTAGAACAATTGCCATGGAAATATTTATATTAAAGACAGAGGGAAGCCGCGACGAGCCGTTGGAAAATTTAGTAAATTCGAGATGCTACTACAGTATCGAGGAAATTACAGACATTTCTTTGTATTTTCTCGAGAACGCCGGTATATATTAGCCGAGTGCCAGACTAGATATGGTAGCAATACTGAATGCACGTCGAATGATAGATTTATAAATGTGTATGATGTATTCTGTTGATAAGATCTGTATGGCACATCAGGTTTAACCAAACATCTTAGTAACAGATCTAGAAATTGGATTTGAAATTAAAACAAAATATTAATTCTACTAAAATATCAACATTTGGCAACATGGTATGCTGTATGTTAGGATACCTTTAATGGTCTTTCCACAATACGATCAGAGTTTGAATTTGTTCTCATTTCCTTGTGGTTATTCCTATATCGACTGTGTGTCTCCACCAGTCGCAACAGATTGCTTACAATGGATATCAAGTGAGAGCAAATCAGCTTAGTATTCCAGCATCCTCCAGTATTGTATTCGGTTTGGTTGGTTGGTTAATATTCTTTCTCGGACGTCTTGGCTTTTTGCAACGTGCATTGCATCATTCCCAATAGTTTCATAAACGATTGGCTGAATTGACGAGTTCATATATCGTGAGGAATATAAGCTCAATTACGATTTTAGATATGCGTCTGTGTTTTCACTTTCTTTTAGTTTTATTGGCCAATCTGTTGAATCATCGAATCTCACTTACGAGTTTTCTCTTTCTTCCCTACATGTAGGATTTTATTAATTTTGGGCCTGAATTGATAAATCCGTTGGAATCTCAATATCCCATAAATATCATATTAAATAAATATATAAATATCACATCTAAATATCACTTATTTTTAGGACACGTTTATCATGTACACATAAATGTCGTAAGTGATCAAATCGAAACCATTTCCAAAATACTGCAATAGTCACCTACCTTAACAACTCATAACAATAACGTGTTTCAGAACTATCTTATTTCTCCCTCCGATTTTCTTGAAAATTAACCCGAAAGAGCCAGCGTTTGTGATACTCCAGTATTTTTGTCTGTATTGGCTTCAATTTTATGGGCGGTGTTCCTTTAAGTCTTTAGGGTGTCATGTATCTGCATGACATAATTATTTTATTTTCGATGCGAAACAAAAGTTTCATAAAATATTCTAAAATAGAAAAACGGACCTACCTTTCAAACTGAATAAATCTAAAAATATATTGTCCTACCCTCTAATTCTATAAAATCTACAGCTGCAAACATAAAATTTGTTACGACTTCTTCTGACATAATAACAAAATTTGTCAATACTAATCAAAACACTAAGCCAGCACGAATTTACTCGATCGCCTGCAATAATTTTCACAAGAATATATATGAGAAACTAAAAAGAATATAAATAAAAGATAATATGGAAACAAGACTGACCAGAATTTTGACATTCAGTACGTCGGAAATGTCTAGAGAGTGTCTTGATTACAAGGTCTTATACAATAAATTTGCAGCCAGGCACTCACAAAGTTTCACAGATTAAAATAAAAGAATTCACAGCATTCCTCGTTCAATCGCATCTATAGTGGCACCTACAAGACAAATTTAGTCCGACGGTGTCCTAAAGGACGAAAACCGCCACAAGTAAACCTTCTCGCCTTTGTCATACATTTTCCCTAACGTTTCGCTAAGTAATATTGTTCCCTTATTATCTATCCGAGTCCCACTTTTGCCATCTGTAGTTCACTATACTTCTCTATTCGTTATACAAGTGTGACATTCTACATGTTCTCTTTCACATTTCTTTGTGTTCTTTTTTATCCTCTGACAGTTTTGCCCATTAATTCCCTGATAATTATATAATACTGCACAAATAGTCAATGTTCTGTATTGGTTTATTCTGATGTCTCCGATTCGTAGCACGTATCCATTCGCTTGTCAGTGATTGTTCATTCTGTCTTCTTACAGTTAATGGTTACACCTTTCATTTCACTCTCACTTACAACCTATACTGGTAATTTATGCAGTTTTATTTCTGTCTCTGCTGTAAAACATTAGGATTGAAGGAGACAAAGCTTGTCAGTTAACATGACTTCGAAATTCTGCTTCAAATTTCATGTCGTTTCTTAAAGCACATCCAATATAGTTAAATATGTCGACTTGCTTGATTCCAATATCTAAAAGTTATAACTGGTCTCTTCGCTTTGTTAACCGCTATAGAGCCTGACTTCTTACAGTTGGAAGTTAGTCGTTCTTGCTTTCACTTATTATATTTTCCAACAGTTACTGCAATTCGATTGTTTTATCTGAGACCAGAATGATGTCAACTACGTATCTTAAGATTGCACTTAGGTAGTACTAGGAATTCTACATCCCTTAAGATAACATCGATATATAGGTTGAATCGATCATTTTGAAGAAACGGGTTATTGATTTGCGCATATTTCTATTCGTGTGTAATGTTTCAATTAATATTCTGATTTCATGAAGTAAATGTTATGGATTTTTTTCATAATTAGTGTAATGACAAGCAAGCTTGTCTCGCTTGAACAACTACGACTAAGAAGTGAGTTCAGTTCTCACATCATCTCCCATACTTCCGGCCTTGTGCCACATCTTTCCCCGGCTTAGATAATCATCATAATAATTGTTTCTCATAGCGTTGTTTTGCTGTCATAAATAATGATGCTTACAGTTTTTCTATCTTATGTCATCGGGACTGCTTTCATTTTGTCGCTTGAATAACCTGTAGAATGTTCTCCTTTCTATTTTGGTTCGTTTTGTTTTACGACATATCATCCTCAATGGTTTTTTTAATTCTGACAAGATTTTTATTGCTGGTAATATTTTTTTTATATTTCTGGTATTAAAACTTATATTTTACTCTTACATAGTGTTTTCACCTCAGTTTGAGGGTCAACTATTTACCCATAGCTGGGACCCTAAAAGGTGATATCAGCCCGGGTAGGGTGGACCTGAAAACACCGGCAATTAAGAGGTGGTTCCACGCTCCTCAAAGCTTTCTGTTCAGATGCATTGCTGTTGGACGTCGTTTATCGTCTTACCCAGGATGCGGACGTAGTTTATCGTCTAAACTGGCCGGCTTTCTATCTTGTATTCATTCATTTCTCTTTTTTATCAATTACATTTTTTGTTAAAGCAACATATCAACATACCAAAATAAAATTTATTTTCTATTCTACCAAAAACAATCTTTTATATTCTGACTCCAGCCATTCTCCTGTTACGATACAGGAACACTATCAAATTAATATACGTTTTATAAAGTTCATAAAGAATAATCATTTTAATCAACCCTTTAATGAGTTTTCTCTTTACGCTGCATATGATCTTCGCATGTACAAGTACAGATACGATGAATTTGGGTTAGATCCATTAAACATACCGTATCACACTCAGGACACAATCTGATAATAGAAGACATCACACTTTTTTCCTACACAGGAAAGTGTACTGACGATGAAGAACTCTATGCTGATGAAATTTGTTTTTGCAGTTAATATAGGAAAGATTTCTGGAAATATCTTTGTTATTTATATAGTGTTTCAAGAAATAGGACATACGATGAACATATTCAAAACAGAATATATGTTTTGGAAATGGAATGCGTGTTATAACAGAATCTATCATAAATATTCAGAATGTGGAATTAATAAATTCTAAACAGTACGAATGCATCACTGCTTGAACCTGTTATAAAATAAGTAATATATTAGAAAAGTTAAATTGAACACATGATAGGTAATGTAAGGCGTGAACATGTAAGAATTTACAGGAGGAAAAAATTAACATGAGAACTACAGTAATTTTTCTAAAAGCGCTGATGGACAATAGACATTTGTATGGATACCATATATCACATCTAACATCTTCAGCAATATATAACAAAATCGTCTATTTACTCAGATTTTCTGAGATCAATGTTTGAAATGGCTTCTTTTAATCTTTTCATTCCAAGGAAGGCGGTAAAACCTCTAAGACCAAAGCAGTTACTGGGTGTGAATAAATATGAGAAAAAGAAAAAAAGATTATTATGGAATAACAACGACAGGCAAAAAACTTTTTCTGTGGTGATTCTATGTACAAGCCATTTCTTGCCTCAGTTAACCACTGATATGCATTAAAATATCACAGATAAAGCTGATATGCATAAAGATAATAATAGATCTAATAGAACAAAATTCTTGCTCATCAGCAGGATGCAGAAAATCCAGGGACCTGAAACTGACATTAAAGAAATAAACAAAATCATAATTCAGATATGAAAAAAATACATAGGAGATCTATTCCACTACGAAAGAGGAGAAGAGGCAATACTCAAAAATATCGAAGGAACTGAAATATTAAAAGTAAAATTCCACCCGACGGCTTTTGACATTTAATGCTGCTCTGACAGAGAAGTATGCCTGCAGAATATTTTCCCAATCGCTACAACCTTGACATCATAAAGACTATGATTATTCGTTATATATCAAGCAAAACTTCATGAAAACGTCTTCCCTTTTCTTACGTTCATAAAATTCCACACAATAATCACCTAATTTGCGTAACTCTTGGTCTATATGTTGGTTGAGAATTAGAATCAAATATAATGTGCCCGTATTCACCCAACTTGAAAACAGTCTGTTCCATTTATCACCGGCAATAAATATGAGAGGTTTTTCAAGAACCCTAAAAAACTGATTCAAAATCTTCGTTGACTCAAATCAAAAGAATATCAACACAAAGAGACATCTAGGCGCACACAAACACGTATATACTGACAGTTTACACACACACACACACACACACACACACACACACACACACACACACACACACACATATATATATATAAACATATATATATATATATATATAAATATGAAAATCGGACGAAAAATAGCTATAACTGTTACATAACGATAAAAAAAAATACTACGTTCGTTAAGAATCGAAAAGCGAAAAGAGTAAATAAAAATATACAGTATAATAAATAAATAATAAAAAAGAAGTAAAATAAATTAATCTAAATCCATCCAAATAAAAAATAAACGAATCGACCCGATAAATTAACCGTTAGAAAAAACAAATAAAGATAATCAATCCAAATAAATACACGATGTAATAAACAAATTAAACGCTGCTCCCGCCAAAATAATAGTTAGAATAAACTACAATAATCAACCCCAAAATTGAACAAATAGTTTAATTATCTTCACAAACCAAAACAAAACTATTAAATAAGCTATATAAACAAATTTTTACTACGTTAATAAAAACACCGATTAAAATAAAATAAAATAAAAATAAATATATAAGATAAGAAATTAAAAAAAAACAACAACATAATGACAAGCAAAATAGATATATAAATAAACAAATAATTGACTTCCGGTAAAATAACCGCCAAAATAGACTACCCATGCACCACTGACCCGTATATATAAATATCCGAGAAAAATAACAGCACTCGTTGCCTGACGATTGCGCATAGCATGAAACAGACTGTTGCCTCTAAGTGCTGACTTCTATGTTCCCTGATATTGAGCTATTTATCCCATAAATAGAGCACACCTTAAGACTATATTTTTTTCATATATATATATATATATATATATATGTGTGTGTGTGTGTGTGTGTGTGTGTGTGTGTGTGTGTGTGTGTGTGTATGCATGTATGTGCGTATGTATTTTATGTAGAAGCAAACCCTCACCTATACGCGTGCGCACACATGCATATATATGTGTGATATGTGTGTGTGTGTGTGTGTGTATATATATATATGTATATATATATATATATATACATATATATATACATATATATATATATATATATATATATATATATATATATATATATATATATATAGTCAAACCTAATGAGCCAGACACACCTACCAAGGTTTCACTTAGGCAGATCGTCAGATACCTATATATATATATATATATATATATATATATATATATATATATATATATATAGCATGTTTTCATTCGACATATTTAACTGAATAATACTGACATTTTTTTTCATTTTTATAATAGTCATTTCTAGTTCTCTAATCAGATTCTTGATGTTAAGATGAAAAAGAAGTCCCCGTAGTTTATTCTTACCCAAGTACTTTCGATCTCCTATGAGATCATCCTCAGTGGAGAATTACAAAGACAAACTTGTATCTTTAATCATTGTGATGGTGATTTTTAAATCACACTTGAACGCGCTCTGGTATAATTATTTTAAAATTTAAATTTACCCGTTGTAGCGTTGTTCTATATACAACAAAGGCTTTCCCACGAAAATTGATTTGCAGTGATAAAGAAATCTGAAATTTATTTAAATAAATTCAGTTGAGACGAATAAATTACTCAGTTATTAAACAAAACAAATTGATTATTTTATTATTTGTTATGAATTTCAAAATAAATGTTTAAAAAAATATATATTTAGTATTCAATTTAAAACTATCTCTGAAAATTGTCAACATTGTTTAATTCTTTACACGCACAGCCAACTTCTGTTTTCTTCTGTTACCTTCCGAACTAGAAAGTACTTGCCTTATTTACATAGCAAAGTAATTTACAACAAAATCGTTGCTTATTTATAAAAAGTAAAAAAGAACGGACTGAAATAAATAACGAATAATGTAATATATATGATTTTGATTTGTTATTTATGAATAATTAGAATATCCAAATTAGTAACAAAGATGCGGAAAGAGGAGGTACGTTGGACAATACATGTGAGGTTTGCTTGTTTATCTAAAATAAATGAGTTAATGTTAGAATGCAAGGGACTCAAGGGTAACGTCAATGAAATAAATAACTGAAAGGAAAACATATTTAAAAACGTTAACATTTTTATAACGATGCCTTTCCCTCTCATGCTATTTGATGAACACACACACACACACGCACGCACACACACACACACATACACTCATCCTACACCAATTAAAAGAGAAAATTACTTACTTACACGGAAAGTTCTAGAAAGTTTCGCTATAGACTCTTGCAAAAATGTTAACCGTAGCCCTGAATTTTTTCACATATATCCTCTCCTAAAATAAATTCTTTTTTCTCAAGCCAATATATATAACAATATTCCACAGACACACACACACACACACACACACACACACACACACACACACACACACACACACACACACACATACACTCATGCTACACCAATTAAAAGAGAAAATTATTTACTTACACGGAAAGTTCTAGAAAGTGTCGCTATAGAGTCTTGCCAAAATGTTAACCGTAGCCCTGAATATTTTCACATATATCCTCTCCTAAAATAAATTCTTTTTTCTCAAGCCAATATATGTAACAATATTGCAGTTTAAAGACAATGGTTAAATCAAAAGCTTCTATTATTTAAAGTAAATAAATACATAAATAATGAATCAAAATAAAATAATAAATAAATATTACAAAAAAAAAGTAATTAAATAAATTTTTATATAGATAACTCATAACTCACCAAAAATCGTCAACAAAAACAATGAAAAAATTTAATCACCTTCTTTTATAAAGTATTAAATTACTTCACTTAGCATCCACACTTAAATGTAAGAATATATTTGAAAGCTCTTAAATAAAAAGAAAATGAAAACTACAACGCTAATATCATGCATATTGAGAAATCTCAATAAAACGTACTTCCTTTTAAGGTAAATCATTCAAAAGTAAAATACAGTTTTCTGAAACTTTATTCGAGGTGAATTAGTTGATTTAACGTGTAATTAATATTATTTGAAATAAATATATATTACTATTAAGTATCGCAGGAATGCATTTCACCACGGAGGTGTGTGTTTTCATGAGTTGTTAACAATTGTGTCGCCAAACTGATATTCGTTAATTTTTTTCTATGATGTATATAACTGATCCATTACACGAAGAGTATAAAATCAGCGCTTTTTTGTATAATCTTCTTTTAAAAATACCTAGTAATAATTAAAGTTGAAGGAAATATTCTAAGCAATCTAATGTGTTATTGGTATTTAAGGTTTGGATTTATACTCTCATTTCTTGTCGAAGAAATGTCACAAAATTATCAATACATTCTAACTTTACGATAGTTATCAGTCTTATTTTTTCATACCACGTTACGACATCAGTATTTTAATAATTGACAGTTTTATAAACACATAAATAATGTTAGTTATTTATTTTAATATAATGAGGTGTTTAAATTGTAGTGAACTTTTTAGTTTATGATTGGTAAATAGATACTTAATTTAATAAAATATCATTTTGGAGCTACAAATTAATACAGAATTTTAATAGATTTAAATGTTTATAAATTATTTAATAAAAATTAAAAAAGTAATGTTAACAATTATGCATCAACAATTTGTTAAGACAAAATTGTGATTTTACGATAAAATTAGCTTTTATTTTAATTTTTTTTTATATTATGGGATTTATTTAATCAGGTAAGTTGGAGTTGTTGCAAATCCTAGAGGTACCTATATGTGTATATATATATACAAACAAGTTTGAATAAAAAGAACAGACAATTTCTCTCTGTTTAATTTTCATTGTATTTTACATAAATTGTTGTGCTCGGAGTTGTGGATAAACTATCCGAAAATCACATTTTGATATTGTGTTGATTGATATTTTGATATTTTGTACTTTCGACTTTCTAAATCATTATCAAGAACCGATATTGTCTATGTGTGGAAGTCAGAATTACTTTGTTGCATCCTGGAATTCTTGGGGAAGCTGAACGTTTCAAATGGTCTCGCATGACGTCATGTGAGACGGCCATTGCGAACGAAGGCGCTCAAAAAGTTTGCGATATTTTTGTATATGTTTAACTGTTATTTTTTTGATTAATTTTTATTTTTGTATTGTTATAAGAAAATGAGCGCAGATTAATTACATCATAGGAAATTTAAGATAACTTCTCCTTTGGTGAATGATATCTTATTTCATGTGTATTTTTTATTTTGTATATTAATAGCGTCTATATTTTTAGTCTGACCTTGCATTGTGTGCTGTACAGTATGTTGTTGATATCAACTCTTATTTGTCTAGTGTTCATAGTTTTACTTTAGTCTATCATTATGTTTTGGTGAATGTGTATACTGTTTACACTACGAGACTGTGTGGTGCATGTGCTTCCAATATAATTATTTAAAATGTCTTTTTTTTAGAATTAGGGTTGGAGTTGCAATAACCCAATGGGGCGTGATAATTCATAGATAGCATTACTTTTACATAGTGTGGTTTTATGAAGACTGGTGTTGTCGGTAATGATTAAGTTCGATTTTTTAAATTCATGTAGGAGATGATAGATGTTTGTTAGGATCATTGAGTGATATATGCCGGTGAATTATGTTATTAATTTCTTATTAGTCCTGCTTAACGTTTTCACTTTTATTTGGTTAGCGTTAAAAAATATGTACGGACTATCCAACTACATCATTATCGTTAGTAATTTGAAAAAATAAATCTTCTATAATATTTTGAATTTTTTTCCTTATTTAGTATATGGTAAAATCGAATCTTTGATTTAGGATGACCAAGAAACTAAAACAAATTAAATCTTTTTTCATTACATTTCGATTTATGACAAGATTCATAACCCTAACAGACATATACATATTGTTACCCATAATTAACCACATTTAGAAATAATATTATGTTTCTATATATCTTCATACAACCATGCACATGCATATGAAAAAGTATACGTTTACACATACACACTTGCGCGCGCACTCGCACACGCGTACACACACACGCACACACACACACACGCACACACACACACATATATGTACATATATGTGTATTATGCGTTTCATTCAGACAGATCAAAGTCAGCAGTAAATAAATCCGTGTTATTGGTGAAAATATATTTATTTCTCCATTGGATCATCTTATTTAAGTCATGACAATTCTGTCTGAAAAATAATATCACCCAAATATCCGCCAAGACTTAGGCGACACACCTTCACTCGATGGTCAAATGTTTTGATGGCGCCTCTGCATAGTTTATCCTCGACCTCACCAATATGCCTTATTATCTCATCCTTCAGCTGTTGAATTTTTGCTGGCTCGTTGGAATAAATCTTACTTTTGAGATGACCCCGAAGGAAAAGCATTTACTTAAATATTTGTATCTATAAAAAGAATGTATAAACCTAAAAAATATATATATATATTCGAATACACGCATACACACAAATATATATATATATATATATATGTAATTAAGTAATTCGTCGAGTCTGAAACCTCAACAGAATGCTGAAAGCACTGTCACAGAATGCAGAAAGCACTGGACGGCCGCTTCGTCCTATATTTGGGACTCATCAGCAGTGCGCATCCACTACCGAGAATTGAAACCCTGAAAGTTAGGTTGTCAAGCGAACACCCTACCAACTGTTCTACGGGCCTCGGTGACGAAGAGGTAGCAAATCAGACTCAATATAGCGCCGCTCACTCACATTATTCCGTGGTGGAACCCAACTGAGATTCTCTGTAACCATAGGAGTGTGTCCCCGGGAGCCACGACTACTATCACCAAGCCGCCCCAACTGGAGCTATTAGAAGCTGGATCAAGCAATGATATATAAGTAATAATTAGGAGGATATGATAAATGTAATTAAGTAATTCATCGCTTCATTACATTTATCATATAAATAATATAGGACGAAACGGCCGTCCAGTGTTTCTGCATTCTGTGACAGTGCTTTCAGCATTCTGTTGAGGTTTCTGACTCGATGAATTACTTAATTACATTTATCATATCCTCCTAATTATTACTATATATATATATATATATATATATATATATATATATATATATATATATATATATATATATATATCCGATACCATGTTAATATGACATGTATATTGCACATCGCATCTCTATACCTCTCTTTCCACTCATCCCTCTGTGTGTTTGTGTACAAGATTTCATGCCCAATTTACGCAAATTGAAAAAAAATGGCATCTCATTTTAAATATATTAAACAAAATTACGTAAAGATATCTGAAAAATAATTGGCACCATTATATATTTTTCATTCTGCGCATGACCGTTGTTTGTTTTTCATTTTTTCAGCAGAGTAAAGTAGGGTCTCTTGGACAACGTCTGTGAATAAAAATGACACCATGACGAAATTCGTCAAGCTAGAAATTTTCAAACTACATACTATGCTGATGGCCATTCGAATATGAGCATTCAGGTGTTCATCTGAGAACAGTGTAGAGAACTCCGAAAGATTTCCATGATATAGTCAAAATGTTGGTGTTTGCAGTGATCGCTAGAGATGGCGACGTTATGCCACATTTGGCTGCTGAGAGATCTTATGTCTGGCAACATGACTCGGCACCATGTCTCACACGCAGTGAAAACAATCATAACTGTCAGACGAGTTCTGCTATCACATCACCCCTTACATCTGACCACGTAACTCCCAAAACTCTAACCACGTTGATTATTTTGTGTGAGTCGCATTTGAGTGAGAGATAAAAAAAAACAGCATGCAACACGAATGATGCACTAAAAGCTAGGATTATGGCAGAATTAAACTTTTTAAGCAAGGAAACCGCCCAGAATAGAGGCAGGAGATATCAAACTCGTGTGAAGTCCGTGCTTGTAGGAAATGGCGATATCAGTGAATAAATATAATCTTTTGTATTTCAAGATACTTTTTTGCAATTTTAGTAAATATATATGTTAAAATGAGATGTCAATGATATTTTCATTTCTGCGTAATTTAGACGACACTTTACCCAGTGCAAAATATATATATGTAATACTTCAAAGGTTACAATAGTGCATACTGGTATTTGAATTAGATTTTCCATTTTTATTTTTATTTTCAATATTGAATATCATACGTGTCAACCTGTTTATTCGAGGTTTTCTTAATAATGATTTTAAAAAAATGTCTGTTTATTTCAAATATAAATAACCACTAAAATAACGTTTGAAGAAATAAGATATTGGATTAAAAATGTTATGCATACATTATTTGTTATTTTGATCGGTGTTTTTTATTAACGTAGTAAAAATTTGTTTATATAGCTTATTGTTGGTTGTCTATTATGGGGTCATTTACCGGAAGTCGTTTATTTGCTTATTTATTTGGGTCAAATTGTTTTGCTTGTTTTTATTTATTTTCATTTTTATTTTTTATCTTATATATTTGTTTATTTGTCATTGATTAAAACTATTTGTTGAATTTTTGGTTTGAATGTTGTGGTTTGTGCAGACTATTATTTTCGTGGCAACAGTTTTTAATTTATTTATTTGGTTGATTATATTTATTTGTTTTTTCTAAACAGCTAGTTTATCGGTATCGGTGGTTAGTTTATTTATATATTTGGATGTATTTAGATCAATTTACTATACTTGTTATTTATTTGTTACACTGTATCTTTTCCCTTTTTGGTTTTAGATTTTTAAGTAACGCAGATATTATTTTTTATTTATTTTTTTATCGTTATATAACAGTTATAACTATTTTCCGTCCGATTTTTTGTTTTGATTTTTATAGTTTAATTTTTTGTTCATAATAGTTTGATAATTTGTTCATTATTTACTTTATTGATTTTTTCCTTATTTTATTATTCTTTTTCGTCTATTCTAACAGGTGTGGTTTGGTAATTTGTTTGGATTAATTTATTTTGCTTATTTTATTCTCATTTTGTTTGTTTGTAAATTTATTTATTATTCTATTTTAAGTTACGTAGTAAAAAATTGTTTTCATCTCTGCATTTTGAGATTAGCTCGGACCTTTTATTTAATAATTTATTTTGGTCTGGGAAGGTAATGATAGCTATTTTTCCTCCAAGCACAGTTTGCAAGTTTTTGATAGGTTGCTGTAGGCTGATGATCTTTTCCTATGTATACTTTTTCTTCATTATCTGCTGATTTTATCGTGGCTTGTTAGATTACGTTGTATTGTAAACAATTACCGTTTAAGGGACATTCGTTTTTTTATTCTGCAGTTGCACGTGGGTTTAATTTGTTCGTGTGGTTTGTTAATAATTTTCCTGTTGTGCTTTTTTATTATTCGTGCCATGTTCTCGGTGCAACTGTAGCTGGTTTTTACTGTGTTTTTGTTGAATATTTTGTGTAGGGTGCTTGATTCCGGGAGTGTTTGTGTAAAAATTTGAAGAATATTTTTCCTATGTTTGTTTTTACGTTTTTGCTGTACGGTGGGTTGAACCATATGATATTTCTTTTCCTGTTGGCCTTTTTGTGTTCTGTGGTGAGTATGTGATTGTTGCTGGGAATCCGCTATGTTTTAGGGCTGTTTCGTAGTCTTTCTTATATTGTTAAACATAGATTCTTTGGAGGAATTGTCGGAAAGCCTGCGGTTAATCGATTTTGGTATCTGTTTGATTATAGAAGGCGGGGTGGTAGGAGGATGTGTGTATGTACTCTGGTTTATCACACACACACACACACAATCATATATATATATATATATATATATATATATATATATATATATATATATATATATATATATATATGTGTGTGTGTGTGTGTGTGTGTGTGTGTTTCTTCATTTCTAAGCCAAATCATCTAATTAATATCTCTATGATACAGATGTTGATAATGTTTTTTGCTATATATATATATATATATATATATATATATATATATATATATATATATATATATGTATATATATATATATATATATATATATATATATATATATATATATATATATATATACATATATATATATATATATATATACATATATATATATATATATATATACATATATATATATATATATATATATATATATATATATATATATATATATGATTTTTTGCAATTATCTATCTATTTTTTCATGTGTGATTTATCGTGTATTCACATACATTATTATATATTCATAACTCTGTCTCGTTTGTCTCATTATAGTTATGCAAAATTTACTTGTCATTCAGTATATTCTCTAGTTTTGTTTCTCGTGGTTGAAGTATTTAATTCCAACAATTCGTAATTTACGAATTTTCATTAATTTACGAATTCGTGTGTATCTTCCCAAATTATTTTTTACCTACACTAATAATTTCTAAAATGTCCGGAAATTCAGCATACACAGGAAATCTCATTAACTATATCTTTTTTACTTACATAGATTACACTGGATTTTGTCGAAAGAAGAAAGGATTGACTCCTTTATCTTGGGGGAATGTGTACACAATGAATGTCACAGTTGCAACACACACGATTGATCGCCTAATGTGTTTATGAGCTCAAATTGACGACAGCGTAACCGCAATAAGTTAACGTGAATCACAAATAATATTTACCGTGAGTTTCTTGATAATATCCAAGGAACACTCACCAATATTACTGGTCCTGGTGTGGTGGTTCGGGTTCAGTCACTTTCTCACCGCCGTAAGTTTGCTTCTCTTTATTTACTATTAAAAATTCAATAGTAATTGTTCAAATGAGCTCTTCGGTATTTGTATCTAGACTTTTTGAACATAAGCACAGTACTAAAGTGATGCCAAGTTCTCATCAGTTTGCAGTTGTGCTTCCTAGATGCACCGTAAATTCTACACTTGCAATTTCTCTTCTCGCTGCTTGCATTCAACTTTAATCTGCAAAAATTTAAATGCCATGTCAATCGTTATCTACAGTTCTGATTACTCTTTCCTGTCGCCGCTCATAATTAAAATTTATGTTCCTAATTCGTCCTCACCCCGTAACCTCTTGTGTCTTAGTGGCTTTACTTGCATGGGTTCATAAAAAAATACGGAAATTCTATGTAAGCTGTTATTTGTTTATATTCCAATTCAATATAATATTTTTCTCTGGCAGGATTCGAAAAGTTGTGCCCCAATTGGAAAGATTCAAATATCTGACATGCTATGGCCTCTACGGATCGCTTCGATGGCCAAGGAGTCCTTTGAACACAGATTTTTCGTCAATTCTCCAAATAAACTTATTTGCTTATTTTGCTATTCTAACGTAAACAATGTTATTTCTAAATAAATGAACGGATTTTTCAATTGATAATCAGACAAAGTTTATTACTTAAATGCTATCTTTAGAGGATATCCGCATTTTAGTAGACACTACGTTTATTTATTAAACGCTATTTATTTTCGTCAACTGGCCTGAATATTCGATAAATATTAGACATATATGCTTTCCCTGACAAGATTTGAACCTGCGTTCTCAGTGGGTAACCATCAATCATGTGACGCATTGTGCTTATTGCTTTTGGCGTGATTGTTAATATTATGTATGGTCTTCGTCTTGGATTTTTTGTCGAGAATTGAGAGATAACCGCATTTTCTTCATTGCGAATGATTTTATTTCCTGATCAAAATATCATATATTAAGTCGAAATTCTGATAAGATATATTTCATTTACGAAACCAGCGCGAAGAATGTAAACTTATGCAGTATATCGCTGCGGTGATAATATAGATCTTTTTAGGTTTCTGGATGTTTGGCTAATGTACACTCTGTTTTGTTCATTCCTGCCTCTGTGATGTTGTTTGGTGCTATGTTACTTACTTTTGTTTCAGATACTATTATACATCTTCTAAAGAAGTTCGAAGCTTTGATTATATCGTACTAAACTAATCATAATAACCTAAGCTAAGAGCATTAGTAAGTTTTATTTCCGTTCTTATATATTTTACTTTGATTTTTTGGGATCAGTAATTTTTGTAATTTTGTCATCTGAGAGACTTTTTCTTGGCGCTAACAAACATTACACACACACACACACACACACACACACACACACACACACACACACACACACACACACACACACACACACACACATATATATATATATATATATATATATATATATGAGCAATTTTTTTGTATACCTTTTTTTAAAAAGGGTGGATTCCGTAAAGCGATCATATTTCATCCAAAAGGTCTTCAGAGAGATTCGTTGAAAAAAAAAACATATAAAAAATATAAACGGTGAAACTGAAAAAGGATATAAAAAAGACAACTAAAATAAATTTATTACTAAAACAACAAATCGATGTAAATAATCTCCTAGTGAGAACAAAACTGCAAAAAAAGAACGACGAATGTTTTCCTTTTGCTTGCACAAAATCCTTCAATGAAACTTGATATGAACAGCTTCTAAAAAATGTAAATATTAAGTCGAGTGACCTTTATGGATTACAACTATCTATCTAAACAAACACTGTATATCTCAACATCTGCGCATTTTCGGGATTTCCGTACAGTCAGAATATTATTTCATGCCGGAACGGAAACGGCTATTTTCAACGCTTTGTCGGAGTTAGCTGCTCCTCATTTCCTTAATCCTTCAACAGGGGTCTCTCCCACGAGTATAAATACTGGCTGACCTTTCGCCTCTTTATCTTTTTCCGACTTACGCACACGGGCGGCCATTTTTCTCGACTCAGGCCTCGGGCCGCAACCTCGCGCGTGAGGCGAGGTAAAAAGAAACTTTCTCTTTTTCACTTACACCAATATGTGACCTCTCACAGAGACAGCGTTTCCCAAATTCTGGGAACACGCTAAAAACAATATACATACGTACGGACACTCAACACACACACATAACTTCTCCATACCAACACTCTGTAACTTTCATGTCTTCAGGTCATTGTAATTTGTTATTAATATATATTTGTTTGCATACATGTATATCGGTCTTGTTTGTTTCTTTATCTTCTTTGAACTCCATTAAAGTCCAACATTCCTATGTAGCTGGACCGACTAGCAGGAAATCTTAGCCCAGAGATATCATCCACATTTTCACACTACGGTCCTCTACACCTTTGACAGTTAGGGAGACTGCTGCCTGGGCGTTGCGCAGAATGTATCTGATTACCCAGAAAATCTCTCAAGCATTTACTTACACGTCAGTGAGCTAGCACTAGGTGGGCTGATATTTGCAGATATGAGAATATAACAAACCCGACTAGAATTGGAAATCGATTTTTAAACTTTTAATTCGGTGCCGTTTTTTCCATGACACCACGCTCACATCCAACATAACTTGTATTCCCAAGCACTCACCGGGATAGGTACTGAACAGGCTCGCAGTTGCTTAACTTCGGTGATCGCATGAGAACCGATGTTTCAACGTGATAAAACTGCAAACCGACTAAATTATGAAACAGTTTATGTAATAATAACTGTCGCATATAAATATATTGTAAACGAAAACAGAATTAATCAAAAGAAGTATTTGTTTTTCATTATTCATCTTAAGCAAGAGTATTAATCAATGTTGATTTTAACAATATATTCTCATAATGGCTGTACTCAGATATAGCTTCATATGCGAGAGGTGTAAGTGTCATTGACAATCCAAGCAAAGAGAAATTAAAATTGATTCGTTATTTTTTATTCACACTTAACGCTCTGAAAAACCCGTATCCTGTAAGTCCAGAGAGAGATAATTACGGCTTCGCTTACAGAGACTTGTATATATAATTTCTACTAACCCGCATTCCTGGACTACTAATCGTCACTTCAAGTCTGTATTCTTACGTTTAATACACTTATTTTTCAATCTCAATTACTGGCGTTGTTTATTTATTTATGCAGGATTCCATTCCAAGAATCCACAACAGATTAGTTATTGTTTATTCACTCCTCATGTTCTGAAAACCTGGAACCACCTTCTTCCATCCAGGGTCTAAATAGTTGGGAGAAAGTGAAATTAAAATTGATTCGTTATTGTTTATTCATCCCTAATGCTCTTAAAAACCCGGAACCACCTTCTTCCATCCAGGGCCTAAATAACTGGGTAGAAAGTGAAATTAAAATTAATTCATTATTGTTTATTCATCCATAATATTGTGAAAAACCCGTATCCGCCTTCTTCCATCCACGATCAAAATAGCTGGGTAGAAATAGAAATTAAAATTTATTCGTTATTGTTTAGTCACCCCTAATGCTCTTAAAAGCCCAAACCCACCTTCTTCCATCCACGGTCTAAATAGTTGTGTAGAAAGTGAAATTAAACATGATTCCTTATTGTTTATTCACCCGTAATTTTCGTAAAATACCGAATATTACTTCTTCCATCCATCCATGGTCTAAATAGCTGGTTAGAATATGGTTTTAGCTTAAGCATTAACCTATTTAGTTGGAGGACGCCCCTTAGACAAACTATGTTTGAATCTTTGATATATGTAACTGAAATCCGGCTGCGCATAGATTGTCCTTCTTCATTAATCAGAATATTCATTAAATTCATAATAATCTGTTTTCAGAGAATACAAAAAGCGGATACTGCTTGTAATTATAAATGCATTTATTTTACAGACGCTCTCTAAATTCTTAACAAACAATAACATTGTAAGTCACGAAAAATTACAACTTTCCCGTTGGTTTTTAAAAGCAAATTTCAAAAGGATTTAAATTACAGAAAGTTTAGTAATTATGCACTTGAATCTGCTAATCAAAGATGAGAAACAGACTTGGAGTTAATTGTACTTTTACTGAATAACTCTGTGAAGATCATGTATAGAATACGAGAGAAATGCACAACTTTTAAATGTAAATGGAAATCCAATGAAACTATTACTTACAACCAGAAAAAACAGTTGAAATATCTGTGAAACACAACAAGAAAAGCGTACCTGGAGCATTTGATACCCATGGAAAAATGTGAAGGTAGCAGATACAAGAGGAACCATCAAAGAACCTACTTAATCATTTTCAGAGGAACGTACAAATTAGGATGTTAAAGGAATGGAAGTCTTACGAATAGGCAAAAGACTGAGAATTTGAGCGCCACAGTCACCTTAGACTTGGAATGTTGTTTCACATAAGGGAAGAAGAAAAATGGACCTTGTATAATATTCTTTAATCAGGTGGTTAAATTCGTTTCAAAACATATATTTTAAAATATTCCTGAAATGCATCATTCTGTTTCAGAGTAGCAATTAAAAAGTACGTCTGCAGCAAATTCAAGAATTCTTGAAAATGCGTAAAAGAAATGAATATACCAATTTAATATGAAACGTTCCAGAAAGATTCAAGAGGGAATGAAATAAGTAAGGAATCGTTGCAGACTTATTTCAAGCTTTAATGAGAAGTCAAACATCAAAAGTTAGTGGTGAAGTGCAAAGGCTAATTCGAATTGGACACCGAATTAATCGGCTCAGATCAATACTTTGGTTACATGAGTTTCAAAGCTGCATGTAAATTAACACAAGAAGAGATCAATGAAGGGTCTTTGAAAAACTGCCGAATTCCGGTAGATCGGACATGACAGAGAAAAAAGATTCTTTAACGTGGCTAATAAAATAAAGATATTTTTAATTACGGAAAGCTTTCTTAAGTGGAGAGCAATGATGGGTCACATCCTGAAATAGCACTCCACATGAACTAGATATGTCGGAAGTAATCTGAGGAATGCCCTGCTTCATTAGATTTTCCATATTATGGCAGTCAGAACAAACTTTATTAAGTATACCACGTGTAACAGCAAAATTGTTCAAATCGTGTAACAATATTATTATCCATTCCACAAAATATTTAATATATAGGAAACAAGTAAACTTACTCATTTTATTTTTTTCAGGTTTTCAGATGAGACGCTTTGTCACCATGACACCATTTTCGTAAGAATCCCTGAAAAAAAACCTTTCAGTTATTCAGCTAAAGAGAGAGCATATTAAAACTGTTTTGTGTCAGACCAACGTCTTCCCAACTGAGCAATGGTGAGAGGAAAAATATCATTCAGGCCTACAATGATGGTACCAACATTCATACATTGGCTTCCATATTCAAAGCCCATTCAAGAACCATCAAGAGAAGGGTAGGTAAATTTAAAAATAGGGAAGGGTAAAGAGGAAAACTGGATCAGGATGTCACAGCAGGAAGAGGAATCATCATTTCAACTTTGAGTTAAAAAGATCAATTAGAAAAGATCCAACTAAATTCAAAAGACATTTCTTAAGTGAGAGAGGAGATCCTTTATGACAGTCCAAAGAGCAGGGAAAAAGACTTGAAAATGAAATTGTACGTGAAACCTTTGAGTAAACTTGTTACTCCAGGACAGAAAATTAGAAGGTTAACGAGAGCGAAGATCATCTTGAATGTTGGAAAATGATCGTGGAATAATATATATATATATATATATATATATATATATATATATATATATATATATATATATATATATATATATATATATATATATACAGAAGTCAACATAAAATGAACACAGAAGTCAACAGTTAGAGGCGACAGTCTGTTTCATGCTAGATGCAATCGTCAAACAACTCCATCTAGCATGAAACAGACTGTCGACTCTAAGTGTTGACTTCCATGTTCATTTTTATATTTACACACGCTCTCTGATATTGAGCACTTTATCCCATAAATATTGCACACCCTAAAACTATATTTCTTCATATATATATATATATATATATATATATATATATATATATATATATATATATATATATATATATATAACAACAAATAATTTTTGTCGGCACTTATTAACAACGTACATAATGATAACACCATAAGATAAGGATGACAGGTCATTCGAGACAGAGAAAAAAATTGAAAGACAAGTAAAATAACTCTTTGGAAATGTGGTATTATGAAGAAAGAAGGCACTTAATTGTACGAAGACAAAATGCATGGTCTTCGGAAAAAGAAGGTGAGAGGAATTTCACAATCAAGCATATGCATAAATATAACTGTCCGGAAAATGTGACACAGAAAATCGAAGGTGTATTGAAATTGTGAAGGTATGAATATGTAATAAATCGTCTTTACAAAGTTGGAGAATTGTGCTAAACTGCAATGTCTGTCTATATTTCTGACAGGAGGTATTGTAACTATTTACATTATATACATCAGGCTCTTGTTCTTATCTTTGTCAATCAATGGATTACTTCAACCAACGCTTTTATCCACAGTAAATATTCCAGTGACTTGACGCAAAAAAGTTTGAGTTCAATATCTGACCACAGCAGAGTTGAACAAAAGTTGAATCGTTGATTTACTGAAGAGAAATAACTGAGAGTGAGAAATCTGGAAGCGGACCTGGAACTAGAACTATCTACTTCGTTGGACGAAATAAAGTGTTCGCTCCGAAATTAAAGTCACCTGTCAATGACCGGAGCGTACAACGACCGAAAATTCGCGAATATGACAACAAAAATGAGGACAACAGTCTGAACAATGTTAAACTGCAATGATATATATCCTCTCGTATACGACAGGGGAAACTGATAATTTTCAATTGTCTTCTTTGCAATTTATATAACAAAGACCTGGTTCTACCGACTAATTCTAGGAATAACATGAAAAGCATATGTCAGTAACGAGAAAATCTTTAAGATAATGGGAATGGTATCATTAGTTTCCCTATAATGAAATATACAGCAACTAGTTTTCATTGATAGAAAATCTTTCTCTTGAAACTGTTATTCAAGAAAATAGGTTTCCTAAGTCCCGTAGCTGTTATCAATCTTTCTAGTATTGATAGGCTTTTCCTTTCTAACCTTTTAAAGGAAGTAGTGCAGAGTGACGACAGCTTCATTTATTTCATTATGTCATTATTTTCTCTTCAACTTACAGGGGATATCCATTTTAATTTTTGTTGTTGTTTAAAGTCCCGAACTTATATATTTCTCTTATTTGATACATGACGTTATATTACATTTATATATTTCAAATACAATGAAATATAAACACACTATACTTTTCTTGTCAGCGAAGTAATGTTGTTAGTAGGAGTGATTAAAATTACTTCTTACAGTTTTCGATCGGATATATTTCGAGTGTAAAATATTATTACCTGTCAGTCATGTACAATTTGGATAGGATTCCAGTTACTTATATTTGGTCATCCGTATTTTCAAATATTACGTACGCATAAAAATATACACGTCTATATTTGAAACCTTTTGTTCTCCAGGTTTTGATTGGAAATGACAGGTGCAGGCACCCGAAAGAAACAAATGAATTCTTCAAAATATTTTAGGTAGAAATTAAATAAGTAATATTTTGTCGACACACACTAAATTCATTATTAAATTATCTAACTTTACTTATATTTTTCTTTAGTTGTTTACTTTTTTATAATTCATAATTAAATTAAATTTGACAGGTGTTAACATGACATCAATATGGCGGAATACAAATTTTAAATTTGGATCTTAGAAATATTGAATTAAAAAGACTTTAAAAGTATTTACTCTACTGAAAACTCTTTTTGACTCCGTAACAGGAAATAGGAAATTCCAAATTTACCGACACTGCACCACGCTTTTAACATTTTCATTAACAATTTGTTTAATCGTTATTATCCCTGATATATATATATATATATATATATATATATATATATATATATATATATATATATATATATATATATATAAAGGTAACCAGAAGACTATTTGGACAGATCTTGACAAAGAGCTTTCTTTTATCATTAATACCAATCTTAAAGGGTCACTTAGGGCAACAGATCAGTTCCTAATGTAGAATAATATACGACGTTTGCTTTAAGTGGTTTGGACCAGTAATGGAAATGAAAGATAAAAATGAGGGAAAACGACCAAATGGACGACAAATCCAGAAAGGAAAGTTACGATTAGAACAAAGATTACTGAAATATTATGCGCGCAACATCACGACCTAACATGCGCAAGTGGAATATTTGCGTAGTCGTCTATAACGATTTCTACGAGCGCGTCAATAACGGCAAACGCGTTCAGGAACTTTCATTACGGACAGAAGCGACGAAGAGGAACAATCGTTTTATTTATTTCACTACGAGAATTTACAAAGAGGAACGAACTATTAACTTTTCTTCATACCCTGCTTGGTGGCAAATGCTGCTGGTGGCGCCTGGGGTGGCGGTCCTGCCATAGCCAACGAAACCTTCAGATCACCCCTGGTCGGCGGCTGATCAAGACAGGGTATCGCACGTGCTAACACACGTTGTATGTTAATATATATATATATATATATATATATATATATATATATATATATATATATATATATATATATATATATATATATTTATTGTTTTACGATAGGTTGGAGGATCTGAAGAGCGTGAAACCACGTTTTAATTGTTGTTGTTCCCGGTTCCAACATGACTCGCCAAATAGTCAGCCACAAAACACAATTCAATTAGAAAAATATATAATAGAAATACTAACAATATAATTTTATATAAAAAAAATAAAAATAGATATTTATACATTTTCAGAATAACATTAAATCAATTCATTTTATAGTAAAATGAACAACGATAAATTCATCTGTAGCCGAAGGCATGTAATTGTGCTCGAAATATATTTAGTTGAAGCCATAAATTTGCTATAAATTAGCTAGCTGATAGTGTTTGATATGCCGCTAAACAAAATCAACCAATCAATATGAAATATCTCTTTTATGATGTTAATCCCTATAATAGCTGAACATTTCTTAAATAAATCAAAATCTATTCCAAACTGTATTCCGAAAGATGTTTGAAAACCCACTGCAAACAACTTTTCTCAATGTCCTAATCCTTTTCCTATATATTGCATTATATTATTATTATTATTGTATTTATTATTATTAACTTTAATAAGGTATTGGTAATATTAGCCGTTTCGTCATATAGCAATATCGTAATCTATTGACAGAATTGCCTGTCTTATCCTCGGTTGAAATAAATATAATCATCCTGTTTTCAGGAAAAAGTCCAGTATATGTTATTGCATTTAACGTTTTATTTGAAGTACCATACAATGGCTAAATCTTAATTGTCATTTTTTCTTTTCTGGTTACATATGTCAGCTATTTTTGTTGCTGATGCTTTTGAAAGTCATCAAGTAACGTGGTTTCTGTTATTTGGTACAGTACTTTGTTTATGTTTGTGTCGTGCCTGTCCACAAGATTTGAGAATACTTATCCTTCCTAAGATATATAGAGATCATTCAATAGGAGACAATTTTAATCATTGATCAGAGAATACGGTCGTGTACAACTGAGAGTTTAGAAAGGCTTCCTGTGTGAGTTAAAACTTTCGATTCCTCAACCGATTCAAATCACTTTTCAGTATCAAACTACAATAAAAAACGTACAATGTTATATTGTCTATCATTTGGTCGACTTCTTGATCGTATATATTTCAGAAACTCTTACCAAAACGAATCCGTCATTACCGCGATGCATTTCCGTGTTTGACATTTCGAAGCGCAAACATTACTTCCTTTGTTATAACATCGAGAGGGAATACTGATGTTTTTTTTATTTTTGAATCATAGGGTTTTACATATAATTATTATTATAATTTGATTATATTCAATAGCCTTCCTATACTGATATACACACTCTGTCATTCAGTAGATTTTATACATATACATGCATATACACACGTACAAATGCACATATAAACAGACAGAGACACACGCACACACACACACATATATATATAAAGAGACAGACTGATAGAGATTTAAAATATATACATATAAATTTTAAAGAGAAAAAGACAGATATATATCTATATATGTATATATCTATATCTATATATCTATCTATATCTATCGATATATATATATATATATATATATATATATATATATATATATATATATATATATATATATATATATATATTTCAAACGTTCATATCATCGATGTAAATGTGTAGTGTGATAAATATTCATTATAAACTTTTACATGAGAACATGCAAGTTACTACTACAAAATAGCATATTTTGTTTGGACATTAACTCACGTCTCATCAGGTTGTTAACAATGATGGTAATAAACCATTTTATTTAAAATTACTATTTATGAAACACGAATTCTTTTTACATTTTCGGAAAATTTTCCAAAAAGGCGGAAAAAATTTAAAATAAAAAAGGAAAGAAAATAAGTAATCAATAAAAAGAAAAGGAAAAGAAAAGAAAAGAAAGGCATAAGATAGCAAAGATATCAACCCTACAACCATGAGAATGGAAATAAAATAAAGGAAATAGTAAAAGAGGAGTATATGCAAAAATAGTGGTACAAAATAAATGAAATATTTGTGTTTTTTATCCATTCGTTTTCCCTGTCTATATTGTGCCATAAATTTGGGTATATGATCCCGACATAGTTATAAGTTATTGGCAATTGCAAAAAAGTTCATAAAATTATAATATTTTAAAAAACATCCGACTATGCATTTCGCCGATTCGGCTTTATCAGATAGAAAGCGAAAAATGAATTGCATATGTATGCATTTGTTTAAAATAATCAGTTGTGTACGTTTAAAATAATATTTTAAAGTCCTTTGCTTTTTTATGCCTGGCAACAGGACTCTGCAACATGCCAACCAAAGCGTAGAACACAATCATGGCTGTCAGACAATTTCTGCGACCACATCACCAATTACATCGGGGCACCTAACTCTCTAAACCGAAACCCCCTTGATTAGTATATATGGATAGAGATCAACAATACTCCTTGTAACAACAAAGATGAACTGAATGCAATGATTATGGCAGCATTCACGAAAGTAAACAAGGGGACCGTCCAGAATTGAAGCAGCAGATTCCGAGGTCGTATGGAACTCGTGGTCGAAGCCAATAGCGATTTTTTAAAAATATATTTACTCCTTCGCATTTCAAGATATTTTTTGTGTAAGATTGCTAATTATATCTGTTAATATGTGATGTCAGTGTTATGTACATTTTTGCGTAATTTAGACGAAGATTTATCCATCGCACCCTCTATAAATGTATAATCACATTTATTGAAGAATATATACAGTGTAAATGCAAGCTGTGTAATTATCTAATATAGTTATTAATATATATGGAAATAAAGTGAACGCGACAGACATACAGACAGATAAATATAGGAATAAAATAATAATTGAGTCTTTCTTACTTACTTTCATTCTTTTTTTCTAGCTCTATATCTATTTATATATTAGTGAGAATATTGGGAGAGACATTCTTCTGAATGAAAGCATTTTCTCACTCTTACTTCCTTTTATCTCTCCCTCCCTCTACCTTTCCCTCTCATATCTCTCTGCCTTTCTAGACTGAAAAGGAAAGTAATAGTATAAAGACAGAGATGAAGGAAATGATCTCCCGCCAAAATTAGAGTGTCTAGTATTGTTGACATTAGGCCCCATTTTACATTCGAGATTAATTTATGGCAACAATAGACAACGGGAGATATTTCTGCGTTTGGATCCTTTCTGGCGTATTTTAGAGAAGTCGAAATCTATTCAGGCTTGATTCCTATTATACGAGATGTCTACAGGGCATTTGTAAAATATCCATGTTTATTACATGTCTGTTTTATTCTGACTGTTTTCTTGTGAATATTATCTTGGCAATGAACCAGTCTTTTTTCTCTCTCGACGCCGCCTATTTCTCAATCAGCGTTCGTGCATTTTTACCAGTGTGGCTTTTGAGTTGCAAGCATTGCCCCAAGTGTCTTCGTGCGAATCAACATTGGAACGCTTAGTGCGTGCGCAGTCAACGAATTAATTTGAATGGAGACTGCCAAAGAACAGATCGCATTCCATCAGATGCTAGGAAAACAATCGGATTTGCACAAAGGAAATCGAGTGCTTTCGTAATCTTTGGCAGGGTCCTGTCCGGAGATACGAGAGAACTGGCCAGAATTGATTCCGCTTTGAAATTCTCGTTGTGTATATCAAACACGTGTGAAGAATTTCTGAATTCTCTCTAGCTACTTTCTTTCCAAGTTTCTGAGGCTAATACAGGAAGTTAGCAAATGAAACTACTACCGCACAGAGAGTGTTTATATAATATATTCTGCCTTTATTTCGAATGTTATTTGAAATTATTTCAGTTTCTTAAGAAGCAAATAATAAACAACTTAAAAACCCGGTCCAATCATAAATAGTTAAGCGACATCAGTTTATATTAATCATTATGTCTCTGAGCAATTTAAGAATAGATTAAAGATTTGTATTTTAATTGTGTTGTTACCATGTGTTCTCCCAACATATGTTCTATACCAAATAAGATCGTCTTCTATGTGCCATGTCCCTTCGGGGTGTTGGCGATCATGGGTCTTCACAATTTCCTTTTCTTTGTATCTCTTAGTTAAATTTGTCTTTTTGCTATCTCTCCATAGCCTGTCCTACACAAGCTCACACTTCTTCTATGTGCCGAGTCTCTTGAAGTGGTTGGTGATCAGGACTTACCATACCTTCGTATAATTAGGAGCTCTTAGTAAATATTCACATTGTGCTATCTGACCTAAACCCTGTTCTGCCAATAATTTATTTATGTTGGTTCTCCGTTTTACTTCTATGTGGCGTGTCCCTTCAGTAGCTCTTGTCTTTTGTTATTTCGCCAAAGCTTTGGTCTATCAACCAGTTTCACATGTTTTTGTTGTTGTCGTTCATCATCATCTTCTTCTTATCTTCTTCCCCGTCCTCCTCCTCCTCCTCCTCCTTCTTATTTTATGTCGTTCCACTTCAGAATGTTGGCGATCATGGCTCTCCATAATTATCTGTCCTTTGCAGCTATAAAAAAATATTTGTGCTATGTCTCCTAAAATTTTCTTCTGCAAAATTTACACAGACCCCCCTCCTCTGCCTCATCCCACCTTCAACCTTTTATTATTCTTCATCGTGCCGTATTTATACAATGCGTTGCCCCTCATGGCTCTCCACAATTTCGTGGAATTGGTGGATAACAAAAAGTGAAAATTTATTATCTTCACTTTTTGTTATCCATTCTAAACTTTGTTCCGCTAATCATTTCAACCAGTTGCTTCTCATTTTTCTTCTATGCGGTGTCTATCTTCAGGACGTTGGCGATCATGTCTTTCCACATTTGTAGCTCTTAGGATTTGTTTTGCTCTCTCTCCCAACCCCTGGTTAATCATCATCGTCATCGTCTTCTTCTTCTTCTTCTTCTTCTTCTTCTTCTTCTTCTTCTTCTTCTTCTTAAATTATTGTTCAGGTACGGTGAAAAGAAGGGTACTTTTCGGATACAAACATATATAGATATCAGTGCTGATAAAACGACTGATTAATATTGGGTGTTCAGGGCAATTTATAGATAAAAATAAGCTTGAGGAGCTATAATCTTCGAGGTCCATGAGAAACAAAGTATATTTTTTAAATTAGGATTATATACTTAGATTCTGTTGTAGAGTCCTCCCTCTAAAGAGTCTATGTTGGACTCTTCCGGCTGATAAAAGATTTGTAGGAGAGAAGGACTTAGGGGAGAGTCGAACAGATCGGAACAGTCGAATAGATTGTTCAACTCTTAAACTCTCTTCCTTGAGCAGGGAGGAATCCGGGCGAGACTTTGGCGAAGGGCAAAGTTTCGTCAGGGGAGGTAGACTGGCCCTGAAACCGTTTATGCTTGATCTAAAAGAAGATTTTGGCTGAGCCTACGGGCTCGGAGAACCCAGGGAAAATTCGGCCTTGTGCCATATATTCCCCGTGGGGTGCTGTTAAATATAACAGTCGAAAATATCTGTTCGGTGTGTACTGTCGAACGCTCTGTCTTTAGCAGAGAGGAACACGGACAGGGCTTTGAGGTAGGGCACATTTTCGTTCAAAGAGGTAGACAGGCCCTGAATCCATCTATGCAGGTTCTAAGGGAATATTTTTGGCTGAGCCTACGGGCTCGGAGAACTGAAAGTAAACTCGGCCTTGTGCCACATACATCACTCGTAGGGGCGGGCTGTTGAATATAACAGTCGAACAGAATTGTTCGGAGTGTACCGTCGAACGCCCTGTCTTTGGCAGTGAGGAACCCGGACGAGGCTTTGCCGAAGGGCAAAGTTCCGTTTATGCGGGTTCTAAGAGAATACTTTCTGCCCCGCCTAAGGGTTTGGAGAACCAACGGTAAACTAAACCTTGTCCCACAGACATCCCTCGTGGTGGGGGGTCTGTTAAATATAACAGTCGGACAGATCTGTTCGGACTGTATTGTGGAACTCTGTCTTTGGCAGAGGGGAAACCGGACGTGGTTTTTCCGAAGGCCAATATTTCTTCGGGGTAGGTAGACAGATACGGACACGCTTATGTTGGTTCTACAGGAATAATTTTGACCGAGTCTACGGACTCGGAGAACCTACGGTAAAGTCTTGCGCCACATACATCCCTCCTTACTGTTAAATATTAAAAGTCTAATAAATTGTACTGCCGAGAGTATAACCTTTCGAAGCTATTGTCGAATCCTCTGTCTTTGGGCATAGAGTAACCCGGACGAGGCTGTGCCGATGGACAGAGTTTCGTCCGAGGAATTTGACCAACCAGAACCCGTTTGTGTGGGTTCTACGGGGAGTTTTTGGCCGAGCCTACGGGCTCGGATGACCTACATGAAACTCGGCCTTGTGCCATATCTACCCTGGTGTGGAGAGTGCTAAATATTAGCAATCGAATAGATCTGTTCCACCTGTTCTGGTTAAACTCTCTGCCTCCTTATCCCAAGACGAGGCTATGTCGAAGAGCAGAGTCTCGCCTTGGGAAACAGCTACCCACCCCGCTTTATACGGGGTCTATGGGGAAAGTTTGGGCGAGTCCACCGGCTCGGATTTCCCCACATTAAACTTGGTCTTGTGCCACATCCTTCCTCGTGGGGAAGCTGGTAAATATAACAGTTGAATAGATTGAACGCTGGGTCAACAGACACACATTCACTCGTCGTGTAATACTATTCTGTTGTACTTCCTGTTTAATATAAGATATATCTGTAACACTTGTTTTGCTATTTCTTTAACCATTTACTTGTCACAACAGATTTAAATAAGTAACGATATTTTATTATTCTTTAAAGATGGCTCAAATTTAAAATATTCTAATAAATGAAATATGATTGAAGAAAAGAGACGGCATCACGTAACTTGTATTCAGTTAGGTGTAAATGTCGTGGAATTGGGCAAGCTTTTGGCGCCTTATACAAAATGGAAAATGTATGTTTTTTGAACATGGAACATTAACTGAAAATAATTTTCTTTTAAGCCATAATCAAAAGTTTGATGCTCCCCCTTGCCGAAAGCCGACATTTAGAAAATGAGGGATAGACTTGACGGAACATATACAGTTTACGTAGAGTAACTTTTGTACAACATGGAGAGAATAAAAGACCAATAAGAACTCCAGTGAAAGAGTGACGGAATCACTGCACATAAGAAAACACAAATTTGTTGTTTGTAATTATAAGTGGAAAGCAGAGAATTCAAGTAAAGTAAACTTGAGTGAGATTAAAACCTGAAAACTGAAGAGATAGATATCAAGTAAAATATATGGCGATAAGCTAAGAAAGGACATTAATTTGCGGAGTGTAGAAATAAAGATGAATGAGAAAACGAAGAATAACAATAAAAATCTAAAATGTGAAGTCTTTGAAAAGTCTAAACGAGAGAGGACCATTTAAAGGAAAAGAATAGCTCATTATAGATTTACTGGGATGTCTTCTTGTGGACGAATGTTAAGGCAGACTTAGTGTGAAAAACAAATCCATGATTGAAAAGTGAATACAGCTTCGATTCCTTCGATTTTATATTGTAGGACTTCTCGATCTCTTGACAGACATATATTAATTTCACTGTTTAAAAATCGAAATGTGTACACAGAATGTGTAAACGCTAAAATATAACGTTTACAGTAATTGATGAAAATGCTATAAAATATAAATAGAAAGAAAGTGAATATTAAAGAAGTAAAAACAGAAATATAGAAATAGGAATTTATCTTCGTTCCCAGTTATTCTTCTCTTCACATCTGATAAATGACTTATAAATCATTCCCAGCAAAAGAAGTCAGTTGTTGGAGAAGACAATTTCTATAAATCTTTCTTTGGCTTTTCTGGCTTTTAACGCTTACATCTGAAAGTGTGAAAATATCGTGTATTTATTAGAGATTTTTCATCTCGTATTTTCAATGTTATCCCTGGCTGGTAGCATCTTTGAAATGAGACGTCATTAAAGCTCCCTTGTATAGGACACGGCTTACGGCCGTATCACGTTGAAACACCGCTTCTCGTACAATCATCGAAGTTAAGCAACGTCGAGTATGGTCTCTAAATAGATGAGCGATCGCTTGGGAATATAAGTCGCTGTAAGTTTGAATATGCCGATGGAGTAAAGGAAAACGAAACAAAATTGAAACTCGTCTCTTCAATTTTCAATTCTGTTGTTTTTTTTCGTTTTATTCTCTAATTGCTCTAATATGTATAACTAAATTATCTCCAAACACTCTTAAAATTTAAATTTATTTTCTGGTTTTAAATAACATTCGAAAGTGTTGATAAAACATTATAAATTGTTGAAACTTGACTAATGCATGGAATAATAATGCAAACACAAAATGTAGTTAGAATAAAATGTATTGAAACAAGAAAGTGTACACAATATTTACATATAGTCTTTTGTATATTCCTGGGAAGACCGTTCCTGGAGAATGTGTTGACTAAGTCGCAGTCAGGCAGAGTCTCTAGTTTGATCTCTTGATTTGCCTCCCTGTCTTCCGGTATCAACCATATTTATATCGTCGGTACTCCGCTATGCAAATTAGGTGGATCCTACCACAACATAAATATAATCAATCAGTCAGTTCAGATGAAGCTGATGGATGTAGCCCCATTTGAATTGTCAAGAAACGGGACACTGGATTTAATAATCTGTACATCCGCCATCTTTTCTATCGTAATAAACCATTAGAAAATTCCATAAATTTGCTTTCGTTAGATCTCACTCTAGCATTTGATATGAATCTAACTTTAAGTCAAGAAGCCTCCACTATTACTTGTCTCTCCAGGATTTTGCAAACAAAAATAATTAAAATATATAACCGTTGAGAGTCCAAGGATTTTGAAGTAGGAATCTGAAGAAAAAAGGTGACTCGGTTTTGTACATATTTATTTCTGCTTCCCTACAAGACCTACTAGGATTCGTTATTAGCGGCCACACCCTTAACAAATAACACAATGTTGATTAAAGACACTGAATGGAAACTAAAGGAAATCCTTAAGAAGATAGTGAAGGAAAGCAAGAATGAATGACGAAACTACAATTTCAAGAAGAAAGAATGGATCGTTGTTAGCAAAGGAACAGGCCATCACGCCAATTTGGAGATACAAATATCAGACAAGTACGACCATTTAAACTCGAAAAAGAATTAACAGACAAGGAAATGTAATTAGAAACATAGATAATGTGTACTGCAGTGATATGTAATATCCATCCTCCTTATATAGCGTTCAATGCTGGATAATCTCCCCACAGACTGAGAAACGACTCTATGGGTCTACAGTAGGATGCTGAGAATACTATAGACCGAACATGTGTGATTCAGAGAAAATAAAAATGAAAATGACACTTATATTTACCACCTGGAAGAGACAGTTGTAATTTCATATATTGAGTAAAGCGGGTTTGAAATATATGATACTCACAGGACAGATTTGAAGGCAAGGAGGACAGGGTGAAACGAGGCATAACCAACCTTGAAGAGTTGAATATATAGAGGATGGAATGGGACTTAAGAGAAAGAAAAATATAAATTTTATTAAGCGATACAGAGGACACGACATTGTAAAGAGCCTTGATTACTAAACTGACACGGCACATAGTTGAATGTATAAAATGCCGCCAATAATAATAATAATAGTAAGAAAAATATCAATGATAGATTTCTACTGTGTATTCACGTTTGTATTCTTTTGAAGAAATGCTATTTTTCAGATTGCAAGAATCACGTCCTAAGGATATTGCTCTTCAATGTAAGTAATCTTTGAATATCCTGTTTGAGAATTCTGTAAGTCTGGTTGCGAAATGACAGGACCAAATGGCGATGTTCGACATTAGTTCCATGAGGAAAGAGAAAATTGAAAAGCCTCTTTTCTTTGTTCTATTAAAAGTTTAATCCTGACAGCTTATGTTACGTTGGAAATACACTGAGTTTGGCATTTAATTGGACACCACTGGGAAATAAACTCTTGTCCACGGTGCTTCTTTAAATCCTGCTCAATCACTTGATTCCTAGATTGTTATACGCATGAGAAATGCCAGGAAATCTTTTCAATTTATAATGTTATGTTTCAAGGTTTTTAAAAGTTTTGACTCAGGGAAATTAGGTATTTATCTAGACCCACAATTATTCATTTACCTCGGACATTCACACATTATTTGCTACATTATAGATATAGCTTCATATTTGTATACAAAATGATTTCCCAAATCATGTATTATTGTTTTAGCAGTATCGCACACACATACACGCAAACACACACACACACGCAAACACACACATATATAGGCATGTATAGTATATATATTGATAATATTAGTGGTCAAAACACACACACACACACACACATATATATATATATATATATATATATATATATATATATATATATATATATATATATATATATATATATATATATGCACACAAATTCCCAAGAGGATAGAATCCAGGTAGAACAGGTCAGATCAGAATAAAGCATATAAAATAAAAAGGCTCAATCACTAATATTCCATGGTTATAATTTATTACATTGGAATCGTAATCACTATCCAATTCAAAAGACCTACATATTCTAAAAGAAATCGGAAAATATAACTCCGGGTATAAAAACCAAATTTATAGTGAGAGTGTATGTCTGGGAGTGGGAAACAAGTGTGAGAGGGAACTGTATGAAAACTGTAGAGAGTGTAACAGAAGAATATATAAGTCGTTTTAACGCAAATTCTATAAAAGATGGATTTCTGGCCAAATAGACAATTATTAAATTGCATGACCCAGCAGCACACAAGGAAAGTAAAAACAAATAACCGCGGTAACTTGTGAGTCGTTTCTAACGAAACTTGTATAAACGCGGCATTGCTGAACGAATACACAATTATGTCTAAATAATACATAGAAAATAACCATTTTGGTGTTGCCCAAAGAAAACTTTCCATAAGGTCTAACATCTTAGACAAAAAAATCAAAAGCAAGTAAAGTAAAAAGAAAGAAGGACCAAAGGGCATAGCCCCTAGCCACTCTGTATAATGCTCCACGCCCAGATTAACTTGCCAGAGCAAAAAATGTTTTGCAACTTCGACTTATCAAAGAACAGTCCGAGTCGTTACTCAAGTTCAACGTTTCTCGCGATTTTCACTTAAATTAATAAACAATGTTGGTTTTCTGCAACACGTTAGTAGGTGGAGAACAGTCGTTACGAATGATGGAATTAGATATACTATGTGTAGTATATAATCAATTTTATTTTATTACTAGGGTCTAGGGTGGATATATTAGTATTTATTAATTTTTTAGTATATATTCAACTTGTTTATAGTAAGTATGAATTTGCGATATAAAAGATTAATATATTTGGGCTTATTTGAAGGAGTATTATATTCTATTTCTTTAGTATTAACATTTCTGATAGAACATCTTATTTGCTTATCAACAATATAATTAGAGTTATTATTATTAATAAGACTTTTTTATATATATATATTTTTAGTTCACTGTAGAAAATCTGTTTCGTGGAATAATTAATTTTTGCATGGTTCTTGTTGAAGATGCATCCATACATTTTCATTAAAAAAGTGTTTACACCCTTAGCCCTTAGTAAGCTCTTAGTAAGTGTTGCATTTTCGTTATCCCATCTAAACCCTGTTCTCTCATATATGTTCTCTAGAAATTTCAGATGTCTTTTTCTTATTCTATTTTTAGTTTCCCTTTTCTCTAAGAATTTTGTTACTCACATGTTCAGTTATACTCAGGCTCATTCTGTTGGACGATCTTTTTGTTGCTTCATGTCTTTTCTTCATCTCTGTGAAGTTGTCAAACATTCACTGCCATAGAGGAAGGCTGATAATACATGAGAGTGAAATACTTTTTTCTTTGGTCATAAAAACATTTTCCTTGTTCATAATACTTAGCTTAGCTTTCAGAAAGTATGATTCGCTATCCCAATGCGTCTTCAAATGTCAAACTCCAAGTTTCCGTCCTCTCTGACAATACTTCCCAGCCATCAAATTTGTTGTAGTTCCTTGATTTTTGCAATTTGGAAATAACGAAATTAAACAAGTATAACTATTTAAATAAGCTAATTAAATATCCACATCGACTTGTTATAGTAACTGTTAGAGTTCCTTTAATTATTGATGACGGTTTCCTTCATTTATTCTTCGACTTACACGTGTTATTCATAGTTTAGTTGTTGATGCTGTAGAATATGCTCAATGGATTTTTCTCTTGTTCGAAAATCTTTTTCGTTTGCTCACAGCTACAAATAAAATGTTGGTAATTAAAAAGCCATCACTACTTGAAAGAGCGATAACAGATATTGGAATTGAGAAACATATTTCCCTGTAAATCTTTGTAAGAAATGGATTTTATAAATTTCAAATGACAGAAAGACGTGCTGGACGGTCATTGATTATCGGAAATTTCATTATAAGGAAACAGTTAACGTTAGTATTACAACTATAGTTTTCTTAACGAGATAAATATCCCAGGAATAAGTCTATTCTCAGTACACGGCGATATTACTCCCATGCCTTATATATCAGCACAGATCTAGTTTACTGCCGCGCGCTTGAAAAATGTTATTCTTTATTGGATCATTTGATTAAAGGGAATCTGAGTTAGGAACTACACGTGCCACAGAGAATTTAGAATGCTACCTATGCTATATATCAAGGAAGGCCACTCCGCGGCTCGTGAGTTACAAGAAGATCTTTGAACTTTAATATGTGACTCGTGGAATTATGTTGGCTGAACTGCATCAGAGTTATTATAAAAAGTAAATAAGAAAACTTTCAAGTTTTATAATTGCATGGTGTTCGAGCAAAATTTCACATAATTTTATTTATTTATTCAGATTTGTTTGAAATATGTGTAACCAAAGAACGGCATTGTGAAATCTAATCTCTAAAGTTTTAGAGGTGTCAAAGTTAAATGACATGGGTGAGTTAAATCTACCTAAATATTGGAAAAGGTTAATCTGCAGCATCATGATTTGTGCCGTGAATCAAAATGCAGCATTCATGGCAGCAGCCCAAACGGTCTTTGAAGATTGTGAAAACATTAACACGCTAAATGGAGAACTGCAACAGAAATTACAAGGTCATGACGTGTAGGAAAGAAAAGAGCAAAATTACTGACAAATGTGATGGAAACAAGGGAATGCCGGCTTTGCTGCGAGAAATGGGTCTTGCATTTTCCACTATTTAGCTTGCCTTCAATGAGTACCTCTGCTACCAGTCATACAAGAGGTTTAATGGCCAACTTCTTATAGGAAAAGGCCCGAGAAAAACGACTGAAAAAGGCAAACAAACTCATTAACAAGGTGAAACATCCTGTTCAACCAGGGAGAATCTGGTTCTTATCTGACGAAGATAAATTTTGTCAGGACCATCTGCACAACATTGAGAATAACTGATGACTTGCCTACAATCCATATGACGTAACTCGTGTCACGAATAAAAAGTTTCCCCAAACCGTGAATTCTTTTTTGATGTGCCTCCAGTCAGGGTGATATCATGTCACCTCACATCTTTGAACATGGTCTCAGATTCAATTCGAACGGCTATGTGGTGTTGCATAATGTCGTGTTCAAGCCATGGTTGAAGAGGGTGGCAGCTGGAAAACCATATCTCTGGCAGCAAGATTCAGTTCCAGGAAAATCAGAAGTTTTTGTCAGATAATTTTTACGATTTCACCAGCCCTAACGTATGGTCCCTTTATTTTCCTGATTGTAATCCATTATTATGTGTCAAGTCCAGTTGATGAAGACACCAACCACAGGTCTGTAACATCAAGGCCAGGTTGATGGGCAAGATTAATTAGGTGTTTGAGGCTCTCCTTTGGGATACTGTAAGGGCAACGTGAGCTGGATCGAGGCCGTGGTAGATGCTGAGGTTACCTTTTTGAGTGAATTTTCTTTCGATTATTATAATCTGTCTATCAATGTTCTACGTTTCCAATAAATTATTTTTTGGGTTAGATCTCCATTTTCTTTTTCTTAAAAAAAATCTGTCAAATTTAGACCGAATATTTACTGGGTATGAATAAAAACCGCACTTGATTAAAACGTAATGTTTATGTACAGACGATTTAGGAATTTAAATCCTAATTTTAATGTTAGATCTGAGGGAGGCATTATTTTTTAATGCTAGGGAGCAGATTAAGGAAATTTCCGGTCTGCAAGCGTTACAGAGGAATGTCAGAAAACTAGTGTCATAGTTAAGCGGCTTTATGCTTCAGGTGCGCAAGGGGAGGGATTGTGGTCACATGTGTATATAACAAAAAAGTTTGTTCAAATTTTGCTCCTGTCGTGCAGCTCTCAAACGTCTGAACTTTATCGTATGTGTCTCTTACATTAAGCAAATTTGGCCATCCTTGTTTCTAGGGTCATGTTTGTAAAATGCCTCGTAAGTTACGGTGTTTTCCATTTTTCAAAAAAAAAACATCTTGTGCGCCACACGGCCACGTATAATAATTAATGGCTGGAAGGACGTCACAATGCTGGAAGAAAGTAAACATTCAATCTTGAATCAGATATTAGTTCGAGTTTTAAGTATTTTACTCATATTTTAACTTAAAAAAAAATAAAAATTACATTTTTTGTAATTATATATTCACCATTATTTGCAATGACGTGTTACCACTTATCAGGCAGCACTTTCATTAGCATTCTACAGGTTTTGATCGTGAAAACAGTTTTCCACCAATGCTCGAATCTGCCTTTCGTTAGAGAAATGAAAGTATTTTGAAACGACTGAAAAAGGTAATAATCGATTGACGCAAAATTAATGGGATTTGCTCGGCGGTATCAAATGTTTTCCGTATTCCCTTCTGTGTTATTCTTGTTTTATTCAGTCTTGCGTTGTCATGGAGGATGAAAGTAATTTTATAAACTATAAATTAGTTAAAAGCATTCGCTGCTATTTCTCTGATTGTTTCGTCTTCAAGTTTAGGATTAGTGATATTTACTAGGGCGCCGACGTCGCAACCGGGTATGACACAAGGTTGTGGTTTAATGTGGGATTAATGACCATAGAGCATTAAAATGTCCACCGACTCGTCATTGGGCAATAAACCCAGCCCACTCCCGAAGGAGAGGTAATGCTTAGAGGGAAAGACCTCTGAGACTTGGGCTAATATTCAAAGAATACAAATCCCAAAGTTTAGGATTAGTGATATTTGCAAAAATGCAGATGTTGTAATCGGATGTGAAACAAGGACAATGTCTAAAGTGTGTTTAACGGACATTCCAAGAAAAAAATACCAAGCACCATCGTCACTTCCCCATTTGGGGAGTTCGTGTACTGGGCAATAAACCCATCCCCGACCCGAAGGAGAGATACTGTCTGGGGGAAAAAGCGCCCGGGGCTTTGGGATAATAGTAAAATAATACAAATCCCAGCTAAAGGTTAGAATGAGGGGTATTTACCACCGTGCCGATGTTACAACCGGACGTGACACGAGGACGAGGTTTAAATTGGGTTTATAAACCCAGCCCCTTCTCGAAGAAGGTGTACAGCCGGGTGGTGGTGATGTGGGGAATGAATTCCCCGTGGCTTGGGCTAATGTTCCAAGAATACAAATCTCAGGCAAAGTTTAGTATTAGTTTAACCTCCAACTCTATCAACTATTATTTCTAAGGTAGAGATTTGCATGTTAATACTGCAATAGATTTTTCCATATACGGGCGGTAGGACATTTTCGAGCAAAATATTATTGATACGTAACAGCTTTTTTACATATGAATAGGCATTTGTGTCTGAAAAACTTAGAAAAAATGAGGTAAAGAAGTTGCCCCACTGGCACAGCGTTACTTTTATTCCATGGAGCTCGGCCTTTGCAGGTCAGTCATCATTCGACATTCATCGTTCGGGATCATCGAGTGAACGATCCTATCTTTAGCTGTATAATATATACTACGCAAGTTTTGGGTTCAGAGTTTATTTTCTCCTAGACTGGTTAATACTCAAGGCTATAGAAGCCGATCTGTGCGGTTATTTACCCATAGCTGATGGAGAATAAGTTTATTCATGTTTCCCCAAGGATATTATCACGTGAGTGAATGCAATGTACTCGACTGGAATTCGAACCCGGTAATCTGATTCCACAAATCGAGCCGTTATCCACCATACCTCTTCAGTAGTGAAGATTTAATTAGTAAATCCACGTAAATTCAACGCGTAAATCCACGGACTTTTACGTTGAACATGGTCGTATACAACTAATCTCTTATCAAATGGTATGACATATTTAGCAACCTGTTAGAATTATACATTCGTTATAATTTTTGATTCCCTAAAGCGAAAATTACTTAATACCTAATCGAATGGAAGAATTAATAAAAGAAAAATAGTCTGCAGAAAAATAGTATAATTCGAACTATTTTTAATTTTTGCTAATTGCATTCGAAATGCTGTTATGCTAAACTCACGGGAAAAATCATTATTTCTTGTTCTATCCATAGATTTCGGCAGCCTCGAAACTGGTCATTTCTTAGAATGCGGGTCGCTTCAGAACATGATGTACTGAAAGTATTATCTCGCTTTTTCGAATGCAAGGAACTGGAAAAACGTGCTGGCGCATGCAAAACTTTGTTCTCTCTGATCCGACGTGCTTATCAGATAGAATTCCCTGTTTACGGCAAGAAGATATTTTATTTTTTAAACGTGATACTGCTAACTTTAGACAGGAGTAATCGATAAAAAAAGACTTGGAGGCGAGACACAAAAAGAATGACAGAAAATATTATTAAAGAAACTGTAAAGAATTATGAAGAGGCCTTACAAAACATACTGCACAAAAGGCAGTACAAAGGATATTAATCAAATATCGAAGTGCAAAATACCAAAAAGACATTTATTAATGGGACGAATCTGAAAGTTTATTTAACTGCATGTTGAGGAGTAAAAAGAAATCTCAGTGTATGTTGACTATTGAACCGAAACGATTTGGTTAAACAGGATGTAGATTGAAATAAAAAGAAAAAAAATGTGAGAATAGAGAACGCAAAAGAGAAACAAAATGTCTATGTCTCAAAAGTAAAATTGCTGTATTTTAATAGTTTTATCGAATCTCAGTTGTCTTCCATCAGAAATAACTGATGCTTAACTCACGGAAAGCTTTACAAATTCTGTCTCTATATTGAATCAACTGTTAAGTCTCCTGCTAGGAAATTTTATTCAGTGTTTCTTTCCAGACATTTTCTCTCGCCAGAATCTATTTTACAACTTTATAATTCTGTCATTCGTCTGTGCATTGGATATTGCTGTCATATCCTGTCTGTGCATTGAATAATACTGACACATCCGGTCTAGTGCTGTTACTATACAGAGAGAAATTATTGACACATTGAAAAGTAATATTAATATAAAATAAATATTTTCACGGTAATTGTTACGATGTACTTTCTTCATTGGTAGCTCGACTGTATGACATTAAGTGCATTACTAGTTTCGCAGCTAGGTTTCGCCATAAAAGGAAATTACAAAATCTCCTACAGAAGGTAGCGAAAGAAAGCAGGAAAAAAGGACTAAGTCTAAACTAAAGAAGACAGAATGCGTGGTGATCAGCAATAGGATGAGGCCAAAATGCAAATTATATTATCGGCGATACTAAAATAGGTTAAGTACTGATATTTAAATATATGAGAAGTGTTTTAGCAGAGGACGGAATACTGAAATGCGAAATTTAAGATGGTCAAATTTACATCCCAAAAGTTAAGCAGAGTATTTAAAGACAAAAATTTCATTAGAAATAAAGAAATTCGGAGTAGACTGTAACGTGATATCTTTCCTCCTGTATGGCAGAAGATGCTGGGCAATCCGCTCAAAGATGAAGAATACACTTGAAGCAACAGAAATTTGCTTCACAGAAATATGTTGATGATACATGAATGAGAGATAAAGCTCACACGAGAGATCCTATCCACAAAATAACAGAGAAATACATTTGTAGAGCAAATGGATATAATACATTTTCTAGATATATGAAGATTGACGCGAAACGAATAAAGGCGAAGGGAAAAGGAGTTTCGAGAATACATAGGTATACACGTTGTTGTATTTTGTCTTTACATACGTGACATATTCTGTTGGGAATGCAGACGAAATGTGCAGAGTATAATGGTACATGTAAGCAACAACGAGGAAACTTATGCATAACATAAGGAAGTTAAAATTTCTGGGTTACTTAATGAAGAAGAAGGGCTGGGAAAACCTGATACTCTCAGGACAGATTGATGGAAAGAAGAACTGAGGATAGTAGCGCGTAACTTCCTTGATGTAAATCGGTGCTAGAAAATGGTTCGGGGGGAAATAACAAAAAGACAAAACTTAAAAAAGCTACAAATAACAAGAAGACGTGGTGGGATATAATTGCCTATGTCTTGAAATGTGACGTAAGATAAAAGAAGATTTAACCGTGTGTCCTATGTTAAACTCTTATCTTTCCATTATCACTTGTGAAACTCTTTTCCAGTTTCTTGCTTTCCTGTCAAATACTATGTATACACAATTATATGCAACGTCATAGTCATCATCTGCCTCTTTGGTCCCTATTCTTTTATTGGGCTCTGTCAGTTTCCTGCGTTTTAGTGCCTTTTAACCCATCTTTGGATAAAGTCATTAAAATGAGATACATTAAATAAAATGATGTTTTCCCATCATTCTATGATAGAATAGGAAAAACAAAGGTCATCACAGAATGAAATTATGATACGAAAAGTTATAAAAAGGAAAGAAAAATATGAAAAATATTTTTTAAATATATGACATTCCCTTTTAATATGTAGGCGACCATAGCACTCTGCCGATTTCTATTCTTTATTATCAGTGAGTTGCCATCCATGTTTTAGCTAACATAATGCGTACTTCTCTTGATGCCTACTACAGTTTGGAAACAACAATTATACTTCTGTTAGACTGGTTACTATCCGAGGTTAAAGTGTGCAAACGCTTATTCCTTTATCTGCCGTGTCTCTTCAGGTGACAGGCGATTCTGCCTCTCCATATTTTCCTGTCTTTTGTAGCTTTTAATAAGTTGTGTCTCATTCTTATTTCTCCCAAAACCTGTTCCACCATCCGCTTACTCAAGCTCATCATGCATGTTTAATCTTTCCTTCAATCTGAGCGCCAGATTTTCTAAGCACTCCTTCCTCAATAATCACCCCAGAAATTTCAACTCTTCTTCCTGATGTTAAGTACAAGTCTCCTTTTTGTTTGCGTTTTCCCCCAAACCCCGTCTTTGCTCACAAATTCGAACCATGGCATCCTCAGCATCTTTCTGTAGTAGAGCGCCGAAAACCTTGCTAATAAAGTCAGAGAATGGAGGCAGAAGAGTTGTATTAAATATATTCTCGGTATGCAATAGTACAAACGCAAGCACAAAAGAATGGATAGAATTTGAACGCGCCGATTAAACTCCCGACAGAAGAGGAAAAACCTGGAAAATATGAATGAGAGATAAAGTTCAACCGAGAGACCTAAGCCACAAAATAACAGAGAAATATATTTGTAGAGCAAATGGAAATAATATATTTTCTAGATACATGAAGATTAACGCGAGACGAATAAAGGCGAAGGGAAAAGCCGTTTTGAGAAAATATAGGTATACACGTTGTTGTATAATATCTGTGCATGCGTGACATATTCTGTTGGGAAAGCAGATGAAATGTGCCGAGTATAATGGTACATTTGGTTTCTTCCTCTTTTTTCTGCACACTGAAAGAGAATGTATCTCCAAGGGGTTGTAAAACCTGAAAAACATGCAAATATATCAGAATTAACGATGCGATAGTTTTATTACAAACAGAGCTTGATATACAA
>OZ038482.1:46045446-46102946 GCA_964036315.1 Acanthosepion esculentum | reverse complement strand
AATTATATATATATATATATATATATATATATATATATATATATATATATATATATATATATATATATATATATATATATATATATATATATATATATATATTCACTCAGACATTAATTTAAAAGGAACGACCACCATGTTTTTCATTCTTTGTTCTCTGATGGATGTCTATGATTTTGCGCGTGGTGGCAGGTGTAACCCTAAAACATGGAATCAGAAAACCTACTTCACTATTCAGTTCTCTTCTCACTAACGGCCTCTACAAAACGCTTATATCCATCTCTGCTCGGCATTCCCTGCTAAGGGAATTCACAGGGCGGACTCATCGGGTTTGCTATCATTGCTAGTGAAAAAAAAGATAAATTTAAAAACACTTCGGCGCCATTTTGTTTTGGCGTTCTGTCGTGGATTGATGAAAGGCATTTTGTAACTCCTCCTTCCTCCCTATCAGGTATCCCTTCATTACCTTGTTCACCACATAGGATACATACTATTAAGTAGTATGTGTCTCGTTACTATTCCCACAAGTCGATATTCTGCCATCAATCACACAAGCACATGAGTCATGTTGCCACCATTTCATAATTGTCAAATTCTTCCAGGTGTGGCAAACGTCTATCAATTAGTCGACGCAAGTCAACTAGTCAGTTCTTTTTAAATTTAAATGCATAAATTTATCTATTCTGATCACTCTACTCCGCTGGCTATTTTGTTTGCATATAAAAATGTAATATCCGGATTTTTCTACAAAAACGCATTTTGCAATTATACAATTCTCCTAATCACTAAATGGCTAGATTAATCTTTGTTTCTATTTGTTTAGCTTTATGGCATATCGAGCGCAATGTGATATTTAATGCCGACAAGAGTTTTACATGGATAGAATATGTATTTTTTGTAGGAAATCAGTTTGTAAATCAGGTTTCATTGGTTTAATTTTGTAAGCTCGATTTCTGTTGAGACTCAAATATATTGCCGGTAATATTTAAAAAAAAATGTATTGCTGTTAATATATATTTTCTAAAAATGTATTGATACTATTTTTACTATAAAAACATATTTTTACACTTTCATAGTGTTTTCACACCGGTTTGGGTGTTAAAATTTGCCCATAACTCCTACAGATGCTACCACCCCGGTCAGAGTGGACCAGGGAATACCAGCAATTTAGAGGTGGTTTCTACACACCTCAAAACCTCATGATCAGAGACTTTGCTTCCAAATATGATTTATCGTCATACACAGGACACCGGACTGATTTGTGTATCTGTAACAGAAAATAATCTTCACTTGACGGGCATTCACCTCAAATTGCTTTCTATGAAACAAATGACAGAAGAAGAAATTTATTTGGTCGAAATTGGTCCAGCTATAATATGTTTAAAAAATTTCGATTTGGTATTTATATATAGCTTCGATTGATTGATTAATTTTCTACGGTTTATCAACCGTTTGCAGGTTATTTAAAGCTTTAAATAATCTTAGATTGTAAGAATTTATTTCAGAGATAATTATGGTTTTATTGATGTAAATGTTACTAATTAGCTGAGTGCGGAAGAGGTGGATTTATAACTTTCCCGCGAGTATTCACGCGTAAGTGAATATAACGAACCGAACGAGAATTGGAACTCCGCTCCCCGATTAACAATTCTGAAAGATTATCCATTAAACTATCCGCAGAAAATATTTTTATATTCTAAGAATATTTTGGAGATCATAATAATTTACTGATACAAATTAATACTAATTAACCCATAGTTGGATGAGAAGATGTAGATAACTTCCATTCCAAAGGCGAGTTCCAATTTCGTAACGTTTTTCATTACATCACCGGCACATCCAAGTCTAGATCATCTGGTATTTCCAGGCAGACACACATGACTGACTCGACTCTATGTGGCTTAGTTTTGGTGATCGTAAGGGAACCGGTGTTTTAAAGTTAAATGATTGTAAACCTTATTTAATTATGTTAGATAATCAAAAATATGATGTATATGACAGAATAGAAAAATATATTAAGAATGATTGTAAGTTATCATTTTTTATTTTCCATTCATGAAAGTTATATTTTATTATTATCCACCATGGGAATGAGAATACGAATTCTTCAATTTTAGTTTTGGTTTGTTTTGGTTTGTGTGTTTTAAGGCATATCAACCTCAATGGGTGATTTAATACCGACAAATTTTTATTACTGGCAATGCTTTTCTTCAAAAATCTGTTTTTGAGAATATTTTTCCTTCAATAAATTTATAGCTGGTAATTTTTTTTTTCAAAACATATATTGCTTGTATTTTTTTAAAGTATTGCTGATAATTTTTTTAAAATTATTTCTGGTATTAAAACCTATTTTTACACAAGTTTGGGTGTTAACTATTTGCCCATAGCTGGGGCCCTAACAGGTGCTACCACACCGGTTAAGGGTGGACCTAGGAACAAAAGCAATTAAGTGGTAGTTCTACTGTCCTCAAAACCTCTTGATCAGAGGCCTTTCTGTTGGACGTAGTTTATCGTCTTACTCAGGACGCGGATGTAGTTTATCGTCATACCCAGGACGAATCAATTTTCGGAGATTGCGATAGAAATAAACACGTATCACTCACAACAAACAACGACGCAAGCCTCTTGTTATTCTATCGCTGTTTCCCTGCAAACCTTTTAAATGAGCTTCATTTTTTTGTAGTTCCATCTATTCAGATCTTTCTGTTTCGATAATCCATTTTATGTCCACAGAATCAATTCAGTGTTATTTCCTACATTTATTAAGGGGCCGTTCATCTTGTAAAACAATACCCTTGATTTCACTTTAGGTAGAAGGTTATAGAGTCAGAGGTACAGATGTGGAAATGTGTGGAAGATAACGGTTTACTCCAGACTCGAACACCTTAAAATTGTAGGGATCGGGGAAGTAGCACTGTTGGATTCGGTTCAACAAAGCCAGCATTTCGTGGGAAGAAGCTGTTCGACTAAAACTTACATCTCACCAGGTGGGCCTGAAAGGAATAAGGGTGGTTCGCTACAATGTGCTTGGAAATGAGGGTCTCGCCGTGAATTGCTAGGACTGGTGGAACTAAGCAGCGTAGTTCATTCGAATACTCTCAATGGAAATAGAACAGTAAGAGGTTTGCTACGTCTCGTCTGCGAGAAAGGGGGTAAGTATGCGAATAACTCACTGAACTCTACAATATTAACCTGTTTAAAACAACGGCTAATTGTTATATATCATTCCAAACTCACATTTCCCCTTTCTAATAACCAGTCTTACATTCATATCATCCACGTCATTCAGTACTCCACTAACTTCTAGTCCTGGGTATGACGATATACTACATCCGGCAACAAAGCCTCTGATCGGGAAAATGGAGGTTTTGAGGAGAGTGGGACCACCTCTGCACTGATCCGGGTTGGTAGCACCTGTTAGCGTCCAAGCTATCGGAAAATAATATACGCACAAAAAAGAATAGAGAAAGTATAAAATTAAGTAGTAAAAATACTTGCAATACATTTTATAAAAAAGTTACCAACAATTCCTGTTATCGAAAAAATAAAATTTCTAAGAGTATTACCAACAATAGAATTTATAACTGAGTTAGCAACTTACATGTTATAACAAAATGTCCAACAATACATTTTAGTTGTAGTGGAAAGCATACAACTGTACTCAACATATAATTATTTGAAGGTATAAAATCGTGTTAAAATATTTCTATTTCTGCATTAAATAACCCATATATGTGTTGATATGCCGCTAAACAAAATCAATCAACCAACAATTACCTTATGTGAATCAAGAGTATTGTCTTGGAATAGGGCTAGTTTAAATACAGTGCTAGTTTTCTTGGATAATCGATTTAATTCTAATGATTCGATCAGGTTTGCCAGAAGACACATATCCCTCTCTGGAATTATATAGCTATTTGCTAAACGTGTGCAAAACGGACAAAACACAAACACGATGAAAGTAATCTGCAGTTCCAGTAATATAAAGAGAAAGACCTAGTAACTCAGTATTTTAAATTTTGATTTTATGAACACCGAAGCACGTGCCTAGATATCCAATACATATCTATATAGTGATTTTTCAAGCATTGCTTAGATGCGACACAAGGCCGAAAGTAGTGGGCACCCAGTGAGGATCTAAATCACTACTCAGTCGTAATTGTTCTAGCGAGACAAGCTTGCTAACCATTACACCGACTCGAAGTGACCAATATATATATATATATATATATATATATATATATATATATATATATATATATATATATATATGTGTGTGTGTGTGTGTGTGTGTGTGTGTGTGTGTGTGTGTGTGTGTGTGTGTGTGTGTGTGTGTGTGTGCCTTCACTTGTATAGGTAATAATTATTACGATCAGCAGCATAGAATAGAAATGGACACAGAGATATCAATAGTGATACCGGAATTCTTTTCTTCATTATTTCTCTGGAGAGAACATGTCATGGTGTCCTTTTGTTTCCCCTATCCAGATATATTTCTGGATGTCGATTTTGACGTGGCCAAGCCTCCGAAACCCGACCAAAGAGAAGCCATTTGTCAAATTACATTCAGATGTATTTGCTTGCGCTTGTGCGCTGACAAACTGGAAACTAAAGGTAATATGAAAGAACAAATGACGCAACGCGCATTTATATGCGGAGGTCTTTATGTAGAAAGCTAAATGTAGCATTGAAGAAAAAAATGCTTTAAGGTGCATCCGTAAATCTTCGATACATATCTTCTTCTGGAATTTGATTAATATTATTTCGTGTTTGGTATGACGCTTTTACTGATCTACTCATACAAAGTTTTTATCGCTAACATGCTTTCTATAGGACTGCGGGGTTGGTTATTATCGCGGAACTGGGTAAGGGTACTTTCTTTCTTTTTATGTGCCATGTCATTTCAGGACGTAGCCGATCATGGCTCTCCACCTCCCTTTATCCCTTGCAGCTCTCAACAAATTCCTTTCCCCTTCTTCCTCCACCAGACCACGTTTTGTCATCCACTTCGAATGTCACGCGTTTTTTACCCTCATCTCTCTTTCTCTCTATTAGACCCGTGAGTATCAGATTCTCCAGGCCCTCCTTTCTCATTATGTGTCCCAGGAACCTCAGCAGCCTATTTCTGATGTTAAGTACAGGCCTCCTTCTTGTTTGCGACCTCCCTAAGATCTCATCGTTGCTCACGCTCTCGGTTAATGCTATTCTTAGCATCCTTCTGCAAAAAGCAGCACTCATTAAATTTGTTGGTGCGATTATGCCGTATGCCGCCATCTGACATTGCATCAGATGTTTATTATCTTTTTTGATCAGTTATTACAAAGCGCATTCAGTGGAATATTTCTCTAACGAAAATTCAATCCGGGCTATCGTCGATTGATTTTCCTCATCAAAACGATTAGAATATTACTTTAAAAAATTATCAAAAAAACTAACTGTTATGTGGGAATTCTTAAAACTAATTGAGAATATATAAGTGAATAAAATGAAATCGTATGTTTTGAAGAATTAATTTCGTAAAAAAACAATGGGAAATACTTATGCCGCGACCTAATATGAACTTATTTTAATAATAATAATAATAATAATAATAATAATAATAATAATAATAATAATAATAATAATAATAATCTCTATCGCATCGAGTCGCATCTTCATCTTTTAGGAAATCTTCCAACATTCACTGCCGTAAAGAAGGCAAGATATCACGTAACAGTTCAGTTTTCTTTTCTCTGTCACCAAAGATATCATCCTGTCTCGCAGTACACTGCGCAGCTTTTGGAATGTGTCTTCGGTCATTCCAATACGCCTACGGACACCCGGTTCAAATTTCCTTCCGATGTAATAATGTTCGCTTTTGAAAAAAAAATGTATCCTTTTCTTCACTCTGCAGTTAGACTTTAATATCAGGGAAGGTTGGACTCTGCAGCAATTGGTGTCGGTTTTATCTCGTACACAAGAATTTAATTTCTTCTTTGCTGACCTCTTCCTTTATGATGATGGCTTTCACGTCTAAATTGACCGCCAATGTGCAATTTCAATCCGCCAAGCTTCCGGGCTTGTCAATCATTTTCATATCGCCTTTTGGCTTTGCAAGTGTTGTGTAGAGAATAAAGAATATCGGAGTAGATGTAATTACCGATGATGTGAATTTGTTTAAGGCGGACCTCAAATTGCCAGCAAGTGATCTACACACTTGATTTCATGATCTACCTCTGCACCATATACGGAATGAGACATATACATTCAATTTAGGAAACGGCAACAGACTATAGCTGATTCCGTTATAATATCGAGTGGCACGTTCTGTAGCATGTCTGTCATGCGTAACTCGCCTCATCTACAGGTTCAAACGCTGAGATCTGTTCTAATCATCATCCGGTTTTTCCACCGTTGAGGTGTTTAGAGTTAGTTTCGCCAAGTCTAATTCCTCGTGTTCGAACTTGCCAACAAGGGTGGCCCTACAATTATTTAGAACTCTCGACCGCAACTAATAACAGAGAATCTTATCTCTAATTTCGATACAAGACTGAACACACAGTGCATATAGTGGATGTTTAACCCTAAATCTTTGCTGTCACGTGATATGTCCAAAATATCGCCCAGTAGCTTCTTGCCGATTTTATTTTCAATTGGTCCAATAGTGGATGCTAGACCATCTCCTCACAGACGGAGAAATGAATTGAGGCAACAGAAATACTGTTCCGTCGAGGGATTCTGAGAATCACGTGTAAGAGAAAAGAGAAACAAAATGGGTAATTACAATGAGAATCAGATACAGTTGAACTTTCTAGAGCTCATAGAGAGGAAAGCGGGTCTGGAAACTTTGACACACACTGGACACGAGAAACTCAAAGGAGACAGACGAATCACCATTTAAGCCTATGTCACAAGATTTTGTCATTGTTTGGCAGAACAGGATTTAAGATAGATGGAAAAATATCAAAACGTACTCAGAGCCACAAACGACGGGGACTTATGGACAGCCATTATTGGGCAGGAACTGAAGAAACACTCGATATAAAAGAAGAAACGTTGGGGATTCCGAACGACAGATCATTAATCTGGATGTGACCAAAGTTATTTTAAATGGAGCTTCACTTAACTACGAAATATTGTCTTCGTAAAAATCAGATCTTCATTACGCATATACCCTTTGCAAGTCCAAAATCTACGATCCACGGAAGATTGCAGCTGTGATTTCGGTATGATCGATGGATTATTATTGATTAAAGTTAATAAAATGAAATGAAACATTGATCGTAAGGTTATAGTACCAACAGCTGTAACGTCCAAAATAGTTTAGTGAAAAAAAAAAACGACAATAAGAAAAAAAAAACCTTTTGCTCTCTATGACAACGCAAAGCCGTTTGCATTAAGAGTGAGGAAGTAAAAGACATTAAATGTGTTGGTAAGATTATGCCGTATGCCGCCATCTGACATTGCACCAGATGATTATTATCTTTTTTGATCAGTTATTACAAAGCGCATTTAGTGGAATATTTCTCTAATGAAAATTCAATCCGGGCCTTTGTCGATTGATTTTCCTAATCAAAACGATTAGAATATTACTTAAAAAATTATCAAAAAACTAATTGTTATGTGGGAATTCTTAAAAATAATTGAGAATATATAAGTGAATAAAACGAAATCGTATGTTTTGAAGAATTAATTTCGTAAAAAAATAATGGGAAATACTTATGCCGCGACCTAATATGAACTTGTTTATTTTTATAATAATAATAATAATAATAATAATAATAAATATATATATATATATATATATATATATATATATATATATATATATATATATATATATATATATATATATAGTGATGATACAATATGGTAATCTGTGCGGAATTTCCAGCAGGATGTAGATCCAGAGAGAGCTCTATATCAAAAGACAGATCAAAATTATTATTAATTAAAGATTATCAAACACTTAAAATCCTATACGTAATATTTTTTTTTATTTTATGGGAGCGCTAAAAATCAGCATCCCTCAATCTCCAGGACCTACAAACAAATCACAAATTAAATGGAAATATATTCCTGTTTGAGTACAAGAGATATTGCTATGTTCTTTAGAGAGTTTGGGAAAAAGCAGAGAGTGTTTACCTATTTTCATATACTGACCTAAGTATATGATTTGAGGATGGCGGAGGAGCTTAAATTGGGAATCTTAAACAATCCAGTCTCTCATCATCAAACAATCTATTTGTAAATAATATTAAAAGAGAGCATTTTAAAAGATTTCGAACTTAGCGTTTAAGTTCTCATAAGCTTTTTATATAATTAACCAATAAATTAAAATTAAAATACCTACCTAAGAAAATTCAGTTAAATATTTATTAATTATATTCAGTTGAAACATATATATATATATATATATATATATATATATATATATATATAGAGAGAGAGAGAGAGAGAGAGAGAGAGAGAGAGGGAGAGAGAGAGTATCTTAGATGCATTTATTAATATTTATCAGGATATGAATGTATTTTAACCTAAAGTCAAGTTAGATCGGGGTTAGTTCCCTTGATTTCGTTCAACAAATTCTGTAAATGATATTAAAAATGTGTCTGGTTCGGAACATTTTTAAAAGGTTTTTCAAAATTAGCGGAATCTTTTAAAAAAAAATACAAATTAGTATAAGCTTTTCGTATAATCAAGACAGATAGATAGAGAGAAAGAGATAGAATCAGGTAGATATATAGATTGATAATGATGGAAAAGGCAAAGAAAGAGAACGATATTGGCTAACATTAACCGAGGTATATATCTGTCGGTTGCCTAAAGTTAAATTACTTAAGTAAACAGTTAAGTTAGGGGTACCCAAATTCAAGAGAAGCAGCCTTGTGTTTAAGCGATATCGCTACCTGGGATAAATTATCGCCACATCCGCATTGTTTTTCGCAGCCTGGATACTAAGTAATATAAGTTGGACACCATCTGTGAGAAAAAAGAGCACCGTGACGTATTTCAGTCCGCCAGAAATGTGTAAGATTTACTGCTTGGCATTTGTACTGGAATCTCCAATACGAGCATTTCAAAGTGTCTTGGTATCAATCTTAGGATTCGGACAGAGTTGGGTGAGTCTAATCGTGACTACGAAGGTACGGCAGCTCGGAAAACTCACTCTGATCGTTCTGATGAGGAAAGATCTCCGGAATTTGTTGTTGAGGGTCTAAAATTCAACACGGTCTCCTACATCAAATGCCTTGAGGAGGTAGTGCTGTTCTAGGTCCAGAGGGTCGCTCTTGGAAGACTCTGTACCATGCCACACTAGCAGGAGAGCCTAACTCTCTAAAATGCAGCACTCATGAATATTATGTCTGGGCCGCAGTTGAGAGAGAGGCCAACAAAAGACCGTGGTTGAAGCCAATGGGGAATTTATTGAATAAATGAATTCTTTTGCATTTCAACATATGTTTATGTAATTTGGGGAAACGTGAGATGTCATTGTAATTCTCATTTTGCGTATATTAAACAAGAATTTTATCCAACGCACGCTGTACATCACACACGCCTGTCCAGCACAGGCATATATATATATATATATATATATATATATATATATATATATATATATATATATATATATATATATATATATGTATATGTATCCGTCTACTCTTCATGGTGTATCAGCAGTTTACTGCTTACATTTCTTGATTTTTCTTTCTTATGCACATCACTGCTCTATGATTTCTGCCTTGTTGACTGTGTTCGTGCGTCCGCTTTAGTGCGTGCGGTCGTCTCTGCGAATACGCGTTCACATCTGTGACCCCGTCTGCTCGGATCCGCGAACGTGTATGGTGTCGTCATTATTTGTCCTTTTCCTTTTCCCCCCTTTTTACACTTACTAATTAGCTTTTCTCTTTTTCTCCTTTTCTTCTTTTCTTTTAGATGTAGTCATTTCTAGTCAATTCTTTCCGCTATGGAAATCTTCTGCTAATCCTAAAATATAACTCCAATAAAACTATCAGATTAACTAATTTAATATGCCTTTAATTAATATTTCAATAATATTTATTAAGTCAGAATGTTTTTCAATGAATAAAGAATTTTAAACTGAATTGTTTATATTTTTTAATTATGATAATTTATGAAATTTCAAAAATGTTTTTAAAAAAATTTCCAAACTTCGCACACACAAGGTTATTAAGTGAAGACTATATTTACTAAGCGAAAATTGAAAAGCTTAATACAAGAAAATTACATCGATCATGATAGTAAATTTAAAGTCAACATACTAAAAATTACATTGCGGAGAATATTTCCAATATTGTTAAGATTACTGAGTACTTAAAAATGATACAAAATGCGTTCAACTGTCATTTTCTTAAATTATATTTTAACAGGTAAGTTATCCGTAGAACAATAATAAAAATGCCAGCACCTCATAAATCAATTGCGAATTGATGTATAAGGTGTTTCGGGGTATGGTAATCTGCATGCAGGTTTGGCCGTGAGATTTTCATTATCTTTTTTTAATTTTTATTTTAATAATTAACATTACATATGTTATTTTTATTCTGTTGTTTAATTTTAATTTAATAGTTTGCTTCTTTGTTTAATATCACTTTAGAACGTGGTTTCTGTATAGACCTATATCTTTTTTGTTAATAATATTTGTTAATTTAATGATTTATGTATATGCGTATGAGTTCGCAAATAAAAGACCATCAGCGCTACCGATTGATACATCAAAGTTATTATTATTGTATGGCCATTTTTGTTCATATTTGGTACAATATTTATTTTCAGCAATGCTAAAATGATTTATTTCTTCATTGGGTATAGTCAGCTTTGTTTTGCTAACTTTAGTGCATTGTTAGTATATTCTCAGTAATAGTTGGTTAGAAGACGTTTGCCATCAATTGTGTTAAGGAACAATGTTCTTTATTGTTAATGTTATTAAACTAATTGATTTTTTAAATTTGGGTTTTCCCATTTTTTATGTTTAGTATATTTCTTTGTTTTGAGCATATTTTTTTAATATTGTTTTCATTATTTTCCCAATGTTGCTCTTTGCGGACTTTAATAATCTGTATGGTGGTTGTTCGTGAAATTCTTTTTATGGTCTTTTAATTTAATAAATTTCCGCAGATGTCGAATTCGTCAGTCTTATTCAACCCGGCCGGTTGACTGTATTCAGTGTCGGAACAAGAGATTTAAATTTTAATATTTAACAAAGACAGCAAATTGATTCAGAGCGTACCCATATCGAAGCCTCGGCAGAACAGACTCCTCAAGTGGTGGTAAGGGTGGGGAAGAAGTTATTTGTCTTAAAAGGAAAGAAACTCCACAAATTGAAACCAGATATTAACCTTAAAACCGCAAATTGGTGTTATAAGACATATGCAGGGAAACTAAATGAAGGCCGTAAAAAGAAGTTTTATAAAACGAAATTTTTAATTATTAATTATATAAAATATTGTTCCCCCTACAAATACCAAAATATGCTTACAATTCAGATATATAACCAGAATAACAATAAATCGTATTTAGATAGTTTATATTAAAAAAGAATATCTTACAAAAATTTAATATTTTTAATGAATAAAAAAAAATAATTTAAAGATAAATATATCAACCATTTAAAATTTTAAAGATAAGTTAAATTATTAAAAATATAAGCCATTCCCGGTAATATATAATAATAAAATAAAAAGACGTAACATTAAAAAAAATAAAAAAATAAAAAGAATAAAGAATTAAGTAATCTAATAAAGAGGAGTTCATAAAGTAGTGAATAATTATAAGATGTGCTTGATATGAAGAAGTCAAAATATAGAAATAACTATGTAATATGTTTAATATTAGAAGGCTTAGTATCTGTCTATAATACTGAGATTAAGTGTTATATACACTATTTACATTGTTCGGACTATCACCCTCATCTGTGTTGCCATATCTGTCACAACGTTTCGGCCGTGGTACGCTCCAGCCTTCTTCAGGTGGTTGGAATGTCGAACTGAACCCTTTATTTCGCTCACCGGGTAAGTCTATTGGATGTTAGTTATCAGTTATCTCCTGTTAATTCCTCTCTCCAAGTTCTCCACCCGCTTAACCAGGTATTGAACTAACACTCTTTTGGGTCCTATCCTTGGATTTAACGAACGTCTTTATCCACTATACCATGTGTATTGAGGACAAATGAGTGACTACGGGTGTTGTGCGCAATTTCTTTCTATTAAATGTGTGACGAAACTTGTAGTTCGTATACATGTCCGGCTCGTTAGATTCACTTTCTCGCAAATATCTTCGGAAAATATATGAATCTATACCCTCCCCGTATCTATGGGTTAAATATATTGATGTGTAACTGGGAGGTCCTTTTTATTCTCCAATAATTGTTAATGCAACATACACTCATAAAAAATAATTACTCTTACAAGCCACAATATGTTTCGCCTTAAAATAAATTGATAAAGCTAAAAAAGATTCTATGGCACATGATGAGGAAAGGAGCTTTGGTGAATTGGACACACATGGCATAGTGAATGCAAGCAGGAAATACGAAATATATCTATTTAAATATTTTGCGTAAGTGTTTGTCAAAACATAGCTTTATTAAGGTATAAAAGAACAGGTCGTTGGGGCCAGCTTTCATGGAACACAACGCACAGAAGAAGAAGAAGAAGAAGAAGAAGAAGAAGAAGAAGAAGAAGAAGAAGAAGAAGAAGAAGAAGAAGAACAACAACAACAACAACAACAACAACTTAATGAAGAAGAATATTCCTGAACAATATATAATTTTACGTGTCTATATATATATATATATATATATATATATATATATATATATATATATATATATATATATATATATATATATATATTAAACATGTGTTGAATGTTAAAGACAACATCGTCCTGCATATTTTCTTTTGAATTTTCTCATATTTTCTAATGAGACTTTTTATTTGAAAATGATATCGAAATAAAAATTGTCCGTACGATAACCTAGTACGTTCGAACATCATTGTTCACCTTCAGGGTCGATTATTTTTTTTTTTTTTAGTCAAATTTTTTTTAAAAACATTTGACAATTGTCTTGTAGTGTAATCATGCTGCTACAGTTTTTACAAGCTGAATAAACGTTAAAATCCTTTTAATTTCAAAAGACGCGATGATGTCATGAAGTGCATGGCGAAGATTTTTATCATGTGACAGCGTGAAAAAGATTTTTATTATACAAGCCAAAAGATCGAAGAATACGTTATAAAATTTAAATATATTATAAACATTGTAGGATGTTTCCAGAAATATTGTAATCTATACGATTAATAAGAGGTCTTATGTTTTTAATATGTAATGCTTCTAAAATTTTAAGGCGTCTAATGTCTGTATGTTTATCTATAATTTTAGTATTATCTATAAGTATTTTACGTATATCAGATTGCATAAGGGAAACAGTATGTGACATAATAGGTTGTCTAATTGAGCTAGAATTATTAAGATGCATAGTTAATCTTCTGGAGAGCCAGGTGTTTGTATATATATATAAGAAAGAACATTAAGATATATAGTCCGGTGTTCTTATAGATATTTTTATTTTTTATAAATAGTGCTCAATGTAAATTTACAGAGCATTAATATTATAAAGTAACTGATTTAAATATGTTTTTCGCTACACAGTAATAACCATGTTTCAAAAATGGAAGCTAAATGCTTCGAATTTAATTTTGTAATTAAATTAAAAACATTAGTTACATTTCATCCTCAAGCGAATTGTGGAATAACTTATTTTTAAATTTACTGAGTTTTAAAGGCACGGCAAAAATTCATAATTCAGTTTTTCCAAGGATACAGAGATAGCGTGTTCATTTTCATTAACTTTTGTTGTATCAATTATTAGTTACGTTCGAAAAAGGGGTTATGTTTAGGGATGGGTAGGGATGTATTTTTCAACGAATTCTGACATCCGCTAAATGCATGTCGTCTGAGTTTTTTTTAATTCTATTGTTAAACGGTAAAATATTCATACGACAGTTTTTCTATTTGTATACTTAAAAATGTTTTGGGATGTTTAGGTTAGAATACGTTTTATTTAACTACAATTTTTAAAAAAATTCACTTTTAATATTTAATTGACTATATTTCTTTTTAAAAACAAGTAAATGTATTAGAATTACTTACAGTAAGTAAAATTATTTTTTCATATCAAGTATAAGTATGTATATTATCAGGTCACATTTTTTAAAAATTTTATATTGTTGAGTCTTGACTCAATGTTGAATCTCGCCTAATGCATGGAATAATAATGCAACACAAAATGTACTTGGAGCAAGAATGTATTATAACAAGAAAGTGTACACAATAAGTACATATAGTATTTCTGTATATTTCTGGGAAGACGTTCCTGGAGAATGTGTTGACTAGTCCCAGTCGATCAGAGTCTCTAGTTGGATCTCGTGATTCCTTTCCCTCTCGTCTTCCGGTATCAACCATTATTTATATAGTTGGTAGTCACCTATGCAGATTAGGTGGATCCCACCACAACATATATATAAATATTATTTAAGTAAAATTTATGACAATGACGGCAAAAAATAACTAATTTATTTCTCTGATTCAGTAAACTTTATTTTTATAAACTTAGTAATATATAGTTGCTCATGTATGTACAAATGACATGGGTCACTTAATGGACTACATATTCTAGCTTTTCATATATATTTCATTTTACTGTAAAAGAATCCAATAAAACACTTATTGGATTCTTTCAAGTGCTTGAAGTACTTCGAGAGAAGTGTTAAGGTTAGATTACGTTTAATTTAATTACATTATTAAAATATGTTTAGGTTAGAATCCGTTTCATTTAACTACAATTTTAAAAAACAATTTTAAAATATTTTCACTGTTAATTTTAATAGACTATACTTTTTTATAAAACAGCTAAATGTAATAGAATTACATACAGTATATAAAATTATTTTTTCACATCAAATATAAGTATGCATATTACTAGGTCGCATTTTTTAATTTTATTTTTAAATATTATTTAAGGAAGATTTTGGACAATGACGGCACAAAATAGCTATTTCATTTCTCTGATTCAGTAAATTTTTATTTTGTATAAACTTAGTAATATATCTTTTCTCATGTATGTACAAAGGACATGGGTCATTAATGACCTACATATTCTAGTTTTTCTTATTAACTTCCATTTTAATGTAGGTGTTTTGTTGGATTCTGTTAGGTGCCAGAACTACTTTGAGGAAGATGTTTGATTTTTATATTTATTTATCCTAAATGAACTTTGATGTTGGTTGAATCCTTTTTTGAACTCATGGGTTGTGCAACCTATATATATTGTCCACGGGCTTTGACAAGTTAGAAAAGAGTTTTAACTATGACAGTTCAAAGAGTAGTGAAGAAAGTCTTGTGAGACAACTAGTTACCCTAGGACAGAAAGTTTGAAGGTTAGAGAGGGAAAAGATCATCTTGAATAAGGTGGAAAATGATGCTGAAATAATATATATTTGAATTTATTTCAATATTGATGAGCTTCCGATTATTGACTATGATGAATTAATGATGACTCAATTTCGTTTATGATCGATTTCATCACAATTGGTCTGTTAAGCTTGAAGAGTAATTATACATTCCTATTGTCAAAGCAGAGTCAAATAGTGTTATAAAACCTCTGAAAATTCCAGTAAGATATGCTTCATCATTTCTAAGATATAACGATTTAGGGCTTAATCTAAAAATTGAACAATTTTACACGAATTGGAAATTTTTGATATTACACCCGGTATATATCAGCGTTATTGAAATAAAATCCACACTAATATAATCACCATGAAAAGGCTTTCAACCTATAGAACGGTAGCGATATATACAATAATATGAATGAGAAAATTATAAAGAGAATAAATGCATTAACGCCACAGCAATTCATGTACTCATAGTTCTCTTCAGGTGCCTACTTCGTAATATCACCGGGTTCTTGAAAAAGATAATGGAGTTGCTTCCCATTGCTTTCTTCGCGGTTTTGATGTTGGCCACCCAATGCTTAAGAGAGCGAACTTGTTTGACAGCGAAGAATATGAATGCCAAGAGAATTCAGCTCGATCGGTCCAAATTTGAGCTCTGCATTCAGATTCCACCTCATGCATCCATAATCGTTACATTATTCGAATATTATGTATATTTGAGAATATATAAATATTCGTTCAACGAAATGCCACATTTAGTTCTTTCTCTCTTTCCCACGGTACTATTGTACACACACCATTTATCTCCCTCTCTTTCATTCTCTCTCTTTCTCTCTCTCTTTCTCTCTCTCTCTTGTTTAATTAAATTTATTGAAAAAAATCACATATAGCTTAAGATATGTATTAACAAACATTTGGTGAGAATTTAACTTATTGATCTTAAGGAATTAATCTGATATAAATTTGTTAGATTAAATATATTAGATAAGTTTATTCAGTAGAAACATCTAACCTTCTTTGATGAGCGGATAGCATCTGCAAAATGTGAATGTTGAAAGACAAGTTTTTATCATTATTCATTTTATTAGGTTACTATTAAAGGATTGTGTAATTTGCTAAGATCTCTTTTATTTTTTATTGTTTAACCCAAAGCAAAGTGATAACACCACTAGAACGCAGGGGTTACAAGAAGTGAAAGCACTAAATATGAAGTTCTTGAATTTTTTATATATATATATAACAATATTAAGAAAGTAATAATGTGGGAACTGACAGTGCCATGGGAAGAGCATGCAGAAGAAGCCCACGAACGGAAGATGTTAAAATACGACGAATTAAAAACGAGTTGTAAAAACAATGGATGGAAATCAAGCTGTTTACCAATCGAGGTGGGTGTAAGGGGTTTTGCTGCAAGGTCGCTTTGCAAAGCCCTAACTGATATTGGCTTAGCAGGTGCTAACAAAAGAAAGGCCATTCGGACCATAACTAATACAGCAGAAAGGACAGCAAAATGGTTATGGATTAAGCGTGATAGCTCTTGGACTACAAAGTAAAATTATTAAGCCAGTTAAATCTGTAAATAATTATTATATAATAGTAACATAATATTGACAGCGTTTTCATATATGTATATATGTGTGTATGTATATATATATATATATATATATATATATATATATATATATATATATATATATATATATATATATATATATATATATATATATATATATATATGTATGTATGTATTTAAATACATGACTTTATTTGTACAGGTACAGTCAACGAACATATGTCAATTGGTAAATTGTGTTATTTGTAAATATATTTTCATGTTAAACCCTTTTTATAAGCGGTAGTTTAAATTACTATTTACCTTAAGCGTTTTTTTTTTGTTTTTTTTAATCGGAATTATAACACGTACATAATGTATTTATAGAGTTTTTTCTCTCGATTTTTGTTTTAAATCGTTTGTATATTATTTCTATTCTATATTATTAGTTTATTGGGTTTACTTTTAAGCGATTCATATATGTATACATGTGTGTGTGTATTTATAATGTGTGTGTGTGTGTGTGTGTGTGTGTGTGTGTGTGTGTGTGTGTGTGTGTGTGTGTAGTTTTATAATGTGAAGTATAATAATTATTCCAGGAGCATTTCGTAGTCTACTGTATTTAAACGACCTTAAATTTGTAAATAGTTTAATGGTAAGGAATATTATGTTACTTACTTTACTTTATCGATTTTCTTTCTAATTTTATTATTGTGTGTAAAGAAATAGACTATGTTCATGGACAATTATTTAAATATAGCGAATAAAACCAATCCAGTTAAAGTTAACCTGTAACATTTTTTTTTTTTTTTTTTTTTTTTAGAATCGGGCTAAACGATAAATGTAATAGTAGGGTTGAGTTTAATTCCCCCCAAAAAACAAATAAAATACAACCGGCAATATTTAAACGATGCAACACTTAGGGAAGGGATTAAACTTAGGAATATTAAAGATTACCTCCTCGGTTATCCATTGAAGCTGCTATCCACCAAAAAAAAAAAAAAAAAAAAAAAAAAAAGCTAGTCCCCACTGCGGGCCATTTAAAAATAGTTCGCGCAGCTGATTGGTTGTACAAACAGCCAATCGGATGTGCGGAATACGTGGTCTTTCTTCGTAGAACTCTTTAAAAAGGCCAGAGTAACTGTTAGCGTTTTAAAAGTGAGGGGGAATCAGGGTTAGATCTCCCCTGATTGGGTCGATTTGGTGATGGGGAGTATGATGTTGAAAGCCCCGAAACTCCCTGATGAACCAAGTCAAAACATCACTGACGACCCCCTCGGGCGCCTACTTAAAAGCGTATTTTTGAATTAGAATATATATATATATAAAGCCACGTAATAATGAGAAGCCACGTATACTTTCTTAATATGTATATAATATAGAAAAAACAACTGAAAAGTTGCAAATTAAAAAAAAAATTAATCTTTGTTTTTGTTTTTTTTTGTGAAAGTATTTACGCGGCTCGCGACGGACGCTACTTAATGTAAACAAACTTCTGAAAACAGTCATTTCTGACAAAATAACTGGGCAGATCTGAAATATCAAATATATATATAAAATATAAATAAATACTTTCACAAAAAAACATTCAATTTTTTTTAATTTGCAACTTTTCAGTTGTTTTTCTATGTTATATATATATATATATATATATATATATATATATATATATATATATATATATATATATATGAAAATATCTGTGAGTGGACAATATGAATAAAGAGAGAAAGAAAAATTTCGTCATCTGAGAGACTTTATCAAGACAAATGTAAGGATTTCATTTCGTGACAAGTACTTATATATTGGAGAGAAAATGTCCATGAAGTGAGCGGAAAAGTCAAGTAAGTTCATTGGCGTGTGGTGATATAGTTCAATGCATAATACAGAAAATAAATGCTCTTGTATATAAATACATGTCACAAAATGAAAAATCTTCACATTAATAAGTTTTATTTTATATTTATTCATATATATATATATATATATATATATATATATATATATATATATATATATATATATAGTAAAAGAGAGAGACAGAGAGAGAGAGAGATAGAAAGAGACAGAATTAGCGACAGACGGATAAAAAACGTACGCCTTGTTTAAATAACAGCGGAATTAAAAACCTGTCTACTTGAATTGAGTACTTCAATAAGAAATTGATGGAAAACGTCTATAATTTTCCCCTCAATTATGTGACTTAGCTACACAAAATCGTTCGGGCTCTTTGCTAAAATATGCTTTTATTTGATGACAATGAATGGAGACGGCATTAACGCACATGTCTTTTGTCTCCAAATCGAAATTTACGGGATCATCTGTTCGTCGCAAAGAAGGAAATAAACAAGCACTTAAGATGCAAATTAACGAGCGTATTGATATTTGTTTAAATATTAAACAAATAGGAAGAGCACACAGAAAATTGTCGATAGACAAACAAGTCATTTACATAATAACAATTTCGGATAAAAATGGAGAAAATCTTCAAGAATCAGATGAAAGAGGAACAAAAAGGAAAATAAATTGGTGAAATCATAAAAAGTCGAATAAAAAGAAACACTCAAACGTATGGATATTTAAAAGAGAAATCAAAATATAATTAAAATTCAATTTTTGCCATAAAATCTTGAAATCAGGTAAAATGAAATAAATTTAAAGCGTAGAATTGTAATAAATGAAACATACATAAATGTACGCAGAGAGAGAGAGAGAGAGAGGGGGGAGAGATATTTCCTCATATGTGAGGAAAGAAAAATAAACCCATAAATATGAAAAGAAACATTTACAAATAGAAACAAATATGTATAAGGAAGTCTGTCCTGTTAGTGAGAAGAAAAATGAAAGAAATAACATGATTATGTTGCAATGAATATCTGAAACACTGAATTTCCATAAAAAAATAAAATACATTTTAATCGAATTTCAAGAGAAAACATTTCTGCAATGTACGCTCTGACGGAATAAATGCTAGTATCCGACAATTTTCTATTGATGTATTGTATGTGCCAAAGTCATTCAAGCCACTGACAATCATGACTACACACAACTTTAATTTTTGCCTTTTGATAAACCCCTTGTCCACGTTTTGCTATCCGTTCAAAACACACGTAGTAGTTTAATCGATGTTTGACTCTGTTTTAGTGTCGTTACAACAGATCTTTGGTGAGGGAAACTGGGTTGTCTTATTCGATATCTCGAAAACCGAACTCGTGACGATACATCTTCATCAAGTGGACAGTGAATTTTCATCGATCGCGAAAAACCCATGTTTTTTTAACGCCTATTGGACCTTAAAACAAATCCACACCTCAAATGACACTGGTACATATGATCCATCGTTAAATATCCTAGAAAAATTGTCACTTCCAGTACCGCTCAAAGAATAACCCGAATCGTCCCGATACCATAAATATTTCCAACAGACAGATAAAAATGAAGTATTGCTGCCATATATTGACATGGGCTTCCCAGTTTTATATTTCGAGTCACAATAGAATCCAAAGCCATTTCCGCGTCCATGTGGGTGATGAATTATTTTCTACCCTTACAACCCCTTTTTTTTTCAGACGAAATGTTGTATTCCTTAGTTCAACGTCTTCTAATCTGAACAACCCACTATGCGACGCCCATTGTGGCGAACAACCATCATTTCCTTCGTATTCCATTGATGATATGGAAATTAAGCAGCTTCTTACCAGGAACCGCTGCTTTGTGGAACTGTCTCCTACGAGGATGCTTCTCCGATCACTACAATGTTGTCCTGTTCATGTCTAAGTTCAAAGGTTATCTTCCCAACATAACCCCATAAACTGTGCTTCTTACTCTGTAACAATCTACCTCGAATGGTTCTTGGGCCTTATATTAGGTGATCATCATTGTAAAAAATGTCCTACGACTTTTAAAATGCTTGAGGTTTGCTTTCCGCTTTAATAAACTTTCGCTTCCTGTTTATGAATACTATGTTTCATATAGAGACTATCTTCCTTTCCACAATCTAATTGATTATATACCCAGCATATATTACTTATAATTTTCTTTGGTAGAACCAGATTGTTTAGTATTCATTGCCATATCGAAGATTAAATATTACATCGCAGTTCAGTATTCCGATCATTTTTTTCTTAATCTAAATATATTTTCCTATGACTTAATGTGTTTCTTGGTTGGACTTATAACATTTCTGAATTTCTCCTGCGCATTACAAAACTACAGAAACCCAACAGTGAAGAGTTACAAACGGAAAGGAATTAAAAAAAATAAATATTGTAAAGTTTAAAATGCGCTTTGAGAGAATAACCTAAAATACTGGTTTGTCGATTGTCACATTTTCAGAATAAAGTCGCAAGGATCAATTATCTTTTAAATGTCGATTTAAAACCGCCTTAACATTGTTAATTAAACTTTTAGCACTTGAAAATGTGACGCCTTTTCTTCCTGATATTGCCCTCTCATTAAGCATTCTAATAAACAGAGTTTCCGTTGATTTCTTGTTTGTTTTCATAACTTCATTCAATCCATTTTCTCTTGATATTGATTCAGTTCATTCATTCCTTTATTCTCGAGATCATTTGGTATCATCTTTTCTCATTTGAACTCACAAATTTTAGCTTTATTTCTTCCTATGCCAGTCTTTCAGCACGAAATTCGCCCTGTCCATCTGTCCGCCTTCTGTTACAAATTAGTTGTTCTTTATTCGAAAAGTGCAGTTTTTTTTTTGTATTCATTTTAAATATTTTTCTCCCTTCAATGAAGTCGATGCAGTGATTCTTAATAGTTAAAACGAAAACGTTTTACCACTCTCGAATTTTCCCTTTAGATATTCCTAATTTTTGTAATTCGGTTTTCATCTCCAACATCAAGGAATGAAGAAACCATTAATTTTTAATGAAGCGGCCTGGTATAACGGAAGATCTTCAACCAGACCGGACCTTCTTTCTTTATTTTCGAAATAAAAATGTCGCCGTATTACGATCTCAAGATGACAAATATTTTACGAATAATGAACACCCACTCGAATGAAAACGTCTTTAATAAAACGGCAATAAACAAAGATCTTTTTGAAAAAAAGGATTTTCCTGGGGATGTGAACGTTAGAATAAAATATATCGTATCCATCAGCCATAAGTTACCTTTTCTCTTCAAAGAATTTTTTTAAAATTTTAATTTTTTATTTCAATGCTAGGATAGTTCATGATTATCGACAGAATCTGTTATACGTACGTACACGTCTACCACTCGTACATCCTTTGAACAGTGTTGTCACATCTGATCTGAGGCGCCTACTATATATTTAGATATTCTTCATAAAGTCCAAAGAAGAGTCTGCAATAGACTTTGTTCAGTCTGGCATCTCGGTTTTACTCCATTTCTCACCGGCCTAACGTAGCTTCATTGTGCCTTTTCTATAAATTCTTTCATGCTAATTGTTCTGTAAGTCACCTTTATGAATTTAAGCCTAGTACTAGATTGTCGGTAGATTTCATCATTTTACAGCTGAAAACGCTACATGGAACCGTAAGTTCCATGCTAATAATTTCTTCTATCGCACTTCTCGTTTGTGCCATATTTCTGATATTTCGATTCATTATTATTATTATTATTATTATTATTATTATTATTATTATTATTATTATTATTATTATTATTATCATTATTATTATTATTATTATTATTGTGTTATTTCCTTTTGTTTCCGGTGTCAGGTATTTCATTCCAGGTCCCGACCATAGACCTAATGTCAGAAATTGCATCATCCTTTTTTTTTCAACTGAGCAGTTCGCACAGATTTTACATAGAAAAAGCCATTTTTTTTGGTGTGGGCTGTACTTATGACTTACATTTTCTTTATTTTTTAAGGCATGGACTACCAGGGATGCCTTCAATGGGTCTATTGGAATCTTTTTCAATCAATCCGAAGGTTCCAGCTACAATTGGAATTGCTAATGTCCTCATGTGCCACATTTTTTATATTTCGATTGCAAGATCACTAAGGAGGCGCATGTTTTCTCCGGTCTTTCATCACGATGTCAGGGTGATCAGCTTTGATCTGTCTGTGTGTATTGTGAAGTTATTATTATTATTATTATTATTATTATTATTATTATTATTATTAATATTATTATCATTCTTCTTCTTCTTCTTCTTCTTCTTCTTCTTCTTCTTCTTATTATTATTATTATTATTATTATTATTATTATTATTATTATTATCATTATTATTAGCAAATTATTTGTCGGTTTACGTCGAATAAAGCGCGTCTAAGAGCCGCTAGCATATCAACGGATATTTTAAAATAGTTATCAAGCGAGAATCTCTGTAATGTGAAAAAATATATTGCAGCCAGACATTGAAAGCAAAACGGATTGGGAGGTTAATGTAGACTGTAGATTTCATTAATTTTAGACGCACTGTTTAACGGTCTGAGCTTTAAATGACGAGTTAACTGTTTTCACGATTCCTAAAATCAAAATTAAATCAATATTTACCAGTTTTTCAATTACGCCATCATCATAGAAATAGACAGGCGGATACGCGTAGGAAGTGAATGATTGGTTCACAGAGAATATTTTTGGTTTGAATTGCTTTGGTTTGTGTTTATTTTGTTTTACGGCAGTGGGTTTTTTAATGCAGACAAGATTTTTACGATAGGTTCGTATGAATAAAATATATATCATTTGTAAGTCAAATGCATTACTTGTAGCATCTTCTTCCAAAAATGTATTGCTGGTAATATTTTTTTCTTTGTCCAAAAATGCATTGCTGCTAATATTTATTTATGTTATTTTTTGCAAAAATGTACGGCTGGTAATATTTATTTATGTTATTTTTTGCAAAAATGTACGGCTGGTAATATTTTTCAGAAATGTATTGCTGGTAATGTTTTCCCAATTTTTTTTAATCAAATGATTTGATGGTATTTTTTTTATTCATATTCTATTTTTATACTTTCATATTTGCCCATATCTGGGATTCTAACAGATGTTATCACTCCGAACCTAGATGGACCTGAGAACAACAGCAACTAAGAGGTTTTTCCACGCTCCTCTAAACATCAATCTCCCTATAAGAGGACTTGTTGGCGGATGTAATTTATCGTCATACCCAATTTACTGTACCGAACTGTTGAAGATGTATAAAAGAAAACAATATCATTAAAAAACAGTGATTTAATGCAGACAACCTCGCAATGAGTTTGTTTAGAGAATGAGTGAATTATTTTTATGATATTCTTGTAGTTTGACTTGAATTATTATTTTTATTTTATTATTTTTTTTAAGCTTTTCACCCCAGGCATGGCTGGAAGCCACTAGCACGCTAGGGGTTACAGAGGATTTGGAGCGAGAGCAAATAGGAGTATTAGAGGAAAGGATGTCGAGAAGGAGAGAGAATAGATCAAGGCAACTAGAGATGTCGATTGACGTTACACTTGAATAGTTGGAGATCATAGTCATCAGGGAAACAGGAATGAGGAAAAGAGTTCCATAGACGTGAGGTGCGAGATATGAAGCTATTGTAGAAGAAGAGACGTCTACATTTAACAGTTTCAACAGTGAAAGGGTGGGAACGGGATGCCAGCCTCGTAGGACGCTTGGATGCATGGAGCCTGGGAACCAGCGATAGCAGCTCATCGGAGCAATTACCATGGAAGTATTTATAAAAGAGACAGAGAGATGCGACGGTCCGTCTGTGAGAGAGAGATTGCAGACGAGAAGCCAAATCAGGGCCACTTACTTTGCATACCCGTCTCTGGATCTTATCAAGAACCTTGAGGCAATGTGTAAGTAAATGCAAAACAGCAATCGGGGGATTTGAAATCGGCTCGCTGCTTCTATTTTCCGCTCCAGTAACCGTTACGAAACCCACACACCAAAATTTTTTATGTTTCTTTGTAACTTTTCATTTATTTTTTCAATTTGGATGCATTAATTGTACGTTGCAGCAGTAATAAAGCGATTTTTATTACAACTTCCTGTCTTGTTGAACATTAGCAGGGACTGGAAAGGCTGATAAGGAAAGCCAATTTGCTTATTTCTACAAAAGCTAGAAAGTTTCCTGTACGTTGTTTGTTTGGTTGATTTTTGTTTAGTGGCCTTTCAAATCTTTGGATTATTTAATGCAGAAATCTCAATATTTTGAACAGAATTTTATGGTTTCAACTACAGATAAAATGTATTTTTGGTAATTCTACTCTCAATAGATATTGTTCGTAATTTTACTGCAAATAGAAATTGTTTGCAATATTTTTAATATACAAATGCATTTTTAGTTATGTGTCATGCGTGATATACACTTAGGCGATCATGTATCTCTTGATACATGACTGACGCGGAAGATTTTTCTCGCAGTAGGTTGTCATTTCTTTTTGCGTTAGACCAGTTGCCATCCAAATCTATAGAACAAGGTCTGTCCTGCTATTTAAACATAGCCGTGAGGAGAAGAAGTGTATTAGTACGTAAGTGAATATAATGGATCTGACTGGAATTCGAACTCGGCTATCCGACTTCTCAATCCGAGCCACTATCCATTACTCCATCGATATTTGTTATTTGTTATCTAGTCGAATCATATATGTTTAACAGCAGCTAGTATATCAACTAATAATTTACATTACCTGTATATCGTGTGACCAAATACTTGTCTCTATTCTGGCCAAAAGGGATATTGCAGTCAGATATTGAATGGTTGAGAGGCAAAGAAAATCTATAATATTTCATTAACATTAGACGCACTGTTTAAAAGTTTGAGTTGTACATGAGAGGTTAACTGTTTCAATAAACATAAAATCAAAATTAAATCAATATTTACCAGTTTTGCAATTATGCAATCTCCAGAGAAATGAAAGGCGAATAAAAGTATAAAATTAAAGATTGGTTCATAGATTATTTGTTAAAGTTAATATAAAGTTTCGCTTCTCTAGATCTAGGCAACTAAGAGTTCTCAATTATTGCAATAATGAAGCCTAATCATGTTTTCAAGTTTTATCTTCCCCTTCATAAGACTGACTTAACTTTTTATAATTATAATATAATATAAGACTAAACAAGTCAATGATTTAAGCGTAATAAGCGTATCAAGCGAAGGATTTTAGTAATGTGAGAGCATATAATGAATATATCATTTGAAATTCGGCATAGAATTGGTTTCCTACAAAATATATGTTGTAACATATTCGGTGGTGTAAGATATTATACCAGTCTACGATTGTTCAGCAGATTAAAAAGGAAAATGGGGTAAAATTATATTAAGACCTAAATTAGACACAACCAATAAAAAAAAAACGATGTCAAAATTGAAGATATTGAAATTGTTAAAATGGAGAGACTTGCACATGCACAAAAACAACGAAAAGCTGATCAGCCCTGACAAATGGAAAATATGCCTACCAAAAACGAACGACAACATCATCAAGTAATCCGACTACAAATTAGGCGAAGAACTATAGGACTTTGAACCAAATTTCAATATATCACCAAATTTGGAAATTTATTAACAACAACAACAACAACAACAACAACAACAACAACAACAACAACAACAACAACAACAACAACAACAACAACAACAACAACAACAACAACAACAACAACAACAACAACAACAACAACAACAACAACAACAACAACAACAACAACAACAACAACAACAACAACAACAACAACAACTTCTTCTTCTTCTTCTTCTTCTTCTTCTTCTTCTTCTTCTTCTTCTTCTTCTTCTTCTTCTTCTTCCCTTCAGCACCCAGACGATCACGGACCTCCACGCCATTTTTGGCACCTAGTAAAGATATTTCACTTCTAATACCTGTTCTTCCAACCAACTGCGTTTGTTACGCCATTCGCTGAACACTCTTGTTCATAGATTCAATATTTCCTAAGAGTGTCAAATCTTCCATACCGTCTATCCTCGTCTACGCACAAATGTACTTTTTATTTCCCTTTTCGTTAAAATCTTTTCTTCTTCTTTAAACTTCGTGTTTGTTCATGTGTTCAGTATTCTCAGCATCTTTCTGTTTAGCCACATTCATGTTGTCTCAAGTATTTATTTCTCTGTAATGAGATGCTCCAACATCCATCGCCATATAAGAGGTTCGATATCACATAAGAGTCCATTATTTCCATCTGTTTCTAATAAATAATTCCCTGTTTATTAATACTTTGCTTAACTTTTCGAAAGTAAAGGGTGTCCTGCAAAATTGGACTTAATTTCGCAGGCCAATAATTTTGGCAATTCTTGTTGAAATAACCTCAAATGTTCACAGACTGTATAGAAACAGATACGGATGTTATATTTAATGTTTTATTTTTTATATAAAAGAGAATCTGTCAGAGAAATGAACCGGGCGTGGTGGAGATGAAAACAGTTTTTTTGACGAAATGGCCGGCGCGGTCATTGGACCTGTCCCCGTTTAATTTCTTTTTATGTGGATATGTGAAGGGAATGGTCTATGTCAACACTTTTCCTGCTAGAATTGATGAACTCAAGCAGAGAATTACTTCCGTACCGGATAATGTTACCGGAGATATGCTACAGCGTGTTTAGCAAGTGCTTAACTACCGACTTGACGTATTTCGTGTCACAGGCGGTGCAGATATTGAATACTTATGAAATGGGTCCTATAATAAACTTATGTTATTCAACACCTAAACTATTCAATTTTATTGAGTGAGTTAGATTTAACGGTTTTCAAGATAATTGCTTATAAAATGATGTGATTTTTTTAAAGACACTGTATATGTCGCTGTTTCATTGCCTCTTTGGATTTCGGTATCGTACTCTCTTAAAAACTACATAGACTTTTAAAGTTGCTTACATGCTCGATTATAGTGTGTATATTTCATAGTTCCCATTTTCAGCTATTTCAATTAACGACAGCAATACATTTAGTTTTCTTGCACTTCATATATTTTCCTTTACTAAATTCTGTCGAAATTGTTCTAGTTTTCTTTCTGTATCAGCAATCAACACTCTTTCATTTGAATATGTCATACAGTTAAGACTGTGGCCGCAAAATAAGATATTTTACAATTATACGAAAAGCTCCAACTATTACAACTCATGTAAAACCACAATGTCCCGCACAGAATAAAAGCTGATGGCATAAAATTAGATATCAAAGAAAACTCCCAAACAAGACGTTAATAAACGCACCTAAAGAACTACGTGTAAATGATAATCTTACAGTTAGACTTGAATATGAAGACAATTATGATATACAAAAAGACTTTAAATATAAAACAAGATTTTAAACCCTTTGCCTACAATGCAAGAATATAATACCTAAAACTTGAACAAGGCATTGCCAGATATAATTCAGGACACGTTTATGAAAAACTCTCCGCGCAAAAAAAGGATCATAAATTAAAATTACTAAAGTGAATCTTATGAAAAAATACCACATACCAAAAACACTCGCTCAAATCATGCCAAAAGACAGTTTTAACTACACGTGTGAATTCATAGAAATCCTCAAAGAGGAAAGACCGATTTAAGGCATTTAGCATGCGGAGATATCGAAAACTTACTTACCAATATATAAACTAAAGTAACACCAGATATAATAAAACATATCATATACAAACAAATATTCGTCCCACCCAAAATATAAACGATCAATCCTTAAATATCAATGACAGTCTGTACAATAAGCTGTTATTATTCCAATGACTACCAAGAAAATAGTTCTATATATATATAATAATAATAATAATAATAATAATAATAATAATAATAATAATAATAATAATGTCGAATTTTTATATGTCACACCTAGAAAATGAATGTATAAAAAGAACATCCAAACGAAATGTCTACCCCCGAAATGTTGGAAAGATATATATATATATATATATATATATATATATATATATATATATATATACACGTATTTCCAACATTTAAAAATAATCCTCGCCATTTATTTTGCATATGAAATGAATATAATATTATTTTCCTAGATGCAACAATTGACCATACATACACAAAGTAGCTATACTACAAAATAATACGAAATACCACACTTAATAACTTCTACAAAAACGATATCTATGAAAAACCAAAAAAAATCACTAATTACCAAGCCAAGAATTTTACTAACTACATAGGCGATAACACAAATTAAAATTAAATTAAAAAATACCAAACAAATATATACAAGAATACTATGAAACTATTCAAACACAATCAACTACACAGTAACCATAAGCTCGATCAAACAATTTTAAACCTGTATCATCCCAAGCAATTCAGTACTGCCAATAAAACACAAGGGGTTACAGGGGGCGGAAGACTTAGGAACAGAAACAATAATGATGAGTAGAAAGAGAAGTGAGTAATCAGGACAGCAGATAGTGATTGACATTGCAGTTGGCCTGAAGCCAGAACGGTGTTCCACAAGCGAGAAGGGCGAGGAAAGAAATTGTTTGCATAGAATTTAGCCAGGTCAACTGTAAATTGATGATAAAGCGACGCCAGTCAAGTACAACACTTAAATTCAAAATATCTGTGTACCATAGCGAAGACCTCATGAATATATATATATATATATATATATATATATATATATATATATATATATATATATATATATATATATATATATAAACATATATATGTATATATATATAATATATATATAAAGTATATAGAAGCAACCTTACGGTAGTTGGAAAATGACTGAAACCGAACTGCCAGATGAAAAAAAAAACAATATTATTGGAGATTCTTCTTTGGATCTTATCGATGAGTTCATGGTAAATAGCAGTGGCAACCTGGCCCTATGTGGGAGCAATATTCTAAACATATACGAATGGTATCATCTAATAAAAATATAAACACCAACAAACGAGTATTGCCTATGAATTCATGAGACCGATTCGAAAATAAATCTGTAATAACAATTCAGTATAAACTGGGATCACTACTACTGGTCACGAAGTTTAACATAGCAGTTATCCGTTACAGTTCTCAAAGAATCCTTCCGTTGCCACCTGCCCCAGGTCACGTTCTGTCATCCACTTGCTTAAATCTGCTAGGTATGTCATGTGTTGTTTTCCCTTGTCTCTCTTTCCCTCTATTCGACCCATAAGTATCAGATTTTCCAGTCCTTCTTTCCACGTTGTGAGTCCCAGGAAATTCGGCTTCCCCTTGCTGATGTTAATTATAAGCCTCCTCCTTGTTTTCATCCTCTCTTAGACCACATCGTTGTTCACACGCTCGGTCCATGATACCCTTATCATCCTTCTGTAGAACCACATCTCCGTAGCCTCGAGTCTCTTCTTCATCTTTGAGGAAATCGTTCAACATTCGCTGCCATAAAAAAGGACAGTAGTCTTTTCTTCGTTACAAAATAGATCTTCCTGTCACGCAAAAATCTGACCAGCTTTTGGAATGCGTCACTGGCCATCGCAATACGTCTACGGTTGTCAGTGTCGCATTTACTGTTCGCTCTCGGAAAGTTTCCCAGATATATAGATGCCGTGGATTCTTGATTCTGGTGTTCCCGATCTGCAAATCGCATTTCGGGTTCATCCTTTTAGTGATGACCATACTTAGTGCCTTCTTGACACTCTCCGTCGCTACCGTCTGTAAGCAATATTGCAATTACTTTTCCGTGACTGCTGGCAGTACTGTGTCATCAGAGTATTTTATGTTCTTAAGTTTATGGCCGCCAATGCTAAATCTCAGCAGGGTTTCCAATTCTTTCAGAATTGCCTCGCTGTATAGGCTGAATAGGTCGAGTAAGAAGACACATCTTTGCCTTACGCGCCATTTTGTTTTGTATATACGCTGAATTCGTTCTCTATGCGTATGCATAGTTTCTTCATTATTCTTATATTTATCCCGAATATATCAATGTTGCTGAGCACTCCAGCAGATCCATGTGGCGTACTTTGTCGAAGATCAGCAAACGAATATCACAACACGAAAACTGAAATATCATTAAGAGGAACCCAAAAGTGGTATAACCTAAGAAAAAAGAGATTGAAAATAAAAAGGTTAAAAGATTACGTTAAAACTCTTTTATTTTTTCATTTAAAATATAGAATACAGGTAATTCAACGCGAATGCATGAAAAGCGACGAAAGTAAACGCGTGAATCGTAAAGAATCAAAAAGTTAAAAAAATCTTAAGACGTAATGAACAATAAATGATTCTTAAAAAATACCTAATGTTAGAGAGCTTCTAAATATATTTACAAAAACTGGAAATAAGAAAATTATTAGAAATATATAAAACATATATATATATATATATATATATATATATATATATATATATATATATATATATATATATATATATATAAAACATATATATATATATAACATATATATATATATATATATATATATATATATATATATATATATATATATATATATATATATATATATATATATATATGAACGAGTTGTTATTAAATAAGTAATATATTATAGTTATCTCTCTACACGTGCCTACACACCGTTTGAGGCATCGGCTATTTGTTTTGTAATCAATCACCAATCACCTGTCATCGATCACCATGTGCTGGACACGATAAATGTTTTCTTCAGTTGTGGTTGTTGCAGAGCGTCCACCCTTTGAGTCTACTTCAAGTCGTTTGTCAATTTATTCATCTCTTAAATTCTGCTGCCCAATTTTGCACTAGTCATCATGCCGCAGCATCATTCCCTAATGTAGCGACCATGTCAGTATGATTCACTTTATTGGGGGGGGGGGGGCTCAAGCCCTTTTTCCGTAGGTATTTGATAACACCATGATACCAAATTTTGTCCATTTTCAAGTGAAGTCTCTACTAGTTCATTTTGCATTCTTCGTTGAAGAGTCGGATGCCAGTTCACATTGAAGGAAACAATTCTTTTATTAATAAGAATATTTTAAATTAATGCATGCGTGGTTACATAACACTTGCATATGAACTTTTTAGCCCACCCTCGTATATTTCTATCCGTATATGTCAGAATTTTTCGATGCTCCGTAGTTTCAAAAAGAAAAAGGCATCGAAATTCAATTAAAAGCGATAAACAGAATTACTACGCAAATACGATAAATTGCCCCCACAACATTACATGATTTATCCTTTGCTTTAACAATGCTGCTTTCACCACACACCAATATATATATATATATATATATATATATATATATATATATATATATATATATATATATATATATATATATATATATATATATAGAACTCTAATGGTTTTATTTTCAACCCATTGCTTCACATAAAAAGATATTACAATCAGTGATAATAAAAAATATACATTTACAATTCTTGAATTCATGTCTTTAGAAAAACTCATGTGCTTGAGTCCATGGCAATGGTAATCTGATTAGCGTTCTTTTTTATTATCAATGGAGAATAACAAACTTCAAGAAAACACATGTAACGCATTGTTATGAAAAAAGGAAATTACCGGGAAATGTGACTGTTTTGTTTGCTTTGATTTAAAGTATATAAACAAAGATCGGATAATAAATTCAAATTATTTGCCCTTAGTCAAGATCAAATAAAAATTGACCTCGGCATCAGAAAAACCTATAAAGTGTAATCAGACGTAATTTGGAAGCGTGTGATATCATAATTGACGCTGTTCGTATAATAATGAATGGGGGTTTATTTTTGCACAATGATGTATAACCATAATGTTATTATCAATTTCCTCATGCATATTCATGATATTCCGCCTTCTGCCTGTAAACAAACGCTTATAGATTTTAGCTTTTATGCGATTTTTTCTGGAAAATATTTTTGGCATAAATGTTAACTAAACCACATTTCAAATAGCATATTGAATTTCTAGGTCTTATTAAACATAGTATCGCTTAATTCCATCTCCCTTCAGGACGTAGAAGATCATGACTCTCCCTGGATGCATTTTGTTTTCAATTATGAAACTCTATGGCTTCTTGAAATGTATTTTTGACATTGTTTTAATACTGACTTTAGATTGTCCTAGAATCGTTTCCACACGAGTCTAGTGAAACCAGTCTACCCTCGTAGTTAACACACACCTAATTATTTACTTTTGATATTTACTTCATCAACTGTTCAATGACAGGGTTGATCTGTTGCGATCGGAAGTTCGTGGCGCTACTGGGCATATGAACAGATCAGAACACGTTTCATTTGCGTTTTTATTTACACAGTGACACACCCAGGAACATACGCAAATGTGTATATATACATACATATATACATGACAGTAGCAGAGACAATTTTCTGGAGGTGGAGAGGAGGGGAATAGAATTCAAGCTTAAGTCATCAAAGGCCGCGTATATGGTTACCAGTAAGAATTATTTACAATATCCAGGAACTCTAGATTATCTTTGAAATAATAGAGAACTGCATGTGTTACACATGAAAATCCGTTTCATTTTTTTTTGGATGTCTACAGGAAAATATAGATTCATTAATGAAGGAAAAACTTCTTTTATTTTTACTTCGTTCTTAGCATCAAATACTTTTATTTTTGTATGTATATTGTATTTCTATATTTATTTTATTTTATTGGACTCACCGCAATTCAAAATTGAAGTGAAAATTCACCCGCAGGATAAAGGGAAATTACTATCATCGTACAATCTAAAACCGAATTATTTCATCGGTGTTTTATGAAAGTTATATTCTTCATTGATTTGATAATTTTTTCTTCTTTTCATTTCGTTCTTTATTGTATTCTGTAAAAACAAATCCCTGTAAATATACACGAATTGGTGAAAATTTAGCGGAGCTAAACCACCCTCCCACCGCCACTACGGCCCTGATATAATATATATATATATATATATATATATATATATATATATGTGTGTGTGTGTGTGTGTGTGTGTGTGTGTGTGTGTGTGTGTGTGTGTGTGTGTGTGTGTGTTTGTGTGTATGTGTGTGTGTGTGTTATATATATGCCGTAAACAATTATACAGGCCACACTATATCATGTTTCACAAGAAGACTCACACTGCATCTTTCTGATCATAGCCTAATAAGGTCTCATTTAAGTATTCATGGGGACCTAGTGGACCCTATTAGTAATAGAATAGCATCGTCTATATATAAGAAAAGCTAAAAATAATGGGAGCTTTATTTATAATACAAGACTCTCTAATATCAACTATGAACATGGACACAGTATCTTGACCGTGTTTTGAAAATTAAAGCATTATATGAATGCATACATGCAACAATATTTTTCTGGTTAACAGTTAATATATTTCAAACATGAAAATTACTAAATGTATAACCGAAAGCGCGAGGAAAAAAGAACAATTCAACAGATTTTATATAATTTATCTATTGAAAAGATAAAATAAATTCACATGGTATATTATTTAAAAAAATAAAACAGAGCACCTTGTCTACCATATTCAATGAAACATGCATATATATATATATATATATATATATATATATATATATATATATATATAGAGAGAGAGAGAGAGAGAGAGAGAGAGAAAGAGAGAGAGAGAGAGGTCTTAGCTTGTCCAAGCTGGTCTTTAGCTGGTCAGAGCTAGTCAAAGCTGCTCATAGCTAGACGTAGCCGCGATACTACCAGCGCAGGGACGAATCCCTGCGACCGGCCTCTATCAGAGATCGAATCTCAGCCGTGATTTTAGCCTTGAAGCCGAGAAGCGACCGGTCAGTATCAACTAATATTCCATGGTTTTAATCTATTACATTGGAATCGTATTCACGATGCAATTCATCAGACTTACAAATTGTGTGTATATATATATATATATATATATATATATATATATATATATATATATATATATATATTAAAAATTAGTAGATCAGTTGATTTCGATAACTTTGTTTCAACCTTACGCTAAGGCGATTTTTAATAATTGACCTTTCAACGCTTGATTTAAAAAAAAAACAATTAACGATATACTATTTTTTAAATTAAATAAACAAACACACGGCGTTGTGTGTTCTCTTTCCTTCTTCGTATCTCCCTCCCCGCTTTCCATCAGACCCAACGCTGTGAGTTTTATTTAAAAATAAATTAGAATTAAGTGTATTTTTTTTATTTTAAATAAAGCGTTGTAAGGTCAACTTATTAAAATCGCCTTTTAATACTTGTGTTCTCTGGTTCAATTCAACAATGACCATTACCATTATAATTATATATACATATAAATAAAACAGAGCACTTTGTCTGCCATATTCAATACAACATGCATATATATATATATACATATATATATATATATATATATATATATATATATATATATATATATATATATATATATATATACAGACACACAAGGGCATCAATCGGAGGGGTCTCCTAAAAGCGTAGCTTTTAACGTGAGTGTCTTGTTCAACCTGACTATTGAGTAGACGGTTTAAACCTCGTTTTGTGCCCTCTACTTGCGTCATCTATCAAAGAAACCTAAGTTTATAAATTAATATCTCGTATACTTCCCTGAAGACTAATATATTTCCTCGAGAAAGTCACTAGCAGACTTCCTTCAAAGTCCGTTTTCGAATTCATATAGAAAGACGAAGAATCTGTTCCCTAGCATCACAAAACAACGAAGGGTCTTGGCAATTTCGGGAATAATCTGCCTACGACCATGTAGAACTCCACCGTATGTCAAACCTACCGTGTTGGAAGTTGTGAGATTAACAAACAGCTTCAACGCATGTAGATAACATAAAGAATACTATTTAGAATCAGAACCGGACAGTTGGGATTTATGCAGCCAATAATAAGGAAAGACGGCTTCGAGAATTTCACACACTCAAGATCTATTGAAGGCAAAACGAACAGAGGGAAACAACGAGCAACTTACATGACAAGTTTGTAAAAGGGGTAGCAGAACAGGGTCTGTCAGGATAGTATAAATATACACATTACTGAAAGCAACAAAGGATAGGGAGTTACAGAGAGACATGTTCATCTATGTCCTAGAGGTTCGATTGATTGATTTGATCTTAATGACTTATAAAATTTTTGCAGGTTATTTAAATCACGAAAAAAATACAGTATTTTTATTAGTGTTTGGAGATAATATTGATTTACACAAAGTTCTACTCATTAATCCATAACTGGGGGTGACTCGCAATTAGAAATCGATCTCTGTTTTACAATTCCAAGTCGTTATCCATTACGCCAAACGCACATTCAAGGTTATAGCACCTGGACTTCACGAATTGAGGTACTGACCAGGCTTGACGTTGCTTAATTTCGTTGATACCACGAGAACCGGTTTCTCAACGTAAGGTCTCCACGCACAGAAGAGATACGGTATGTAAAAGAGGAAGGAATAATGTTTAGTAATGTTATTTTAATATTTCGCATTAACGTTCAGAAAAAAATGATTTTAAATCAGTTTTATACAAGAATAATGTGTGACTACAAGGCAACACAAAACGAAATATAAAAGAGAATAGAAATATCTTTTTTCGGATGAATGTGAAAACGAAACTAAATATTTTTTTCTCACATACGTACCTTATTGAAATAACAACGAAGATCTGTCTTGCACGAGAAATAATACAATTAATGTTTATTTTCTTATCTTACACTCGACTTGAAATTTTCAAACTGATATAAGATCTCAGCTCCCCGCAGGATAATTATATAAAAAACACAAATTTGTAAAAAGATTAAGAAATTTAATAAACCATAAACCCTCGATAAATGATGTTAATCTTTAGGCATTTTTGATTTTGTAAAGTAAACCAAAAAAACAAAAAAAAAAAACAAACAAAGAAAATATCTTGTCTTTATAATATAATAGAGTATACATGTTGCAAGGCTTTTCCGCACTGCTAAACTGATAAAGCAAATAGCTTATTGCGAATAAAAGTTTTTTTACATAATTTCTACTTGTTTCGTTGCCTTCTGATATGCGGGTGGTGCATGGATATCGACTTGGAATAAGAAGTCGAAAAATCATGATCCAATTCTTTTTCGGTTCGTTACATTCATCTTCGCAAAATAACTTTCAAGATGTTATGAATACACCTCGTCCACTCTCATCCACATCTCATTATGTTGCATAAAAGTTATTCCCTCTCGTGCTTTCATTACGTCAAATAATATGGCATATACTCATTCAGTATTTTTATGCAATTAGTAATTGTTAGTACGACTTGTATCTGAAATAAATATCGGTGCTACTATAGGGTGAGGTCTACCTCAATATGTCGTGCCCCTCCAATTCACATGGACATCCGGTCAGGTGAGGTCTAACATGGGTATTTATATCCGTTTCACATTTTCTAAATACTGAAACGGAAGGTAGACCTTACGCTATAGAAGCACCTAAATATCATTATTCATAGGAAATTGTTGATGAAATATTCACTGTCTTAAATAAAAAGAATTATTCTTACAATCGAAAATATGTTTCGGTTTTAAATAACCTACAATAGTTAGTAATCCATAAAAAATAGCTGTTTTCACATCCAGTCAATATAAAGCAATATCGTTCTTTTCTGCAGGTTTCTCTACCCAATTGTTAAAGTTAATTAAATGGAAAATAAAACGGTACGCATTATTTATTAATTTGTTTATGATTCTTCTATTTTGCGTCGTTATCTTTGCAACGGATTAGAGAAAGTATACCCGATCACTGGCATTCAATAGAGCATTCAACCTGTTTTAACGAATACTCAATTTCGAACGAATTTATTTTTCCCAAAAGTTTCAATTCTTTCATTATTTTAAATATTTGAAAAAAATTAAATTTATTATGAACTGATTTGAAATTATTATTATTTATACTAATAATAATTAAGAACCACTCCGGCTCTTAGAGATGCGTTTGATGATAGTCATATCTCAGTTTATTCCCATAGCTTAGGCAAAAAAACTTTCCAAACCACATAAATGTTTCCAAACTGTGTTACTACCCGCGCATTCATAATTACGTCAGATTATCCCTAAGACGTCTTGTCAGGGAGAAACATTCCTAGAAAAAATCAGGATTGCCTCAATGGCAAAAGGTTCAAATTAATCTAATGGCAAATAATTCTACATGCGTATGGCTTCTTAGAAGAAATATTATAACAGAGAGAACAACACCATGCAAACATCTACATGATAATGAGGTAGATCGATAAAAGTTTTTCTTTCAGTTTTGGTTTGAACATTTGGAAGAATTCCGAAAAAAATTTGTAAAGGACTGGAGTAACTCGAAATTAAGAAATGATTAGAAATTCCAAACACAACAGTATTATTGAAAACAGCTAGAATAGAGAGGAAGATCCTGGAACATTGCAGAGACATGCAGATACATAAGCACCAGTATAGACTATCAATTACTAATTACGTGAAAATACTGTATGAGTATATGCCATATTATTTGTCGTAATGAAAACACGAGATTAACTCTTTTTTACGTAACATTCCTATTAACTGAAAAATTTTTCAATTACTGTCGGCAAGTCGCTCGTCTGTAACTGGTTACCACATTTCCAGATGAAGTCTCTATATTTTTGTAGTGATGTCATTGATATACATTCCATTCTGTCTCTAAGATTAGTGCTTATATATTGAACATAATTTTACTATTATTCACACAATACAAGTTCCAAGAGCCACTCAAGATGGAGGTTTACTAAACAGGGTAGTTGCAAAACGTACAGGGAGAGATGAATATTTTCCTATGTAGAATAGTTAAAGGTTAAGCCGTGACTTGGGAAACTGATTGTAATGACCTAGGAAGCATTATCTCGGGAGTGTATTTCACAATGCAGCGGTTATGGGTCAAAAGTTGTTTAAGTTTACCATTTTCATGACCAATGAAATATAAAATGAATGAGTATGAGGTAAATCAGTGTGTAGAAAGCTTTTATCTTCCAGGATACGTTGATAAAAGCGCTGATCGAGCGATCCTAGAAGTGTCTTGGCGCAAAGAATTGGGAGTTCAATGTATGGCCACAGCAGAGGGAACAAAACACTTGGCGAATTATTTGGTGAGTTATTTGGTAAGTTATTAAGGCGAACCAACAGAAACTTAGATATCACAAAAAATCATTGCACGTGCATTAGAACAATCTACCCGGTAGTCTAAATAAAGAGTTCGGTTCGAAATTATTATATATATATCACCTGATGTAGGCCGGAGTGTACAACGGCGGACACGTCGTGAATATGGCAAGTAAGATGAGTACAACAGTCAGAATGATGTAAATAGTGTAAATACTTATAATACATCACCTCTGAAACATAGACAGATGTAGATTTAAGTGTATCATTAAAATCTCAATCCTCTTTAACAATAGGGACAAACAGATATCACCGCAATTTAATGCCAAAATAGCCTCACGCAAACATCATATTCAAATTCCCAAAAAGCAATTATGAACTAATCATCAACATTGTCTCCAAACGCCATCCAAGGTTTTAATGCATAAAAAATTCTTGTCGTTTGCTAAAATTTTGAGAGTGCACAGACAGAAAATGGTTAATAATATTTTCCTTCCTAAAAATCGAAATTAATATATATATATATATATATATATATATATATATATATATATATATATATATATATATATATATAAACCAATAAAACTTCTGAGTTTATATAAATAGCGTAACAATAAAGAAGCTAACTGAAACGGGGAAAAACTGACAGACGTCGCTCAAATTTCCCAACTCCAAATTAGAAAAACGAGGTTTATAAAGCATCCAAAATGTTTGTGGACATTCCAACATCCATTCGGAACCCGGTCACAAATTGATTACATCCTCGTGAGAAATAGTGAAAGAACAGTGTTCGTAATATTCAGGCATACTCGTCCTTCTCTTCTCTCGGGTCTGACCATCGAGCAGTTTCTATACATTTCGCGTTCACTATATCTTCGATCAAGGGATGTTCTTATTTTTAAATTCACGCGTTTGCATAGATTATTATACAGAAAGTACCCATGATAGATATATAAACAAAGTGTAGTCGTCAGAGCTGTAATATTGCTGACATTATCGGCTACTACTTGAAATACATTATTCAGAAACGTAATATTACGTCAATCGTGAATTTTCGCATTAAGAATTCGCTTATCACATTCACATTATACTAATACAATGTCCCTGTCCTGTAAATAGAAAAACAATACTTTTTTCGTATGAATTTTGTTTGCAAGGAAATTTATATCTTGAATCTTTCGACTTGAAAGAAAACAAAGTTTATTTTCATACTCAGTATTTTTTTTTAATTTGTAGATCTGTGTTTGAAGATTATTTCTTTTCTTTGATTTTAACACTAATTTGTATCTACTACTGTCAGATCTTAACTATAAAGGTCTTAACTGATGGAACCAAACAATTTAATTTCTCCAAACAACAAGCACGGAATAGTGGCACAGTAGCTAGAAGATAGCAATGGTTGATCTGTGGTTAAGGGCTTTGTTTAGTGAAGAACAATTCCTCACTCACATGGCCATGCGAAGGTATTGAAACATTGTAGAGCCTGGAAAGATTAGGATTGGGAAGCTACAGTACTAATGTACACGTAATACACAATTTGTGTTTTTTTGTTTCTCTATTATAATTAGAGTATGACGGAAGGAGTCAGATTCTTCCTGGAGCGGAGGAAGGAACCAATATTTTTTCCAAATTATTTTGCAGTCAAACGTGTATAGAATTTCCACTAGAGGACCAGATAGCGTTTGAGTCACAACAGATGTTCCTAGCAAGGAGCCTAATTGAGACTATAACTGTTCATAAAGACTGGAGAAAATTCAGGCTCATTTGTGATGATTCGGTTTTAGTGGTATTCAGTTTTACAAGACAGAAGATCAGATAAATTTTTCGTAAATTACAAACGTATAAAATTGCGGATGTCCTTGTTTCTGTAGACCAACTGAGGGAATAATGCCTGACATCTAATGATATTTTAGTAAATAAACTTTAAAGCTACGTTAGTCTATATTAGAACGCGTGAAACGATCCGGAAGAACTTAAAAGACCAGGTAACAGCTGAGGTCAGAATAATAATTGGGACTATCAAGCCAACAGTTTCCGAAATTAAAATAATATTGTGAGTGTTGGCGCATTGTTATTTTCTCTTATTTAATCTCCAGTACAAGCTAACAATTACTTCTGTTGTTATAAATGTATTTGGTAAAAAAACAACAACTTTAACAATAACAACAACAACAGCATCAGCAACAGCAACATCATCAACAACAACAACAAAAACAACATCAACAACAATAATAATAATATTAACAATATTAATGATTGGTTCCAGAGATAAGAACTGTAACAATTTTATGGGACTTCACAATACACACAGGCAGATTAATCATAGCTAATCGCCCAGATATCGTGATCAAAACCTTAAGAACAAAATGTGATTTCTTATTGATATGGCAGTCCCAGCAGATTATAATGTATATTTGAAAATCTTCAAAAAAAACCCATCAAAATACAAGTATCTTGATGTGGAATTCTAATAAAAATAAAAATGTGGTATATGACGCCATAAATAATTCGAGTTGTAGTTGAATCCCTGGGATTGATTGAAAATGATTCCGATAGACTCATTGAAATAACCATGTCATAAAGAAATAAAAAAAAAGAATTCTACTCACAAGTATAGCTCAAACATTAGGAAGAGTTTCATCCATGTAAATGTGAGTAATCTTATAAAAATGATCAGTGGAAAATGTCATGCATTTCTGACCTCAGATCTCTGGCTGGGACTAGGAAAGAAATGTGTATACAACCAAAATCCAAGGAAATAATAATAATAATAATAATAATAATAATAATAATAATAATAATAATAATAATAATAAATGTTTGCTTGTTCCTAAGGACAAACAATTTGTGCATATCACAAGCAGTAGTAATGAGGGTGTATCATGGACTGATATCGATAGAATTGTTTTGCCGTAATTGCCATCCAAGGTGATTTGAAATCATATCTTGAAACTTAGTGACGTCTTCAACAAGGGAAAGACTGGCCAGTTACCCGTTCTGAGTGTATTTATACCTCGGTCCATCTGCAAAGTTATGCGCTGTTTCTAAAGATAAAACTGTCACCGTATCGCATGCATTAAAAATGATGCTTGTATTTTCTATACCCTAGTCAAAATGGGTGTCATCATGAATATAATTGGACATCGTGTATTGTTACCACAGTCGTTGAAATTTGTATACTTCTCTCTCGTAAAGCCTTAGGAAAATTACTGTCTGCTGAAAAGATATCTGATTGCATAATTCTTGCTTAATGTTTAACAGTAACCTTCAAACCACATTCACTGCTTGTTACTACCCAACTAAGACAAGTGACGAAAAACTAGTAAATGCCTTTTACTCCGATGTGAAGGGAGGAACAGACAGTGTCAGCACTCACAACTTCTTCGTTATCTCAGTCGATTTCAGTCATCATATTATGGGAGGAGGAAGATACATTCACATATAAGCTCACCGAAATGGAGTAAAACTGACAGATTCATTCAAGATTTTCAAATCCAAATTACACATACGAGGTTCAGGAAGCATCCAAATCGTATGTGGACATTCCAACCTCCTTACAGAACTCGATAAAAAAATTGATTACGAGAGAGGAAACAAGTGGAAGAAAAGTTTTTGTAATGTCCAGGTATACTCGTCCTTCTCTTCTCCCGATTCTGATAATAGTGCTATTTCCATACATGTTGCTCTAAGCCTAATGTCGTCCAATGCGCCAGTACAAGACCCTATGAAACCAGTCGATTGTGCCAAGGCATCATGAAACGGAACATTCAGACACATCTTTGCTGTAGATGTTAAGAATTCTTTTGAAATATTCTCTGAGCAATCTCTATGACATTGAAACACGATACACTAACCATATATCATATATAGAAGAAATCGCATTCTCAAAACTTCAAAAGCGGGAAAATTAACAACACACCCACATCAGTTCAGATGTTTGTATGGGAAAGGCAAGAAAATACCTGCAAAGTATGCAACTAAGTTAAAATCAAAAGAATTACGTTTAAACACATTACTAAAGCACACAGAATACTTTACTAGACACATGCCAATGTAGACGTAGAGTACATCCAATGGGAGGTCGACAAGATTGTTAGACTGCACACGGAGAAACCTCCTGCAGCTTTGGAAACAATAATCGTACTCTCAGGAAGAAAATCAAAGCCTTCCATTTGATTCAAAGGCGGTTCCGCTGTAAAGGCGTCAAGCTGACTTGTTTGACCACTTTAGGAAACTCCTCGTATAATCACCGCAAGTGTGTAGTCTTCCAGTCGCAATACATCAAATATTTAATATACTGGACATAAACACCTACCCATTCACGCTTGATGAACTCAAAAGAGCATTCAAACAAGAAATATACAAGTCTAGATATCGTACCAATATTAATGTGGAAAGATCCAGTATTTCGTTATCCCCTCCTTGAGTTTTGCACCATTTACCGCCTTCTGTTTGGCTGAAGGGCGGAATAGTTCTTGTTCCAAAAAAGGTGATCTAACAAGTGCGGCCTATTGCAGCAAAAGTTTACAATAAGCTTCTTCTAAATAGGATTGTCCCCTATGATCGATCCACTCCTCCGTAAGAACCAGAGTGGATTTAGAAGAGACAAGTCGGCATCTGCTGAAATCATCTCCATTCGCCGAATACTGGAAGAGATGAAAAAATTTAACAAAGTGGACACAATCTGTTTTGTTGACTTTCGCAAGGCGTTTGATTGCATCAACAGTGATCTCATGTTCAAAATCTCCAACTCTATGGTATACTCTATGATATACTCTCCAACTCTATGGTATACTCTATGATATACTCTCCAACTCTATGGTATACTCTATGATATACTCTCCAACTCTATGGTATACTCGATGATATACTCTCCAACTCTATGGTATACTCTATGATATACTCTCCAACTCTATGGTATACTCTATGATATACTCTCCAACTCTATGGTATACTCTATGATATACTCTCCAACTCTATGGTATACTCTATGATATACTCTCCAACTCTATGGTATACTCTATGATATACTCTCCAACTCTATGGTATACTCTATGATATACTCTCCAACTCTATGGTATACTCTCCAGAATTATTGAATCAATTAGAGCTCTGTACAGAAACACCACATCCAACATAGTATCACCTGCTGGCGAGACTGATTCCTTTAAATTTAAAGCATGAGTTCTACCAGGTTACATACTTGCTTCTTTTCTGTTTATGGTTTTTCTGGACTATGTTCTGTGAATTTCTATTGACAACATGGAAGAAAAAAGATATCCTTTTGAAACCGCGCCAGAATAGTCGGTAATACCCACAATACCTTACTGACCTTGAATTTGCCGATAACCTTGCATTAATTTCTGAATGTATCAAAGATGCAGAATCCTTCGTGCAGACACTCGAGCAAGCAGCGAACTAGGTAGGTCTCTATTGCAATGTGAGTAAGGCAGAATATATGACAACCACTCACGATCCATCCCAGTGGAAGTCACTCAATAATACATCTAGCAAAAGAGTTGACGACACCAAATATCTTGAATCCCACATAACTTTCCCCAGAATACTTCAACATCCGCAAAGCTCTTGCATGAGACGCGTGCAGCTAACTTCCCAAGATTTGGCGGTCGAAAGTTGCATCCTCTTTAAAATACAAAAGCTTTCGAACATTTATTTAATCAGTCATACTCTATAGATAAAAAATTTGGACATTATCTGTTCGTCATGAAAGACAACTGTATGGAACATATAAAAATCTACTTAGAAAAATCCAAAACATCAGTCGGAGATCCCATGCAACGCCTAAAACAATTTACAGAAAACCGAGACCAATCTCTCTTAAGCTAAAAAAAATAAAAAAAAAAATATTATAGTTTGCCGGCGACTGCCACGAGCGCACGGGAAGGTCGTCTCATCATTACATCTATGGCATCCTCCTGGACGTGCCTTCTCGCGAAAGTTGACGTTCCCAGACAAAATTACTCGGGATTCAGGTTTGGACAAATGAGATCTCGCGACAGCAATGCAGGACCGAGCAGCGTGGAAAGGAATTGTTAATGGAGTTCAGATCAACCACAAAGGATGATGATGACCCAGTCTCTCGCCATCTTGCTCCGTAATAATAAAAATAATAATAATAATAATAACATGGAATACAGTTTATTTCGTGATATGAAAATACCACGAAGACGCATGAACAATATCAGACGGACCTGTAATCAAAAAGACTTTCCCCTGTTAATAAAAAAGATCTGTAAATCGGTGAGGCGAATATTCTACGCGTAATCATGTAGGAAGTTCGGGTTCTTTCAAAGAGTTTGGAATATACGAAGATCAATGGAGGAATTCAGATGATTCACGTCTCGGCTGTTTAATGAGGCAGATAGACAACCTAAGCAGTGTAAGGAGTGAGAGGCTTTTTTGTTCTTCTTTTTTTAAGTGTGTATGTAAAGTCGGTCAAATTATTGATGATGCTATTCTGGTCGAGCCGTGTGAAGATAACGGTAAACCACATAAAAAAAAGCAAGAGAAACAAAATAAAAAATACAACATCCTCATCTGACAATGAAAAAGTAACAAGCTTCTGAACGTAAGAAGCGTGGCTGCGCACATAAAAATGTCAGGAAAAGAACCGCGCCAAATATACACTCTTCGAAATTGGTGAATGATAGTTCCAAGTAAGTGAAGAAACAGCCCAAACGACATCAAACTTGGAGTCGACATGCGTAGCAATATGTGATGTAGGTTTTATGGCAGTGTCTTGATTCACTAAGACAAGTGAGTGACGACTGCTGTAAGTATGCAGTTTTCTAAAAGTTTAATGAAAATTCGGCACTAACTGGATATATGCAAAATTCTGGCATTTTGTCATTCACATCAACGGTATAATCACTATTGGTTTAATCGAGAAGAATGTTTTATTTTGGATTTTGTAATTAAAATCATCTAATATGTTCCATGCAACTTCAAGAATTCTTCACATCTTCCTGTTCCCTGGAGCTCTTAGTAATATCTTCTTTTTTGTTAACTCACATAAATCTTGTTCAGCCAGCCATTTTTGAAGCTCGCTAGGTAGGATATGCCTTATTTCCCTCTGTCGCTTAAGGTTCAGTCACTCTTGTGTGTTTAAAAAAAATGCACGTCAAATTTCCTCATTATGTTCCCTAGAAATGTCATCTATTCTTTCTTGATTTTAAGCATAACTATATATCCGTTTTGTTTCGATTTTCTCTAAAAACTTCTTCGTTGCTCACGTATTCTGTCTTTGGTAGTCTCAGCATCCTTCTGTAGATCCACAATTCTATACCTTCAAGCTTCTTCTACATATGTGATGAAGATTGTCTAGGGATCTATGTAATCAACTGGAGTAGATAGGTTTGCATATTATTCAGTTAAAACTGTTCCCCTGTCTTTTGAACAGAAGTAGATATTTATTCATTGTTTCCTGTTTAGGATTGTGTTTCCGGATTATTCTGATATCTTCTAATTATTTTTTATCTCCAATAACACTGTATCTTATTGGTATTATTGTATTGCATGTTTTGAATTGATTAAAAATATAGGAGGAATGATTTTACGTAAATGTTTTTACCCTTCTTCGTTTCTGATCCATCTTTTCTGTTTATTAATACTTTGTTTAGATTCTGGACGGCAATTTTCACTATACCAAGTGACTGTGGATTTAAATATTTCACTTTCTGTACCATCTTAAACACTTCCTAGATATTTAAATTGTTATGCTTTTTTTAATTCTGATATCTGCAATTTGTAATTTGAATGTCGGTCTAGCTAAAAACCATGCATTCTGTTTACTACCAATCGATGTTTAGTTAATTTTTTCTCAATTTCCATTCATATCTTCTGTAAGTTTATGTGCCTGATATCAAGACTGTTTGATCTGCATATCTCATATTGTTAAGACTGACCACAAATAGTGAATCGCCTAAATGCATAGGTACAATAATTCCGGTGACAAGACACATACTTGTCTTACAAAATTTTGTTTCAGTTTTTCCAAAACAGTAATTTTATCACTGTTTGTGACTCAGCTTAAGTCACAGTAAATTTACTAAATTATTGTTTTCTCTTACCTGTAACGACATAATGAACTCTTCCTAATACTATAAAGACGGCGGCTCTCAAGACAGACGAGAGAACAAAGTGGAACGAGTCGAGACAATAGTAGTTCACTCTAAACCAGACCGACAGTCATACTAACACTTTTCAACTTCTTGTATTATTATTCTGTTTAATATATCTTTGTTATTCCTACTCTTGTATTCGTGTTGTTCTTCCTTGGTCTTAACCTTGGACCATAACAGTGGTGCGAGGATATTGGACCATAACACAAAGGGAAGAGGTTAGGCGGAAATTAGACACCATTTGAGTGAAATTGAACATATCTTAACTCCAGGCAGTTTCGCCCATCACTGCAAATTTTTACAAACCCAAATATTAAACTGAAAAACCGTGTTATGTTCCTAAATAATCTTGTCAAATCAAGCCTTTCACAGGATGTTGTGCATGGCGTATAACCAATCATATTTAAACTGTCATATGCATTCAATTACTTTCTGATATGAATAGTTAAAAATTTCTTTGTGGGAGTGAAGACCATGGAAACTGGCAGGGACCACACACCTTCGAATCTTATGGACAGTTCTATATCCCATTTCCCTACAAGCCTAAAGGAACTTAAGAAGCAAAATACTAGGCGCTGGAGAATGTTACGCAAGACATGTTACAGCATCTTTGGAAACAGCTAGACTACCATCTTGACGTGTGTCGTGTCAGAGGTGGAACGCATACTGAACATTTATGAAGGTTTGTGAAAGCAATTATGAAATCGAAATCATTTTGAATATCTTTTTCGAATTTTGATAATAAATCCTGAAACCTGTATCATTTCGTTTGCCTGGGATATTTAGTTACTCAGATAAACACATTTTAAATGATATCAATTAATTCGCGACACCCTGTAATAACCCAAGAGATAGAAGATCTGAAATTGGTAACGCCAAAGAGAATAATTTAATATCTTACTTTAAGTGAAAAGGTCCTATAACGCACTAATAGAGGGAGAAAATACACAATGCTGAGATTATTAAAATCTATGATAAGATAAGAACGCATTAACTGTTTCACATCACAATTACTATTGTATATTGAAATACTTATTCTTTTTTATTATTATTTATTGTTTTTAATATGTTCTTTAGCTTCATATACGAGAGCTTTGTGCATTTGTTAACGATCAAAAGCAACCCTTTTAACACAACGTTGAAAATATGATTTGCTTTTGAAAAAATATCGCAAGAGAGTAACATGTTTATTTACATTATTTACATTATTCGAACTGTTACCTCATCTTCATTGCCATATTTACATCGTTGCGGCCGTTATACGCTCCGGTGTTGGAATTTCGAGCCAAACCTTTTATTTCGTCCCACGTGTCATACGACTTTTGGGTTTCTCAGTTATTTCCCATTAACTCAACTCTGCAATATTTTGCTTCACCACTGGGTGTGGTCTGGTATTGAACTCACAATTCATTGGGTCTAGTCACTGGGTCTAACCAACGCCTTATGGCAATGAATATGAGGATAACAGTCCGAATAGTGTAAATAATGTAAATAATCATAATGCCTCATCTCAGAGATATAGACAGAGACTTACCTGTCTACACAAAAATAGAATCCCCTCTCCGGTGGCAGAAAGCTACCGGCGTCTCCAGGTGTAGCAGTAAATAACAGGTGGGCTCAAAATTTATTGGCCCGATCATGATGCCCAGTCAATAATATTTGCCATTTGTTTACATATTGTAAAATGTCTTGAACAGATATTTTTTTTAAGTATATCCGTATGAGAACAATAACATGTAATATATAAAGTTAGGTACTATACGCGGTTCCAGGTAGAGCTTGGGTCTTTGGGACATATCAATCACAGAAAATAATATTCAGATAACCGCTCACGGTTTAAACCGTCTCGTCATCACTAACAAAATAATAAAGTTACAGTGTTTCTGTAAGTTCGCCTAACCTTTCTTGTTGACTACCACATTTTGTAAGCAAAGTATACTTATAAAGTTACATAAACATAATATGGATAATACATTCCAGGAAGATATTCCTTTCGTCACATGATTTATCGATTCTTAATTTTTAAGAAGTATGAAAATAATGTTGTGTATAGATACCATTAAGCAAAAAAAATATTCTAACGCTACAACTAAACATTGATTTTTTTCAGTTACAGGCATTCGCGAGTTTACCAAAGCATTGTGACAATGTTGGGTATGAGCAGCCAGGTTGGGGTCAGGAAAATAGTTGATTGCAGCGTAAAAGTAATGTCGCCACAACGCAGTGACCTGCAGAGGTTTGGTAGTAATATTTGGTTTTGCCTGTAGCCAAATCCTTGATTCTATGTCCCTAAGACAAATGTAGATTAGCCCCTAGGGCCTAATACTGAAAAAGGAAATTATATTAAATATGTACAAACAGATCAGGTATGAAGTACGCACTTTATTAAAATTTAATATGAACTAAATTCGTATTTCATGGCCTGGCGATATGGTTTCTCAAGGACGTTGTACTTTGTGTCTCCAATTCTGCACGCTACTTCAATAATCTCACACATTCCCCTATCAAAATATAACGTTTCAAAGACTTTCCGTGTTAACTCGTGTGGATTAGATGAATCCGTAATTTTCACCAGTTTATGTGCATCTTGTCACAATCAAGTTAAATTTAGATATTATAGAATATAAGAATACTGATTATATAAGCAGAAGCGGGTAGCCGTCCTGAAAAGAAAACTCACTACCCTCAATTTGGCATTTAACGTACAAAGTTTAATTAAAATTTAATTATTTAAATGAGAAAGAAGAAAAAAGAAAATGCTGGAGTATTCACAAAGTACAGTCATTAGTGTGGGACTTCACTCTCGAGTAATGGCAAATTTAATTCATAATATCATAACAAATTAATATTTAACGTGAAAATTTCGCAACGACGTCTGCTTCTTGTATAACAAATTAGCTTTTAAGGGAAAAGAGTAAATACTGTACACAGTCAAACAGTAGCAAATGTAGTCTTAGTTATTGCTACTTAAAACTATGTTTAATTTACTCAAAATGTACTAATTATAGTATATATACATACATACATATATATATATATATATATATATATATATATATATATATATATATATATATATATATATATATATATATATGTGTGTGTGTGTATGTGTGTGTGTGAGAGAGAGAGAGTTGGAGTGTGTGTGTATGTGTGTTTCCTTTCTGATGCATACAACATTGCACTTATTTAAATATAAAACAGAAAACACTTTAATTCACTTGAAATAACTTTTTCAAATATTCAGCCATTAGCAGTCTGTTTCACGCAGTGTGTTTTTTAAAAAGTGGGCGTATCATTTCCTTGGATGTTCTTAATATCTAAAAGTTCTCTTAAACGTTTTCCAAAGGGAATGCGTTAGTGCACGTACAGTCCGTAATAAGTTAATTTAATTTATTTTTCTTTTATCAGTAAAAGAGATAGATAGATAGATAGATAGATAGATAGATGAATTGCGTGTGAGATTACGAATCAACACTGCATGATGACTACCAGTCCCACTTTTAAATGAAATCTTCAGAGCTTTCGTATAGTCTCCCATCGGTTTTCAACACATGATAACTAAACTGTTCAGTCCTAGAAGTCAAGTAGCCGCGGTACACTCACATATTTATTTGTTTATATTGAAGAGAGCTTGTTAAAAACGAGCGACACCTCTCAGTAGAACAGATAAACAGAAGCTGTGGAGAGTGCGTGGGAAAATCCCCCAAATGCCTACATATCTTAATTCAGATCTTTTTTATGATGAGGCTGGATGTCATAGTCTGATATGCTATTATATCTGATATATATATATATATATATATATATATATATATATATATATATATATATATATATATATATATATATATATATATATATATATATATAAGGACAAATTTGGTAACACGTATGGATAATTCCAAGGAGGATGTAATCCAGAGAGCTCAATGTCAAACCAGAGCAAATATTAATTAGAAAACATACAACCTTATGGGTTTATTGATAATATTTTATTCCCCAGTAAGGTGTTTTCCCTGGTTCCTCAGATCATATTTCCATGCATAACAAACGGTTTTAAATTTACCTATTATTTCTATACGGTTTTGAGGTGTCGTTTTAAGGTGAGAGAGTGAGAGAGGGAGAAAGAGGACGAGATATATGGTCGAAATTAGAGAAGGAATTGAGAGATAGGAATAATTTTAAATCTATTTTTATTAAAATATTTAAGATTAAGGGAAGGAGTAAGGGTCAGTCATTGACCTATTTATTAAGCCATCTCACAGGAAAAGAGAGAAAGAGAAAAACGAAGAAAATATATAAGAAAGCAAATGTGGAAGCCGGGGAGAGGGGAAGTGGTGAAAGAAAAAAAGAAAGTATAAATTAACATATGTAGGCATATTGCAGTTAATTTCAAAATTCACAGATTGATATATTTGCAGTTAACGTTTGACATTAATTTTAAAAATATCAACAAAATAAAACAGGATAAAAGGAAGTAAAGTTTGTGGAAAATCGTTACTTATAACAACACAAAGTAATATAATATGATACTGAAGAAAATCAAACCACAATTCCCTTCCAATAGTTGAGTCAATCCAATCTTTATGCACCGTCAACAAGTTCTCCTCAAAGATCTATTGGAGCTGCTCAGCACTATTGGCTTATTCGGGAAAGACATTAGAAAAATAATAATAAAAATAATAAACTCTATTGGCAACAAACAGACGGCATAAAGATATATAATGAGTTCAGCAGATATACAAAAATAAAAATGGGCGTAAAGCAAGGATATATGTTCTCACAGGACCTATACAGCGAGACAATTCTGAGAGAACTAGAAAGTCTAGAGCATTCTTCATTGGCGGCCATAACCTTAACATAAGAAACGCAGATGGCACTCTGATGATAGAATACAGAGAAATGAAACAACAAAACCTCCTACAGAAGGTAGCGAAGGAGAGAGAGAAGACTAAGCATAAACTACAAAAATAATGCATGGTCATCAGAAAAAGATTAGCACGTAATAAGATTTATAGACCGAAGACACTAAAATCAAGCAGGTGCGGAAATTTAAATGTCTCAGAAGTGTTCTGACTATGGCAAATGCGACACTAAGATCCGAAAAAGTACTGGGATGGCCAAAGACACATTCCAAAATCTAAGCAGAGAATTACGAACCAGGAGAGTTTCGTTATTAACAAAGAAAAATGTAGTGAACTGCTACGGGATATATGTCCCCCTCTCCGACAGCGAGTGATGGACGATCTCCTCGCAGATGAAGAATAGTCTCGAGCCAGCAGATGTGTCGTTCTACAGAAGGTTGCTGAGCATACCATGGACCGAAAATGTAAGGACAGATGAGGTTTCTGAGAGGCTGAAAAGAAAAAGGAAATTCATAATTAACATCAAGAAGAGGCAGCTGAAATTTCTGGGACACGTAATGAGAAGAAGGGGCTTGGAAAACCTGATACTCAGAGGTCGGATAGAGGAAAAGAGGGACAGAGAAAGCAACGCGTGACATACTTAATATGCTTAAGCAGGTGAATGTCAGAACAAGTTCTGGGAGAAATATCCAAAAATCAAAGCTTATTGAGAGATATAAGAGACAGGATTAAATGTAAGCCATTATCGTTTTGAAGGGACACGGCATATAAAAGAAGAAGATGCGCACGAGTTGGTTTGTTATAATGTCTCAGCCTTAAATCGTGCCTAACAAAATCTTTTAAGCTCTGCTCTTATTTCATCTACATCAGTTTAATATGTAAACTTTCTCAAATACAAAAGGAACAAATAATATTGACCTACCTAGATTGCTGATAATTACAACGAGCCGAAATCATAAATATAAAACATTTATTTTAAATTGTAATGTTTATAGTCATTTGATTAACAATTCAATTAAATCCACTGAATATATACACTCCAGTTCAAACATTTGAGGTTAACCCTGGCAATTTTTTAAATTGATCCCCAAAGTAGTAGTTTTGTACTTTACTTATATTATATATGGTTAAGAAATTGAGACATGTTTTTGTTTTATTAGAAATTTAATTTTGACATAAAAAAAAGAATTTTATCATTAAATTTTGCTCTCGTTAAAATATCATCCTTTAGTCTTGATTACTGCAGTACAAAACTTTTACATTCGTTGCAAAACTTTCTCAAATTTAAGTTTCATAACTAATTCCATTCTGTTTTAAATGACTTAAAGAGCTCTTTTACATTTTTGCTTTCAATCTTCTGTCAAGTTCATCCTATGATAAATTTCAAACTTTTAAACTGTAGTGTGTTTATATATATATATATATATATATATATATATATATATATATATATATATATATATATATATATATATATATATATATATATATATTATGAAATGGACAAAGTCTGACAATTACTTAAATACATTTTTATGTTTAACATTCTTTTTATACATACAAGTATTTAAGTAAATGGTCTGTTTATAATAAACAGTATTAAATAACATTTACCGGCCTGAATGTCCGATGAATCTTTATAGAATCCTGTCGGAGGACGAATATTTTCTATGAAAATTTTTCGGTCATTCAGGCTGGTAAATGTTATTTAATACAGTTTATTATAATCAGAGAATTTACTTAAATACTTGTATCTATAAAAAGAATGGTAAATATAAAAAGGGCTTTAAATATATATACATATACATTAAAGTGCTCTATATATATATATATATATATATATATATATATATATATATATATATATATATATATATATATATATATATAAACCAATTTCGTCAGAAACAATAAGAAGTGTATTGAATTACTAGGTCATCGTCCTTGATTAATATTGCTGGCAGTGAAGGCTGGATAATTTCCTCACAAATTTTGAGGTTAAATATGACCACAGCGGTGTGAATCTACAAAATAAAAAGACACGATAGATGGAGCAATGATGGAGTTGTTAAGAAAATGAGATCAAAAAGACAATTTAATTAGTATCACAAAGGAACAAGTGCAAATTCTGGAACAAATAACGAGGAAAGAAGCCTGGGATAATATAAAACATATAATGTATAATGTAGGCAAACAAACTTGTGTAAATGGATGGCAGAACAGAGACTGAATGAGAGTAAGGAGACAAATATTGTTCCCAATGAAGGGAGGTTTTTCAAACAATATTCACCAAAAGATCAAGAGAAATATACATAGATGTGACTGAGTCATTTATATCTACGTAATATTTGTTTTACTTCTTTCACCGTTTCTCTGAAACTGTTTCATTGATTCGTTACATACAGAGAAAAAATCGTTTACAAAGAAGGTTTACCACTTAGAAAATGTACTCTGGATTAAAACTGAATCAACATTTATTTGCCCGTCTGTTTGTTTTTTTTAATGTTATATTTCAAATCCGTAGACAATTCGATAAACGTTAGCAAGCTTGTTTCACTCGATCAACAATAACTCCGTAGCGTGTCCATTCACGCTGTATTTAAAATTTGTATTTGATTTTGTACTTAATTTGAATATTTCCAACTGCATATTTTATACTAACATTGACTTTCATTTATAAAGAAAAAAAATACGAAAGATAACATCCTAAAAGATAGGTTGTTGTTTATGTGTCAAAAGTAATCCGTGTGATATTGATGTCTTGGATATTCAGCAATAAAACTCATGCTACTACAGTCGTTTTGGAAAACCTAAGTAAATATATAAATTAGAAATAAGAGAAATTTCCAGTTCGAAAAATCGTTTTACTGCAATGGTTTTTATCTCAAGACACGAAGGAATTCTTTCTTTCTATGTGCCGTATACTTTCAGGTGATCATGGCTCTCCACAACCCTCTATCCCTTGCAGCACTCAAGTTCCTTCCGTCTGCCACCTCCCCCAGACGACGTTCTTAAGGCCGCTAGGTATGCCATGCGTTGTTTTAACTTGTCTCACTTTCCTTTTATCCGACCCATCAGCATCAGATTCTCCAGGCCCTCCATCCTCATTATATGCCCTAGGAACTTCAGCTGCCTCTCCCTGATGTTAAGTATAAGCCTCTTCCTTGTTTGCATCCTCTCTAAGACTTCATCATTGCGCACACGCTCGGTCCATGGTATCCTTAGCATCCTTCTGTAGAACCACATCTACGTCACCTCGAGTCTCTTTGCTGCCGGACTGATGTCACGTAACTGCTCTGTAGTCTTTTCTTCGTTAACAAAGAAATCCTTCTGTCTCGCAATACGCTGTCCATCTTTTGGAATGCGTTCTTGTCCTTCCAAATATGTCTAGGGATCTCAGTGTCGCATTTACCGTCATCTGTCAAAACGCTTCCCAGATATTTAAACTTCCGAGTTTGCTTGTTACTAGTGTTCCCCACCTGCAAATCGCATTTAGGGGTCATCCTTTTACTGATGCCCATGCATTCTGTTTGCTTGTAGTTTATGCTTAATCCCTTCTTCACACTCTCCCTTCGTAAATCATAAAAGGAATTCAGTTTTTCTTAAATTATAAAAACCAACTGTGTTCATATGTTCTTCATAAATTTAGCGAAGTTATTTTTTTGCTAAATTTTCAATAAAGTCTGTCATAAAAATAATGTTCTTTTTTTTAATATACATCTTTTACATAGATAAGTCTTGAAAATGAATAATATTATTTACATGGAAAACATATTTTTAACAAAATGTGAGTTTTTTTTTTTCACGTTGAAAACGTCTTCGTCCTTTAGTTTAGCTTTTTAAAAATTCATCAAAACAACAAACTCAGGTATTTGAATATTTCCCTTTTAATTTGTTTTTCTATTTTTATCTTTTCATTCCTTTTCTTTTTTGACTTGTTTATATTGAGTTCTTACAAATCTTGAATTCAGGCATAAACAAATACGAGACAGAATAGAAAAAAATAAACTGAATGTCAACATAAAAAAAAAATATCAAGGAATAGTTCTTTTTGTACTTGATCAGTTTCACTCGATCTGCAAAAATATACGCACTTTTAAAATATTGCATTTTCTTCAAAAGTCTGGTTCTTAAATTTAATTTATATTACAATTGAAATAATTTAAAAAACTTGATCCTTTTGAGGTTTATATGTGATATATTAACGTCTGTGATATTGTCGTGTAATCTAAATTCATATCCCATACATCCGCGCATCACGTAAACATGAAGGACTTGTTAGTTTTTTCTATCTATCTATCTATCTATCTATCTATCTATCTATCTATCTATCTATCTATCTATCTCAGTATATATATATATATATATATATATATATATATATATATATATATATATATATATATATATATGAGTAAAGAAAAAAGTAAATCTTACCTTAGCCGATTCGTTTCGTCTTCTGACGGATTTATCAATGCAGGTTTGTGGTTATTTTTAAAAAAAATTTTTGAAGAAAAGTAAAAATGCTGTTGCTGTTGTTTATAAAATTCGTAACCAAATAAAGTCAACACATTTGTCTTGATAAATTCCGTCAGATGACTGGACGCCTAGACAAATCTCCATCCTGTCTTTATTCATACTGTCCTTTTATAGATATATTGTGTTGACTAAGTCGCAGTCTGGCAGAGTCTCTAGTTGCATCTCTTGATTTCCCCCCATGTCTTCCGGTACCAACCATATTTATATCATCGCTACTCCGCTATGCAAATTAGGTGGATCCTACCACAACAATATATATATATAAAAGTGGACATGGAAGTCAGCACACGCTCTATCTCTGATATTGAGCACTTTATCCCATAAATATAGCACATTCTAAGACCTTATTTCTTCATATATATATATATATATATATATATATATATATATATATATATATATATATATATGTACATATATATGTATATATATTCACATATATATATATATGTGTATATATATATGTGTATATACTTATATATATATATATATAATGCGAGAGAAAGAGAAAGAGAGAGAATTTGCAAAAACTTTTATTACCAACGCCTTTCGTCAACGAAAGTAACTCATCCAACATACAACTTATCAAAAATAGATACAACACCCGCCTCTATAATATAATTAAGTTCTAACTATACATACAGACCAGACACAAGACTTTTCTTTCAATGTATTGTCGCTTAAAAATAACGCTTCAACCATATCGTTACCCACGAATTAAAACCATGAGATTTTCGTAACAGTAAGCAAATTTTACTCTAGTTGTAACCTACTGCTATAGACAAGCGAAGCAGTGTGGGAGCAAAGTGAGGTGGGTGAACAGTCTAATGGGCGTCTTCCCTATCGCGTCGCTGTGTTGCGGTCTTCTCGTCAAACGTTATGCTGTTCACTCGGCTTACGGTTGGTCACGACCACTTTATTATGGTGAACATTGTTCTTTGCCTTTTCATATTTGTCTAAAAAGTCAT
>OZ038482.1:46035446-46040446 GCA_964036315.1 Acanthosepion esculentum | reverse complement strand
GATGCAGGAAATTTCGAATCGTCTGGATATTTTGATAGGTTGATGCCAATGGCAATTTTATTGCATAAATGTACTATTTAGTATTTCTAGATATTTTTGTGTTATTTCAGTAAATATATACACACTTCTATCTATCTATCTATCTATCTATCTATCTATCTATCTATCTATCTATCTATCTATCTATCTATCTATCTAGCCACACTGATGAGCTGTGAAACAGCGAAACAGTCTGTCTGTGGATGACAAATATATTGGCTCCTGAAAAATTAATTTCGGTTGAGCTCTCTGGTGTGAGGTGTGAATTTGTAAACAGTGACTATTTAAGCTAATATTGCACGACTCTTCGGCAGAATAGAGTCAATGTCAGTCACTGTGTGTCTATCTAAATCTAAAAATAAACACGCAAAAATGCACCTTCATCCCTGCCGTGCGCCGACGGCTTAGTGGGAGAAGTTCCGACTGACGCAAATTCAGTCGGGTTTCGATCCTAGCTAGAGGCAACTGGACGTCTAGCCACACTGATGATCTGTGAAACAGCGAAACAGTCTCTCTGTGGATGACAAATATATATATATATATATATATATATATATATATATATATATATATATATATATATGGTAATCTTCTCTAACAATATCTTCACTTCTACGAATTCGTAATTTTTTTCATGAAAATTATGGAAGGCATACTCTCTTAGATCAAGAATTTTGCAGAACGCTTCTTAGAGATAGATAGGTAGGAATGTCAATATATAGATTGTTTTCAGAGGTGGACAAGATACACGGAAAACAGCGACAGATCTGTTTTGTTTCGTCCAGCAGACGGTCAATAAGACTGCACCTACAATGCCCCGAAGTCACGCTATTAAAATAAATCTGTCATGTGATTTGCTTTCGCAAAAAAACGACTCTTTTTTTCGGTGATAATCAATGGCTCATATATTCCTGCAAGTGAACATCAGAGAAGGAAATAAATAAAGAATACGTCTGGAGTTTAGTGTCATTAATATATTTTTCTCTGTTTATCGGAACAGATTTGGCCTCATTATTCGTTTTCATAAATTGTATAGATTTTATTAGATGTCGTTTTTGTTTCTACGTAATGATTGTTTATGCGTGGTTTTCTTTTCATCTTCACTATCTCTTCTACGTTCTTTGTCATTATGATTCTTGTAAGATTTTACACGATTCTACCTTAAGGATTTTGTCTTCATTGAAACAAATCACTTGCTGTAATTCAATCTAAGTATTACAATATGCATTGTATTGTTTGCCTTATGACACATTTCAGATTGAGCCAGACATTCGGATTGTCGTGTTCAGTCCTAACTATGTTTGTAAATCATCTTTGTAAAGGATCAATCAGATTGATAACAATTAAATGACTTATGGAATCCAATAAAAGTAATGAATTATGTAGTTTGCATCCTCGATGAAATTTCTTAACATTAACAACAAAAAATATAATAACAACAATTCCCTTAATAATAACAATAATAATAATAGATACAAAAATTGTATTCATAAGGACAGCTCACACATTACGAAAAGATTTATAAATGCAAAATATATGTGACCTTTTAAAATAATACTTGCTGGTCTCTGGTTACGAGCCGATAGGTAATATGTACAACAGAAATCAAGAAATAATAATAATAATAATAATAATAATAATAATAATAATAATAATAATAATAATAATAATAATCGAAATCTCAAAAATGTGGCGCATGGGAACAACAAATATCCCTGTGGTAGTTGGAGCCCTCGGATTGGTTGGTAAAGACTCCATTAAACACATTGACGTTATTCCTGGCAACCCACGCCTTGACGAAATACAAAAATAGTTCTCAGTAGTACAGCTCACACCTTACGAAAGGCTTTATCTATGTAAAATATGTGTTCCTTTTAATTGGTCAGTGGAAAATGTCATGATGCCATTTCTGACCTCAGTTCTCTGGGCGGGACCAGGGAAATAAATGTGTACACACCAGAAATCAAAGGAAATACTACTACTACTACTACTACTACTAATAATAATAATAATAACAACAACAACAACAACAACAATAACAATAACAATAATAATAATAATAATAATAATAACAACAACAACAACAATAATAAAAATAACAAAATAATAATAACAACAACAACAACAACAATAATAACAATAATGATAATAATAATAATAATAATAATAATAATAATAATAATAATAATAATAATAATAATCATCATCATCAAAATACTCTATGGGAAATCTCAAAAATGTGGCCCATGAGGACATAAATAATCCCATCATATTTGCAGTATTTGTCTGGTCGGATGAATTTCAAAATTTCTGAGAATCTGACATCAGTCATCATGCGGACATCATCTGCTTTGCAATTATCACCTATATTTGAATGGCTAAGGCTAAGTCGTTGGCAAGCACCCAGTGAAGCATTTTCTTATTGGGTTTTGTCGATTTATTTTTACTCATTCTGCTCGTGTTTATAAAATTTTGTCATCGTAGTATGTATAATTACATCTACACCGATTCAATTTGCTATGACTGTTGTTTGTACTTTGTTCAAATACTCGACTGCTCGGATTCGACTAATGGAGAGGATTATTATTATTATTATTATTATTATTATTATTATTATTATTATTATTATTATTATTATTATTATTTATTGAGTTTACACAGGACTAACAATTTATCGTTTTCACTGGGGGATCAAGGGAAGGCATTTTGACAAATGCGCAAAATGCTAGGTTGTAAAAGCAACAATAAGATTTGAATAAAAGGAAATAAATCCTGATATTTGCGTAATGCAGTACAAACATCATGTTCGGGAATAAAGCGAAAGGATATCTATGCTGACGGAATAAAGAACGGTCAACTATGTACCCATTACGGGAATGACAGAATCAATATTAAAAGCCACATTAGAATACTTAATAGGATCTCACCTGCGACAGGCTAACTTATTATATATAGAGATAAATATGATATAACCGATGTATGGAAATTTGGGAATAGCTTATCGAACCTGCAGAAGGAGACAGAACACTGACCTGAGAGAATATTTGGACATTTTGTTTTTTAAATAATAGAACAGTTTACACAAAAATATCAATTTCACTATATTCTGTAGGCGTTCTTGTAGTCACCTTTCTGTGTCTGTTATCAACACCATTTTATCTGCATATCTCATGCGGTTTAGAATGTGACCGACAATGAAGAATCCTTGTAGAAGGTATCGTTATCGCAGAATCGCATCACTGTATAGGTTGAATAAATCCGGTTAAAAGATATATCCTTGTCTTACAGGTAACATCGATATATTTGAGGAAGATATTAGAATAACCCAGAATCTATACTGTCAGCAAACGTCCTGAAAAAAAAAAAACGAATAGAAAATAAGTTATTCATTTATAGCTCTTAAAAAAAAAATGAAACGATAAATACGCTTTTGTACACCCAGCGCCATTACGAGTGTACTGATTTATTGAAAATACTTCTGTTCTTATCAAAATGAAAGCTGTTTTTCTGTTGCATGAGAACGGGAGCTTGCATTTAGGAAGAATTGCCGAGGAAACTATTTTATATGTGGTTTTCTTCTGTTCTATTATAGGCACCATAATCAACTTACATTGTAACAACCGATTATTAACTATTTTGATTGGCTCAAAACGATTTGGGGTGAAAATGCCATTTCAAGTATTTCTATATTATAAGACTTTAATTTCTTTTTTTGTCAAATAATATGTTAAACTCTAAAGGGAGGAAAACTGGAAATACAATTAAAATATGAATGTATAACAGTTAAAATATCTGTACTTTGCTGTTGAGAGGGATTTAAATGAGATGAATTTAATATACGAATGAAATTAGAATTTGTTTATCTTGTAATCTAAATTTGCTATATCTCTCTATGTACTGGGTGCAAATTAATGTTCTGCTGTATCCGGGTAGTAAGCATTACTATCGTTATATAGAATTACATAAACATATTGTAAAATGCAGACAACTATTATTAAAATGATATTCTGATAAATAACCTGACAGATTATTAATCTGATTCTTTCAGTGACCAGTTAGAAAAAAATAACGCTATGACAGAAAAGAGATTTTCCTAATCCTAGGATTAGATAATTTGATTAGGTCAGTGAATTTGAAATAACATCTGATAACATCTCAATTACTTACGATATGTAAGGACATGTTATATCTAATTGGTCGTAAATCTTTCTGGAGCGAAACAATTAGTTAATCCTTAAATTAATGGACATGAAAAGAAAAAAAAATCTGGGTCAGAAGCGAAAACGGAAGGAATAACGAATTTTTTAAAAAGTGGAAAAAAAAGAAACTTATACTTAACATCAAAAAGAGACATTGAAATTTCTGGGGCACATAACGTGCAAGGAGGGTTGACAAATCTGATACTCACATGACAGATTGTGGGAGAGAGGAGCAGAGACAAACAACGCATAACCTATTTAGGGAACTTGAGAAAATGGATGGCGAAACAGGGTTTAGGAGAGATAACAAAAAAAACAACATTTATTAAGAGTTACAAAGGAGAGAAAAGAGACATGATCGTCAATAAACTGAATGACACGGAACATAGAAGAATTATTTTCTTTAAAAAAAATCTGGTTTAGAAGCAATCTAAGTATATCAAGACTTGCTGTCGCTATATACAGCAGCGAGAAATCAATTCTTGGGCGACTGTGTTAGCGTATTGCATAGTACAAAGATAAAACAAGTATGAATGATGAGGTGAAAAGGAAAGAAAGATTAAATGAAATTAGGTGGAACGGGAGAGAAATGAGAAAAGAGAAACAATCTGAAAAAGTGAAAGAACAAGAAAAAAAGAAAGTAAAATTTAATGTCTCGATACAATGACTGAGTTTTCATGAAAATATAAACCTTTCTGTAAATATCACAACAAAAGAATTCTTAAAAAATATGGGAATCACACAGAAAAATAAAAAAAAAAA
>OZ038482.1:45990446-46030446 GCA_964036315.1 Acanthosepion esculentum | reverse complement strand
GAAATATAACTAAATTCTTTTTCACCATATTTGAAGTTTAATCTTCTTGTTAGATCCGTGGGATTTTAAAAAAAGAAATGTAATCATTGACACTTTTTGATAAGCCGTTCATATCTGTTGCAACATTTGTAAATCTCATCAGCCCTTTCCAACCTGGAATTTATACACTTTCAGTAAGAATGATGAATAGAAAATACTGAGGGTTTGGGATCTCTTTTAAAAAGGCCGTGAAAAAGATTTATCAGCCAAGGTCCGCTAAGGACTGCATAGAATTATCTGAGGGTTTTGCCGTTCTTTTTATACATACAAATATTTAAAGAAATGCTCTGTTTATAAAAACAATATTAACGACATTTACCGGCCTGAATTTCCGAGAGATTTTCAGTGAAAATATGCGTCTTCCGACAGAAATGGTACCTGTATCCTATACGGAACCTTCATAAAACCTGATGTGCTTTACCGACTTAGCCACGGAGGAGCAGTTTGGTTAACAAGGTCGATTATACTGTTTTTAAACTACAATTCTCCATGATTTTCTTTCGTACATTCATATCTGCTCGATGCGTATCCAAATGTAAACAAGTGACAGTTATTTTAAGATATTTTTTAATAAAAAGATCGTATAAACATAATAAAATGAATCGCACTTTGTGGCTAATTCGATAAAGAACGCCATGCTGTATGATGGTTCTGTATAGGGTACAGGTTCGAATTCTGTTAGAGGACAATATTTTCTATGAAGATTTCTTGGACTTTCAGGCCAGTAAATGTCGTTAATTCTGTTTATTATAAACAGAGCATTTACTTAAATATTTGTATCTATAAAAATAACGTATAAACATGATATATATATATATTTATATCTAAACCTATATATATATATATATATATATATATATATATATATATATATATATATATATATATATATATATATATATAACGATATATAATCAAACATTATTTAGAAAATATGCCAAACTGAAAGGTTTTGTGTGACGCGAATGATCCGTTAGGATTTCATCGGACTGGGCTTTGTTGCCGTTACCACGTTTACACATGCACACAAATCGAGAGACGCAGGATATTTTTGAGAGGATTTATTTTTCTCAATCTCGTCGAAATCATCTGCATTCTTTGATTTCATTTACTTTCTCTCCATCACTTTTGCTCATTTTGGTTCATTCTTGGTATATTTCATGCTTCCCTTCAATGTGCGTGTATAAGTGTTTATACATATATATATATATATATATATATATATATATATATATATATATATATATATATATATATATATATATATATATATATATATATATATATACCCACACCCACACACACACTCATATATATATATATATATATATATATATATATATATATATATATATATATATATTGAAGTTTTTCCGTTCCGGTGAAAATGACTGCTGTGTAACCTAATAAAGAGAAACAATTTAATATACATGATTGAGCTTGGTAATTAGAAATGTCAGTAAATGAACACCTTTAATTTTTGCCTTATATTTCTGAACTTTGCACATCACAAATGGATTTAAATTAGTCTTGTATTAAACTTTCAAGTCGGCCATTGCATTTCATTTAGCATTCACTTACACGAACGTTCGGCGATATTGATTAGGCGATTGTGATATACGTTTGCTTTTGTTGTACTCAGCGCAGAAGTTTAGCTACAAAAAAAAAAGATTTCGCGATAAGAACACGCGATAATGTCGCCCAGTTTATTTTTGAAAGTTGTATACGCCAAAGTAAAGACAATATTGCCAATCATGTTAGTAATAAGTACATTTCGTTTCAGTCATGCCAGCACAGGAAAAAAAAAACAGCCACAAAAAGAAAAGAATAAAATATACATGACAGAGTAGAGTCCATAAAGTAGAAGTAAATCAAATAAAGATAGGAAAATATTTTAGAAGAAAGAAAATGTGCAGCATAAACGAAGAAAGAATTGACTGGAAAGAAAGGTAAGCAAGAAAACGAATGTGTGAAAAAGAATGGGAGAAGTAAAAAACAAAGGTAAAAGGAAAGAAACTAAAAAATATATTTAGAGAAGAAGGAAATAATGATAGGAGATGAAAGAATTAGAAAAAATAAGGAAGAACGAATGATTTGAGATAGAATGTATAACAGTATCAATATCATATAAAATACAAACAAATTAAATTAGCAAAAAAGGAAAATAAAGAGTGAAATATGCAAATTATATATTAGAAAGAATGAAAAAAAAAATGGAATTTTGTAAAATAAAAAAAAGAAAAGAAAAATCAGAAAGAAAAAAGAAAGAATGAATGAAGGAAATAAAGAAAGCAGTAAAATGAATGAAAGGACGAAAGAAGAAACTCATACAGGCAAACACACATATTTACATATATGCATTTATGTTTCTGCGTGCGTATATGTGTTTTCGTAGTCTCTTAAATATGCTATATGTATAGATGTTTCCTCAATATCAGCGATATCGCCTTTTTTGATATATTGTAATCACAATGCAGTACTGATTCCTGGGTCCATTTCATGCTTCGACGCAATCTTCAGTGATGAAGATTGAGTTAAAGCATAAAACAGATTGGTACCATTTGGTGTTGACCTCAATGTCCACTTTTATATCTTTATTTTCCTATTCTCTATCTCTGATATTAAGCAATTGACCCATATATATACCATACCGTAAAACTAAACACACACACACACACACACACACACACACACACGCACGCACGCACGCACGCACGCGCGCGCACGCACACACACACACACACACACACACACACACACACACACACATATATATATATAGATAGATAGATAGATAGATAGATAGATAGATAGATAGATAGATAGACAGATAGTTAGAAAGAAATATATGCAGGTGAGATGTAAGTGAGTTTGTGTTTCATTATGACAGATTATATATAAGGGTGTTTTATTAAGACGGATCAAAGTTAGCACTAATTAAAACAGTATTATTTGTAAAAATCTATTTATTTCTCTCTTGGATAATGTTATTTCAGACATGGCAATTATGGGTGAAAAATAATGTTGTCCAAATATCCACTAGATTTTAAAGAAAAAGAAAACAAAATCATAAGTCATTTAAACTTAATTCACATTAAAATTGATCCAAGTCATTGTAACACCCATAATATATAGGAAGGAATAGACAGAATTTGGTTACACGACATCGTTGTTCGCTTTTGGAACTCTCGTCGTCTTCCTGCTTTCCATTCAACTACGATCTTCAAAAAATTTAAATTTTATATCAAGCATCAATTTACTTCTCTATGTATCCTAATCTTATCTTTTATATATATATATATATATATATATATATATATATATATATATATATAATAGTAAAATACAAAGGGAAAGTGTATCAAATGCTTTTAAGCTGCAACATTCATAATGAATTTATTTGAGTGTTGGTTGGCTGTTTTTGATAGATACATCTCTTTCCATGACGAATTTCATCTAGTTAGGGAACTAGAAATTAATATTATAAAAAATAAATATGCATAATATGTCTATACTATTCAATGAAACATCTTTGAAAATATATATTCAATGAAACATGTTTCAACATATATATATATATATATATTCAATAAAACATTTGACTGAAGATACACTGCAGAAAAAATATTATATATATATATATATATATATATATATATATATATATATCTGTGTGTGTGTTCCTGATCAAACCAAACTTAGAAATAATTATCTCCGTCTCATTACTACTAGCTTATGCAGAGGGCTTACGTTACACCTACACGATCATAGCTCCGTCAAGTCTCATTTAAAGACAGAAAAAACCTACCAGACTCCATCCTAAACATTCTAGTAGAAAACACAAGCCTCATAAACACATCCGTATTTAAAAAATATTAAAAAATAACGTAAGCCCTAATAATCAAAACGAAAAAGCAAATACTCAATAACATTAAATAAGAACACAGCCATTATATGCCGACCGTGTTTGGAAAAAGAAACATTCCTATAACTCTGGATACATTCATGACTCAATCCATACATGTAGTTAAAAGTAAAATAAAAGCATACTTGATAATAGCTATAAGTGTATCCGAAATGCAGAACATCATGTCAATTTTTACTGACTTTCTGTTCAGAAAAGAAAACACTTGTCCGTAGATAAGGAAAATTGAATACATAGATTAATCGAAGTACCTAGTCAGTCGTCTATAACGAAACAGGTATGAAAGATAGAGTAATTCTCAAATACATGTCCATATATATATATATATATATATATATATATATATATATATATATATATATATATATATATATATATATACATACATTTATACTAATATAGATCCATGTACCTATCTGCTCATAATGTAACTTGAGAAATCACATTAGGGAATTCATTGAAATGATACAGTCAAATAGATTTTACTTAATACATAAAAAAATGATGAACTCGTCTGGTCTTTCCAGAGGTGAGAATCTACATGATAAAGAATATAGTGAATATCGACAAAAATGTGTCATAGAACTTTCAATAGCTTTTCTGGTTTTAAAAGCTATTTCAGTGTCCAAGAACTAGCAGCGGATGCAAATATCTTGCACAGTTGTGGTTCACATTATTAGTGCAATTATGGCTAGATTTGAGGACGCATTTCTATCCGTAGTGAAAAATTCTTGCATCAGTAAAATATGCAGTGCAGGTGGTAGTGCAATTTTTCACAGCCCGCGAAAATTTTTAGTCCTGTCCCTCACACCGTAAGGAATTTGTATTTTTGTTGATTTTCTTAGTTCTTATGGTGTTATTAGATATTTTTAATAAACAAAGCGTGCTAAATTGCACACTTTTGAAAAGACAATAGTTGCAAGTGAATATATAACGAAGCCAACGAGAATTGGAACTCGAGTCTAGGATGTCGTATTCCGAGTCATTTTACACTTCACCTAGATAGTTATATTCTGTTTCTACCGGTGAAACCAGAATAGCCGTAATAGATTTTATTTTACAGATTTTCCCCGGTGGCGAATTTTATAGGCACTACTGAAATTATTTTGCTAGTATTTAAAAACTGTTCATTGCAAAAAATGGAAAACGTATCATTCCATGAAATTATTATCGAAGAAATATAGAGATAACTTATAATATGGCCGTTCCTTTTGAATGTTAAAATTATTTTTTATGAAACTGCTGTTGAATTATTTCAATTGAAACATAGGTGTACACCACACACACACACATACATACATATATATATATATATTCTTAATATACTGTTAAGTCGATCAAATTGACAAAGTATATGAAGAGGAAGATATTGTATGATGTCGATAAATAATTCCTTACTAACAAATGTGTTTTGCAATATAAAGATGGGGATGTTAATTCTTAAATATAAGACATATACATAAATGATTTTTTTCTTTTTATGTCTATAAGTATTGTGAGTATAACGTGAATATTGTTTATAGTTATTTTTAATCATTTAACCCCAAGGAAGTTGGTAATCCCAGTAGGACACACGGGGTTACTGGGAGAGAAAGAAAATGAGAATAATTTAGTGAGGTGATAGGGAAAAAAACAGGATTGAGGAAAACAGAAGATTGCTATCAGTATTGTTTTACATTTTTGAAGGTTGTAGTTGGCATGGAATATAGAAATTGGAAGGCTCTTCTACAGAAGACACTTCCGAGAAAAGCAAATATTAAAATAAAACATGATTATGCAATATAAATCAATGATGTCTATTTGCTAAAATCGTAGCACAATTAAATCCCTGCTGTCAATGTGCCAAGGCTGAAATTTCATTAGAACAATTGACATGGAAATATATGTAGAAAGGACAGAGGGAAGTCACATCATGTTGGTGAGAGAGTAACACATCTTGATGTCAGGTTAGCATAAATTCCATTACAGACTTTAGTTTGAGTTTTGTCAAGATGCAATGCAATAGATATCATAGTATAACTTTTTCTTTCAAATTAACACACTTTGCTAAATTTTTGCAACTTTTCGAATGATGAAATGGTAGAAAGATTTCTTCAGTATGCTAGAGGTTTCATTTCTTTTAAAATAAACATCTAACTGATACCCAACAATATTTTTATGCTGTTCATGTTGAATCGTTGGACGTGATAAAATTGAATTCTCAAATATAGTTTTTTTTCGCGATAAACTCAAGGAGATACTTAAAAATAATCAACGTTGGAAAACTCTAATTCTTTCTAACGTACTCATAATATCTAACAGAATGGGATATTTATTTTATGTGTTGCGTCCACAAAAGATAAATGACAAATGGCACATTGTCTGACAGCATTTGCGAGCACGGTTATCTCCCTTGACTTCACGGACATATTCCTTTTCTGAAACACATTCTGACGGATGATAAAATGCGGTTGTATTAGAGCAACGGGAAAGAATTGGGAAATAGGTAAGGTAAACAAAGAAATTTAAACTTATAAAAATTTTGGTCTTCCTTCAGAATCTATAGCGAAGTAAATGGACGAATTTGAAGAATATTTCTCGTAAAACTTTCAGAATTCCGCGCGATTGATTATAGCATGAACTCGTTTCAGTTAAACTAATTGCAGGCTGAATCGATGGAAAGCGTCTGGATTTAGCTGAGAGGAATGGGGTTTTAGTCCATGAGGATAACCTTAGATTTCCTATTTCTTTAGTTACAGGGGAAAGTTTATTACAGCTAGCCTTTGAAGCTTACACTTTACCGGTGTATTGACCAGATATTAGCATTTTCTCTGATCTTCAAGAGAGACCTCTTCATGGGATAAATTCCAATTACCTGACAATATGTAAAAATACTTTATGTAGTTCTTTGTTCAGAGTCAGAGTATATTTTGGGATATGATAGATGGAGGTGTATGAAATATGAACCAAGATAATGGAACAAAACGAACAATGGTTGTTTAATAAATCATAAAGCGATAATTATGATTTAATAAAACGAGCAACATTTTTAACCATACCTTTATATGAAGGTATGGTTAAAAATATTTAAAAAAATAATAAAGTTATGAGGGTTTACTGAAAAGTCCATAGGTTAACTATGAAAGAATGATGCTCGAGCTGTGAATTACTACTTGCTTTAATTACATCCCTTCTTAATAATATCTGCATTTTCATATCTATGTAAACTGACATCTGATTGTTTAAATATGACCAAAAAATTTAAATATAGGGACACATTTTGGCATCTAGAGTATTATCAGTTTCTTTTAGAAAAATGGTTTAAGGCCTAACGAAATTGATTCTTACATGGCGACTACATTAGGGGATGGCAGCTTTTTCAACAATGGGATAATGAGCAGCCGAATTTATAAGAGGAAGTGAGTTGTGCAGATGACTTGCAGTGGCCTAAGAAAAGTTTTTATCCAGAAGAAATAAACTATATCTAATTTCAAAATTTAATTACGTAATCCTCATTCAACATAAAAAAAGAATATTTGGAACTGGTATAGTGTAGGTCCTCCATTTGTTTCAGTGCTTGTATTCGATTTTTCATGGGTTTGATCAAGTTATCAACAATCGTTTGATCCAAATTTTGCCACTCCTTTAGCAATATTCCTTTAAGGGTTTACACTGACGTGATTTTGGTTGCACACACTCGAAGTTTCCAGTGAAGGTTCTCCCAAATGTGCTTTATTGGATTCATGTCAGGACTTTAGTCTATCCATGGCAATAACTTGATTCCTTCCGATTTCTTCCAGACCTTTGCTGCTTTATTTGCATGACATTGCGTTCCATCTTCTTGATAAAGGTAGACATTCTTGTCAATCTGATTGGTGTCAAATAGTGGCAGAAATAGTAGAGAAAGGACTACTTTCTCTAATATTTGACAGTATTTTGGACCATTAAACCACTCATCAAGAATAATCAACTCAGATTCCCATCCAAACCTGAGAGCGCCCCTCACCATTACTCCAATCCTTCTATGTTTCACGGTTGCCTGAAGACATTCAACATTCCAAGTCTCATTCGAATACTGGCAGATGTTACTTTCATCTGTTCAAATTACATACTGCCAAAATTCATAACCTTTGCTCTCGAATTCTCTCGCTCAGTCCATACGCCTGTTCCTGTTATACTGTAAAATCAAGGATTTTTTCCTTGCAAATCTTCTTTTATAGCCGAGTTCTTTCACAGTCTTTCTCGCCGCATATGGCGACATTTTTATGCAGTTGGCGTCATCCTCGATGCGCTAACGATGATCAATGATGACTTCCCTCTTCAGCGCCGTTTTCGTTCACTCAGACACGATGCTTGGTCTTGCTGATCGTTGATCCAGACGACAACGACCTTCTTCATTAAATCTCTTGACAATATTATTAACCTTTTGATGATTGACATGGAAATACCTAGCAATATATCTATTTGTTTTGCCACACTGATGCCAACCTAGTATTTGCCCTCGTTGAAATTTATCAATTTTCTTACTTCCGCGAACTTTCACTGCAGAATATATGTCAACTATCGTTCGTAGATTAGAGTACCTTGATACTAACACGGTATTGACTGAAAAAAAGCAGATACGTTATTACATAAGCCAAAATTGATCTAATTAAAGGTAGCTAAAAACTTATCATAGACCACTGTATGATATGAGCAAACTGCAACTGTAACCACCTAGAAACACATTGACTGGATTCCAAACATGTTGATGGATGACACACGATTAACTATAAAACAAATATCCAATATATATTCCCTGAGAGATTTTGTAATATTCTTCACAAAGAGACTGGCGTGATGAAGATTTCTGCTCGGTGCATTCCACGTCATTTGGCATCTAATCCAAAAATCTATCAGGTTGATCACACCGCAAGAAAATCTGACATCTTTTGAGGTAGATTCATCTGGTTTACTTGGACGTTTCCTTTCCCAGCATGAGTGTTTGCTCATTTTGGGCTAAAGACAAAGAGACAATCCCTGCAGTGGAAAGACACTGCCTCACCAGCTCCAAAGATGATCAAGGTCGTTTCATCTGCAGGTATGATGATGGCCTCAGTTTTGCGGGGATGCAAAATGCTTGACTTTCGTGACTAATATTGAAAGGTTCGCACCATCAGTTGAGAGGTACTATGCCAAAATGCTGAGGAATAAAGAAAGACTACCAGGACCATCCTTTCAGAAATACAACCGAAAGGTGCCTTGTTTCATCGGGACAATGCTCCAGTTTAAATGGCTGTTGTGTGTGATTCTGAATTGTACTTTTTGTCCACACTCCTTATTCTATTGGTTTGTCTATCATCTGTTCACCAACATGAAAAAAAAAAACAGTTACCTGGGAAGCAGTATCTTAGGTATGATTACATAATGTCTACGATTGATGATGATTATTTTACCAACAGGATGAACGGTCTTCTATGAACCCTCAGATGTCAGTTTATTTGAAAAGAGTCAATATGAAAAAAAAAGAGTTGAAAATAATGCATGCAAGAATTCACAGCTCTAGCATCGTTTCTTCATAGTCATCATGTGAACTTTTCACCCCCATCCTCGTAGTTACACTATCGGTTTATAATATAATTGTTCACCCACTATTAGGCTCAAGAACATATAATTTACTGAATAAGGTTGTTAAAAGTGTGTAAAAGAAGGAAGTAAGTAATTCATTTTCTTACTTCATGTCAGTTGATAGAGATCGAGAATGTCTTCTTTCCAGTAGGTGACCCACAAAGTTTCAGTTCCTCGGAAGAAGATAGGTTGGACTACTTCGATATTAATCGAAAAAGAACGGAACGAGGATGAACTTCCGGTCTAGATGAACTAAGGATTTAGATGGTTTGAACATCCCTCAAATGCAGAATAGTTTCGAATCCGTGCATTTTGAAGGAATATATGGAATAAAATATGAGAAGATTTTATAAGGAACTGGAAATCAAATCCGAAAAATAAGGAAATATGGATAAACAGCTAGTCCTGTTCAAAAGTCCGGTTTGCATCTCTCCACACTCTGAACAGGAGATGTTTATCCGTTGTTTCTTGTTTAAGATGGGATTCTGAATTCTTTCTAAAGTTTTCTCATTCTCTTTCACTCCCGGTAACCCCTTGCATCTTAGAGGTATTATCGCCTTGCTTACAGTGATTTTGATTACAAGAATAAAACCCAAAGAATACGGCTAGAAAGAACATCAATTTTAAGAAGATAATTATACAGATAAGATATACATAGTGAAGACTTAAAGGAGATTATGTCAGGTGAGAATTCAGTTATGATAGAAATAGACTGCAAGGATGAATGAATATGTAATGATATGTAAAAGTAATATTTTTTATGAGGCGGAGGATAGAAAAATTAAAATGGAACAACAAAATAGAAGTTAATATATCTGAAGAAACTGAATGAAGAAAAAATATGTTATATTACATGAGTTTTATTAGGGAAAGATAAAAACTGAAAAAAGTAACAGGTTTTTGAAAGACGTGACCTCCCGTATATATATATCCCAGAGATACCACTCACATTGTGGTAAACATTCGTGGCGATGGCGTTATATTATGTGAGTGGAATTTATGGGATCTACATAGGGGAGACATGTCTGCTTCATCCTGTATTATAATGTTCGACTAATATTAACTAGATGAAGACACCATTCCCACAAATGTATTATCATTATTTGAGATGTATTTTAAGTGACATATGTAGGACGTATTACACCGCACCCTCTATTTTCTTGCAAATGCTCAAGATATTTTAGAATGAAGTGGACATAATAATGAATTCTTCTTCTCTCGTGATTCTTCACACTTTTGATTCAGAGATCTAAGTAACTATTAAACTCTTTGACATTACTCTGTTGCCCATTCACAAAATGTTATCATATATTTTCATATCATGGGCGATCTGATGCGGCGAAATTTTTAGAAAGCTTGTCTCGATAGAAGAGTTTCAAATTATTAGTGTGCTTGATTCTCCCTAGGTGCTTCATACTGTCTGCTTGTGTCACGTTTAAACTACGCTTAGAAAATCGCCATACAACTTATTTGTTGTTTCATATTGCTTCTTTGTTTATGTCATATTAATGTTAAATTTTCTAGAATCTGTTGCTTTATCATATAAAATCATATCAACTATAATATTCTGAATGTATCTATAAGTGTTTTTCGTTGCTATTTGCATTAAACGTTCCTCGTTGTCAACATGTTCCGTTCCTGGCATTTTTGGCCTCATTCCGTTGAACCAAATCTACGCGGCTTTAAGCCTATTCTTCACCTGTAAGACATTGTTCAGCACTTACAGACACATCATACATCCGATATTGCAAAGAAGTTAAACTCTATTGTGTTTCTAATACATTTTGCTTATCGCTTAATATAGTGCTGACATTCTGAAATAGGCCTTTCACGATTCAATATGTCTCCCGATTTTCCTGTTACATTTTCCTAGGAATATGCTTCAATTTCAGAGCCTGCTTAATTTTAACGCCTCCATTTTTCTTATTTATCTTTTGCTGATAGCTACGCATTTTCACTTCTTATAGTTAACCGTTAACATTTATTTATCTTGCTTTCCTTTACTAACATGCCAAATTCTCGTTAGCATCTCTTTAATATTATTTGGGTTTTCATATTGAAAATGGGGGTATTTATGAGAAAAACATTAACATATATCCAAAAACGTTTATTTATAAACGGAAGAGATAAATAAGCAACAGTATTGATAATATTTCTCTTATCAAACTGTCATCGCACAAAGCAAAATCCTAGAATAATATATCAATATGAATTATTGCAATGCATTTTCAACAAATCTAGTGAGGCGGACAAAATTAACCTGGCAGCTCAAATTGAAAAGGACCTCCAATCGGTTGTGGACTGGGGAGAGAAATGGATGGTCAACTTTAACGCCTCTAAAACAAAACTGCTCTCCATTAACGACCACAAGGACCCATCCCTGCATCCCACCAGAATGTCTGAGGACCAACTTCTCGAGAGCTCCTCTCTGCGGCTGCTCGGTATCACGCTGTCCGCTGATCTGAGATGGAACAAATACATCGAGTCAGTTGCATCATCCACCACAAGAAAAGTTGGTTCCCTGTGCAGAGCTAGGAAATTCTTCTCCCCGGAATCGATCCTCCAAGTCTATAAGTCTACCATTCCCCCTTGCATGAAGTATTGCTGCCATTTATGGTCTGGGGCCCCTGCGTGTTGCCTCAGGGTTCTTGATAAGATCCAGAGACGGATATGCAATGTGATTGGCCCTGATCTGTCATCTCGTCTGCAGTCGCTCTCTCACAGACGCGATGTTGCATCGCTCTGCCTTTTCTACAAGTACTTCCACGGTAATTTCTCCGAGGAGTTGCTTTCGCTTGTCCCTAAGCCTCGTGAATTTAAGCGTCCTACGAGGCTGGCATCCCGTTCCCACCCCTTCACCGTTGAAACTGTTAGATGCAGACGTCTTTTCTACTCAAATAGCTTCATGTCTCGCACATCTCGCCTGTGGAACACCCTTCCCTATTACTGTTTCCCTGACAAATACAATCTCCAACGGTTTAAGTGTAGCGTCAATCGACATCTCCAGTTGCCTTGATCTATCCACTTCCCTTCTCCACTTCCTTTCATCTTTCATTCCTATCTGCTCTCGCTCTATATCTTCTGTAACCCCCCTGCCTTGATCAACCCTCCGTCCTTCTCTTTCTCCACATCCCTTCCTTTACCACTCCTATCTCCAACCCTTCTGTAACCCCATGCGTGATAGTGGCCACAAGCCTTGCTTGGGGTGATACGCTTAAAAAAAAAAAATACATTGTTCTGTTGGAACACTTAAAGCGACACAAGCTATAGAATAGATAAATAATATAATATAATAATAGATACATTTATCGCTGTGTACATATGGAGGAGGCACAGTAGATAGCGGCACGGAGAGCCGATTTTGAATTACAGAAAAATCCATTATATTCACTTACGTACTAATACCATTGGGGAAGTTATAAATCCTGTTCTTCACCCACCAGGTAAAGATTAAATAACAGGACAGACCAGATGGCAACTGGTCTACCACAGAAAGGGACCGTGAATACTACTAACAGTCAAGCTACTGTATAAACCCATTTATATAGTTTTAAATGTCAAGAAATATCTAGTAGTCAATCTGTTAAGCTACCGCTACTCCGCTATTTCCTTCTCACCCTCTTCTTCTCCAAGCCTCCCACCCCTCTACATCTCCCTCCAGGCTAAAAATCGTTCTGTTTTAACCCAATTATACCATTGAAGTTGAGCAATGGTTCGAGGAAAATGATCATTCAGGCCTTCAGTAATAGTACAGAAATTCATATGTTCCATGTTCAAAGTTGATTCAAGAGAACGGTGAATATGTTTTAAAAAGTGTGAAAAGTAGAGGGATAAGTTGGATCAGAAGGTTGCAACATGAAGATGAATCATCATTTCAGCGTAGAGCTAAATATATTCTGATTGTTCAAAGTAAATTTTGTTATAAATCCTCGGAGATTTCCAGTAAGATATTTTTTATCATTTCCAGGATACAAAGTTTCAATGTTTAATCTAACAATTTTCCTGTTACACAATTTGGACAATTTTATTGTTATAGACTCTCCCTCTCTCTCTCCATATATATATATATATATATATATATATATATATATATATATATATATATATATATATATATATGTGTGTGTGTGTGTGTGTATGTGTGTGTGTGTGTGTGTGTGTGATCTAAATTTGCTGCTGGCTGCAGAGATTTGTTTTTTAATAACTTTTTCACAGTTTCTTCAAGTCTATAAAAAGTCATTCCCAGTCTTATCGAAGAATTCATTTTTCTTTTCTTTTTTTTAATAATTTAACCAGGTTCCATTTTCCCAGCAAATAAATGATTTCTTCCCAGTATATAGATTGATCTTGTTGAAAAAACAAAACGAAAATAAAATACACCGAAAACAAAGATCAATCAAGACAGTTTCGAAAATAGTATAGACATTTGGTAATTCCCCAAAGTGGTTATTTCTGCTTCTGGCTTATTTCTTTCTAGGAAATAATTTTGATGTCTATAAATATTTTAAGAACAAAATAGCGTACAGTAGTATAAGCCTTATATGAAAAAAATCTAATAGGGGCATCCCTAATGACAAACGTTTTCCCATTTATTGCACGTTCAGTTATTAATCAGTATTGTTGACGAACTTTTGAGAAGTTTTGATTTGGGATTTGCCAATGAATTAGATGGCGAAACTTGAGCGAAATATATTAAAAATAGGTAGCAATTTACGCATAAATTGTTGAATATCAACTCCTTTTTGCGAGTGATTGTTCCCACAGTATGCTATCTATCTATCTATCTATATATCTATCTATCTATCTATCTATCTATCTATCTACAAGTTAACCACGTTTAGTGCAACGATAGGGGAATTGTTATGAGAAAACCAGTTGGTATTGCCAGTATAAAACTGAATCTCATATATAATTTATTCTCTCACTGATTCTCTAACTCTCTCACACACGAGCACACACACACACACACACACACACACACACACACACACACACACACACAGACATGCGCACATACACACATACATATATGATATAATACATAAAATGTTAATGGTCAGAATTGAAAAAGTCCTTGATACACGTTTGAAAAAATAAAAGTAAAAATAAAAATATCTTTTAACCTAAAAAGTTAGGGGATCGGTTGGTTTAACAACCTTGGTTTCAAACTTGTGGTATCCTCATAAGATTTTTATCAATTGACCTCCCAACGTTTAAAAAAATAAAACAAAACCAATAAAAGCTACATTATTAAGAAAAGAAACGGCTGTGATAGCAAGGGAGGAGGACGGGGCGAATAAGGAAATAGAGGAGAGCAAAGCAGAGGGAGAGTAAGAAATGGAAAAAAAGAAGGGGGAGAAGGAGAAATGGGGGTTAATTGAAATGTACATAAACTTTTATACGATTTAAAGATGATTTTCATAAGATTTTAAGTTTTTGTATGCATGTAACGGCATATCACTTCGGATCTCTGGTCCAAATTTATATATATATATATATAGAGAGAGAGAGAATTGAGTCACTGTCAGTCACTGTGTGTTTATCTAAATCTAAAAATAAACACGCTAAAATTGACCTTCATCCCTGCCGTGAGCCGACGGCTTAGTGGTAGAAGTTCCGACTGACGCCAATTCAGTGGGGTTTCGATCCTAGCTAGAGGCAACCGGACGTCTAGACACACCGATGAGCTGCGAAACAGTCTGTCTGTGGATGACATATATATATATATATATATATATATATATATATATACATTATAAATTAACTGATTTAAAATATGGTTTCACCGCTACACAGGAATTACCGTGTTTCAAAAACCGAGACTAAAAACTTCAAATTTAATTATATAATTAAATTAAAAGCATTAGTTCTGTTTCATCTTCAAGCGATTAAACAGGACTAATAACAGAGCGGGTTAAAGCGTGATTTTTTTACTCCGATTTGGCCACAATTACAATAAGTTTGTCTTTGAAATTTGCCACTGAAAATAATCTTGTAGGAGATCGAAAGTACTTGTCTTGGAAACGACTACGGCGCCTTCCTTTATGAATAGAGAAGTCCCCGGGAAACCACTCAACTAACAATCCCAAGACAAATCATGTCTAACAAATCTTATGCGAAATTTAACGTCGTGAAAGGGGTTAAGTCTACGGGAATTATCTCCTCGCCCGGTAAGGATCGACATGCACAACAGTTGTCACCTGACCGTCCTACAGCGAATGCTAGCATAAACAGCGTAAAAGGGATAAAATTCCTCGGAACCGAAACCTCGGCAGGAAAGGAACGACATGAATGACAGCTGTCACTGGACCGTTGTCCTGCGACTGCTCCCATCAAACACAAATTAATTCTCGGGACATGGAGCGTCCGAAAATTGAACTACAGCGGCCAGTTTGATAATATTAAACAAGAGATGAACAGACTTAACATCAACATCCTAGGGGTATGTGAAAACAGATGGCCAAACAATGGTGATTTCGTCGGCCACAAAGACAGGGTAATTTATGCAGGCGGTAAGAAGAGCGACGAAGGAGTAGGACTAATACTATATAGTGCGTTTCAGAAATGCGTTCTAGAATAACACCAACTTTATGAAAGAATTCGAGTAGTGAATCTGAAATGGATGACATTCACCGTGGCAATTATAGTAGTTTACGCACCGACGGCACAAAGCAATAAGGCTCTATGCAAATCACAGGAAATCGTCATTACTATGGGAGACCTAAACTCCAATGTAGACAGAGAAAGGGCAGGGTATATAGCAGGACGATTCAGACTAGGAAACCGCAATGAAGGCGGATAAAATAGTCCTAATGGTTCACAGTCAATGACCAGGTAATAGCCAACACATGGTTCCAAGATCCTCTGGGACGACTATGGACACGAAGGAGTTCAGGAGGAGAAACTAAAAACTGAATTGATTATATAATCATCGATAAAAGATTCAGGAATGCAATGATTCACTGCACAACCTACACAAGTGCCGACTGCGGAAGCAATCACCGCCCTCTTATATGCAAACTAAGAGTGAAACTGCGGAAATTGAAGAAGATTAATGCAGCACACAAACTGCAGTAGAGCAAACTCTTGAGCGATCCTAACCTAAAATAAAAATATATGGAGAATGTGAAGAGAAGATACGCGGCACACAATGGAAACTCAAAATGGGACGCTCTAAGAGACACTTCAGTGATATTAGCAAACGATAACATTCCAAAGGAGACAGGACAAAGGGAGAAAACAATTGAATGTCTGATGAGTTTCTCTACATGATGGAAAGAAGACATAAAACCCTGCCAAGATACGGAACAGAGTACAGAAAATTACACAATGAAATAAGGACAAAATGCAGGCAAACTAACGAAGAATGGCTAAACGAAAAATGTGTAGACATAGAAAGATTGAATACTACCAACAAAAGAGACATGCACAAACAAATAAGACAACTAAAAAAGACAGAAGACATGCTCGTCAACAGGCTGCCTATAACAAAGGTTGGAACACTCATGTTAGAGAAGGAAAAATTCTTCATCGGTGAAGTGCGTATATTGGAGAACTCTTCCACAACAAAAGAGAACAACCAGCAATACACAGAACTACCGACCGACCTGGAATTCTGAAAACCGAAAAGCTGCACTGACCATCTTGAACAGAAACAAGGGAGCTGGGCCAGACGGAATGGTAGCGAAAATGCTGACAGCCTTAGATGAATTTGGCATAGGAAAGATCACCAAAATAAAAAAAAAACAGCGGTGATAAACTGGAAGACGTCAGCAGATCTATCTTCATAGCTATGCCTAAGAAACCAGGCAGAAACGAATACGAACTCCACCGAACAATAAGCCTTATGAGTCTCGTGGAATAGAGCGCGCTGCAGAGTCAGGCCAGAGATAGGACGAGAACAGTGCGGGTTCGTAAAATAGACCGGAAAAGGAACGGGATTTTCATGCTCAGAATGTAATCAGAAAGAGCGATACAGATGCAGTGGTACGTGTAACTATGTTTCATAGACTACGGAAAGGCCTTCGACAAAGTACGCCACAAAGATATCAGCAAACTCGATATATTCGCGAAAGATATCAGAATCATCAAGAACCTATATTGTCAGCAAACTGCATGCATAGGTAACATACACAAGTAGAAAGGTGCGTAAGGCAAGGATGCGTCTTCTCACCCGACCTGTTCAACCTATACAGCGAGGCAATTCTGAGAGAATTGGAAACTCTACCGGGATTTAGCATTGACAGCCACAGTCTTAAGATACGCAGATGACACAGTACTGATATCAGATACGGAAAAGAAATTACAAAATCCCCTACAGAAGGTATCGACGGAGAGTGAGAAGAAAGGACTCTGCAGAAAATACAAGACAGAATACATGGTCATCAGCCGGAAATGCGATTTGCAGGACGGAAACACTAGAATCAAGCAGACACAGAAGTGTAAATATCTTGGAAGCGTCTTGACAAAGGACGGTAAATGCAACATAAAGGTCTGTAGACATATCGGAATGGACAAGGACGCATTCCAAAAGCTGGACAGAGTATTGCGAGAGAGGAGGATTTCTTTGACAACAAAGAAAAGAAAACTGAGCTGTTCCTTGACATCTGGCCTTCTTTACGGCAGCGAATTTTGGACGATTTCCTCAAAGATGATGAAGAGACTCGAGGCGACGGAGTGTGGTTTTACAGAAGGATGCTAAGGATATCATGGACCGAGCGTGTGAGAAATGAGGAAGTCTTAGAGACGTTGCAAACAAGCAGAAGGCATACTTAACATCGGGAAGCTGAAGTTTCTGGGACACATAATGAGGAAGGAGGGCCTGGAGAATCTGATACTCATGGGTCGAACGGAGGGAAAGAGGGGCAAGGGAAATCAGCGCGTGACATTCCTGACGAGCTTGAGCAGGTGGGTGACAGAACGTGGTCTGGGGGAGGAATCAGAGGGAAGGAAATTGCTGAGAGCTGCAAGGGATACAGGGAGCTGTAGAGCCATAATTGCCTACGTCCTGAAAGGACCTGGCACATAAAAATAAAGATTATAACGAACATTTCGAACTCGGCTCTCTGATGAACATTTCGGAGACATCATCTATTACAGCACCCGCTTATCCAGGCATACAGCACCTGGGCACCCATCTAGGTACTGATAAGGCTCGACGTTTTTTTTTTTCACCTCGGTGATCGTATAGGAACCATTATATCAACGAGATTTGAGCTTAACCCAAATCAAAATACTTCTAACATAGTTTTTGTTTCATTTTCATATTGAGTTTGTAATTACATCGATCTATGAATAGTGGGTTTTCTTTCTCGTTAGGTATGAATTCGCTCTTCTTTCCACCGAAGTATAATTTTCCAGCTAGATGTCTAAACAACATTTACAAAGAAAACTATAGCAGTTTTCAGTAAGTTCTCCATTCATTATCAGCTTTCAAACCCTACGAATATTCTCCTTCACGATTTTATCTGTAATCTGACCAAATGTAATAGAATAAAAAAGTAGTTTCTTTTAATTTTAAAATAAATTACCAGGACAGATTCTCCCTATGACGGCAACATGGAGAGCTGTCCATATGCATTAGAACTAATACAGTCATGGAATAAACCAGTAAAAAGCTTTCCTTTCAGCTAACCTCACTACATCAATTTTCAATTATGTTTGTTATCAAGAAAGATATATAATACACCCATTGTAAAATAGAGTTACACAGTTGCAGATTTTACTGTGATTAGAGTAAATTGAATTTTCACTTCTTAACAATATAAGATTTTAGAAAGTTACCTGAAATATATTATGAGTATCTGAATATCAGATACAGAATTGCAAGGAACTGTGTCAATATCTCAGGCTGATAATTTTTTTTTTGTTTTCGCTTTTTTTTGTAAAATAATGTTTGATTTGCAGTCCAAATAAGTATTTGTTTTATTGTGTTTTACATTTATACACACACACACACACACACACACACACACACACACACACACACACATATATATATATATACATATATATATATATATATATATATATATATATATATATATATATATATATATATATATATATATATAATAGCTTTGGAATGATAATTGAAGAAACAAACGAAAAGTCATGCAGATAACGAAAAAACAGTCATTTGATACACTGAAAGGAAATTGATTATACGGAAAGTCTCGACAATCTACCATTAAACTGTCTGCGAGTATTAAAACCAAAATTAATTTACGCGGGAAATCAGATGTTTATAACCGTTTTGGAATCTTATAGTGAAAAGTTTTAGTTAGTTTTGAAAACATTAAAATCAATTTATAAAGAAAAGGCATAGACATGAAAAACTAATATATGACTAATTTAGACATAAAATATTTATATAGCAATTTCCCCGTTAAGAAAAGCGTAGATATACTAAAAACTCCTGTCTGTATTTCTCAGATGAGGTGTTGCAACTATTTGCACCATTTAAATGTTTGGGACTGGTCTCCTTATATGTACTGTCATATTCACGACGATTCGACCGTTGTAAACTCCGACCTTCTTCAGGCGATGTACATTGGAATTTCGAACCGAACCGTTTATTACTTCCTCTGGAGTAGATTATTCTAGCTCCTCGTGCCATGCCTTTACTGGATATCTTCAGTAGCTGAACTTTTCCAGTTTTCTTGTTCACCTCTTGTATTGCCAGGTATTGAACTCACAACACATTCGATCAAGTCACTTTTGGATTACTTCAACCGACGCTTTTATCCACTAGCCAATGTGTCGTAAATATGACAATATAAATGAGGACAACAGTTCGAACGATGTTAATAATGTAAATAATTATTCATTTATGATTAAATTCATTTATAAAAATGTAATATGGCAAAAATATATGGCAATAACCTGATTCAGCATTTACATTTTTAAATACTTGATATATAATTTAAATATTTAATATTTGATTTTAAAAGATAATTACACGGTAAATGAAAATTGAAAATGCGATATTAATGGACGTAAAAGTAAGCGAATTTGTCATGCTTGTAATTTTTCTGCATCTGGTTGCAGTAAAATATGCTGATGTTTTATTGAGTGCTATTTGTATTATTGATGTCAAGTATTTTTTGTAAGAATAATTGTATTTGTTTATCGATAAATTCGCTATACGAAAAAACCTTAAACACCATATTTCTGGCGTAAATTACGAAAAACATGTAAAACTTATAATATATTACAGAAAATGGACACCGCAAACCTTGTCACTACTCAAAATAATCGCATCAAATCTAAATAAGCAACAAGCAATATAGTGTATCAGTTTCGCCGCCCAGCACAAGCCTCTGTTTATTGACAAATCAATTAAATATATCGGCATTACGACCACCTACTTCAGTAGACAACTTATGTGTCACTTATCAGATGAAAGTGCCATAAAAACATCTCGCCACCTATCTTTACAAGATGTCTAAAAAATAACCGAAAGTGTGTGGAAGAATTGACAATGAGGACAATTTTTGCAGTGACTTCAGTGACTTACTTCACCCAGAATTCATTGACTGTCATATTCAAGGAAACACACACACACACACACACACACACACACACACACACACACACACACACACACACACACACACACACACACACATATTATTAAAAAATAACTAGAACTAGTAAATCATTATATAATCTATGCCCACTATGTTTACAGGAAAAATTGCATATTATAAAGTTTTTCTAACGAAAATATCTGTTAAACCAAAGAAATGAATTAACGGAGTTATGCCGGAATTGTCAACCTTTTACATTAGAATATAATTAAAAACATATCATAAATAATTACGTATTACAATTGTATAGCCATTATTCTATCAGTATATAATGAGCAATACAACATTTATTTGGTTTATTCAACTTAAATATTGCCATGTTTTACTGTACATTCAGTATAATTAGCAACGTATAAAGATGTTTGGACATTTTTTAATTTTACGTATTCGCGCCTTTAAGAAGATTCCTGAGTATATTCAAAATTTAAAAATAAATAAAACGATTAAATAATCTGTTTTTGATAAGGTTATGTCTTCTTCAACAAATCGGCAAATCATTCATATATCCATAATGCATTTATCGTTGTAATTTTTACTATTGTGGTTCCCTTCACTGTTGAAACTGTTAGATGTAGACGTCTCTTCTACTCCAATAGCTTCATGTCTCGCACATCTCGCCTGTGGATCTCCCTTCCTTATTCCTGTTTTACTGACAAATACAATCTCAAACTATTTAAGTGTAACGTCAATCGACATCTCCAGTTGCCTTGATCTATCCACTTCCCTTCTCCACATCCTTTTACCTTTCATTCCTATCTGCTCTCGCTCCAAATCTTCTGTAACCCCCTTGCCTTGATCGATCCACTATCTTTCTCCACATCCTCTCCTTTACCACTCATATCTGCTCTTCCTCCAAACCTTCTGTAACCCCTTGAGTGCTAGTAGCCTCCAGACTTGCTTGGAGTGATAAGCTTAAAAAAACAAAAGAAAAAAAAACATGACATGTCTAATCAAAAGTTAACTTGCCATTCAAAAATAACCACCCGCCTCGACTATCTGACTTTATTTTTATATCTTAGCATAGATATGACATTTAATTGGTTAACCTAGACATAACCATAAATATATTTTTGATTCTGATATCATGCCACATTATCTTCCGAAAAGAGGTAACGATTTTTTAAAGATTTCCCTAATAAATCATATTATCAAAAGATATCTGACGAAGTACAATCTTAGTACTGAAACATAATAATTTTATATGTATATATATATATATATATATATATATATATATATATATATATATATATGTGTGTGTGTGTGTGTGTGTGTGTGTCTTTTGTTTGTGTATGACTATATATATATATATATATATATATATATATATATATATATATATATATATATATAACGGTGAACATTGAAGCCAACACTCAGAGGCGACGGGCTGTTTCATGCTGGACGCAATCGACAGGCCTGACGATTGCGTCCAACATGAAACAGCTTGTCGCTTCTTAGTTTTGACTTCAATGTTCACTTTTATATATACATACGCTCTATCTCTGATATTGAGCACTTTATCCCATAAATATAGCACACCTTAAAACCATATATATATATATATATATATATATATATATATATATATATATATATATATATATATATATATTATGTTGTCCATATAGGAATGTTATGACTGACTTACGAAGAGGAAATAAAACAACACAATTTTTATGGAGTAACACCAAAATTTATTCTTAAAAATAACGTCCATCATTCTCGATGTACTTCTGCCAGCGGTCAGCAAGCGGTCAGCAAGCGGTCAGCCCGCGGTCAGCCATCACCCGAATTCATCATAGATACTAGTCCGTTACCATTGAATCAAAAACCTGTAAATAGATTTCCATCACTTCATCAAAGTGATGAATCGTTGTTCGCTGACGATGTGTTCCTTTGGGTAGAATAGGCCATAGTCACTCGGAGCAGCATTGGAACTGAATGATGGATGTGGATATATCTCAGCACCGTCTATACATTTGGACTTCTCCTTAGACAAACTGGCAGTGTGTGGCATCGGATTATCTTGCTGAAACAAACTAAAACCTCGTTTGACCAAGGCAACATATTCCTTCCTTGGTTTGTAGTACACACATTCAAGGTGCGTGTAATAAAGTTTAGCGTTGATGGCGCGAGGGTGTGAGAAAATCTCAAAATGCAGCACTCCTTGGAAATCCCACCAGAGCGAGATCAAGATTTGTTGTTTTCTTCGCGCTTTCTAATTGCGTCAGGACATTCAAGCCAACAGAGAATATATATATATATATACATATATATATATATATATATATATATATATATATATATATATATATATATATATATATGTATATATATGTATATATAAATTCCCAAGAGGATAGAATCCAGGTAGAACTCAATGTCCAGGACCGAGTAAGAATATAATGTAAAAGGCTCAAATATTTATATTCCATGGTTATAATTTATTACATTGGAATCGTAATCACGATTCAATTGATCAGACCTACAAATTCAAAAAGAAATTGGATTTCTTTTTGCATTTTTTATGTCTGATGAATTGGATCGTGATTACAATTCCAATGTAATATGTTAGAACCATGGAATATTAGTGTTTGTGCCTTTTAAATTATATATATATATATATATATATATATATATATATATATATATATATATATATATATATATATATATATATGGATGCCAACACGCAGAGGGGACAGGTCGTTTCATGGAAGATGCAATCGCCATGCCATATATACATTTACGTATGTATGTGCGTGCGTGTGTGTGTGTGTGTCCACGTAGAATGAACAGACTAAGATAGATCGATAATTAATATACTGAAATAGATAGATAGATAGATAGATAGATAGATAGATAGATAGCCAGAGAGATGTTGATAACATTTATTCACACACAAAATGAAATACGGATGGCGTTTTCAAATTCGATCCTTTGATTCGTTCGCTTGCAGCAAATATCGTTTCTCTATCTATGGATTAAAAGTGAGAGCTCAAAATAAATTATCATGCTCTTGGATGTTAGCCAGTGTAGATGGAGAATTTGATTTCAGGGAGGGACATATTTCAGTACATGCACGGACATAAGTCTCTGATATTATTACGACGGGGTCAAAATTCGAGACAATAAAACGTGGGGATGAGGCAATAGAGATTCCAAGACTTACTGTTTGCTCTTCTTTGTTAGCATTTCTTCGAAGTATTTGGATGTTGTTGCATAAGCCGTCGCCACTATAATCAGATCAAAAGTTTGGGTGAGTCTCAACTAAACTGTCGGGCTTCATACTTCTAAGGTGACAGAAGAGCGGCTCATATACATATATAATAGCAATAAAATTGTTTGAATCCGTTGTTATGTATTAGGTCGAATACAGTTTGATTAAATCAAATATTTAATGTGTTTTATATAATCGGTAATGTCAATGATAATTTTCTTATCCTCTACTCTAAACGTGTAACGAAATTCACTTGCATATCTGAGCAAATAAATATTTGTTTTCTCCAATTAGTGTCGCTTCCAACTATAAAAATGTCAGTTTATTTATTTAGTTCAGTAAGCATTCAACTCTCTCACACACGCAGAAAGATTTGTTCGGTTTATCATGGTGGTCAATGTATTCTTCATTTATATCGTATCCTTTCAGGTTCTGGGTGTTCACAATTCTCTACTCTTTGTATATCTTAGTAATATTTATAATACACGATTCCACATTGCCCATGCTCCACCTTGCGCACGTTATTTGGGGTTACTGGCTCTGTCTGCCTCTCCCGCCTTTAATGTGTCTTGTGAGTGTCAAATTCTCTAAATATTATTCTGTCATTTCATGTCACAGAATTGTCAATTGTAGGTTTTTGATTCTCGATATAAGTATTATTTTTTTCTCCTTTTAATTAAAAATTACTTATTTGTCACATACTCTTCCCATGCTATTTAGATAGAACCACTTTTCTGTGGCCTGAAATCTCCCCTCGATCTGCGATAAAATTGCCCCGAATTCGCTGGCCTATAGGAGGATATTTCAAGTTTACAATAAGTATATAGAAAAGTGAAAAATGGGTTCTGTTTGCAACGCTATTAGCATATATATTGTATATTTATTCCTTTATTATTGGCATGTTTAATCGATTCGATACGGCTAAGGCAGCTGATGTCAAACATAAACTACAATTTGTTGTTAACTAAGTAAAGAAATATTTCGTTAATTTTAACACCAGCAAAACAAATCTGCTGACATTTAATTGCCTTAGATAATCTTTTTGCCATCTATGTACATATTTAATGTTAATATCCAAGAAATAAAAAAAAACATTGCGCCTTCCAAGCAAAATATTTTCGCAGACATGTAGTGGGAAGTTTATATTTAATCAATGGCTAGGTCTGCTGTTAGCAGAGCTTTTTTCCATGTGTCGTACAAGGCAATTTCATCGACAGAATCTATCTTACACATTTATCAGTTTACTATGCATATAATATTGCCGTCACAACAGGTCTGGTGGTACTGCTATGTATTTAGAGATTCTGGATAAAATCCAATCAAGAATCTGCAACGTTATATTTTTAATCATTTAACCCAAAGAAAGGCAATAAAGCTATTAAGACTGAAGGGGTTACGAAATGTGAAAGAATATGAGAAACCATATTAAGGAGAAAGAAAAAGGAAAGAAAATAAATTAAAAGAAGGAAATAACGATTGACATTGCAATTGAACTTTTAAATAAAGACGTTCACTGGAGAATAGAGAGTTCAGAAGCGAGAAGTACAATGAAAGAAACTCTTAGCATAGATCTTGCGGTTATATCTAGCATTTCCAACTGTAAAATGATCAGTTTAAAATATCCCCAAAACTTTGTGAATTGTGGAAATTAATTTTATTTCTCGAAGATTCCAAGGAACCAGAGTTAAAGTGAGAGGTTTTGAGATGTGCGGTTTGGAAGTTCTGGAGAGTTTGTGATTTTACGAACTCAACTCAACTGAACTTCCTTGGAGTTTGTAATATAAAAAAATCAATTCTGAAATTTAATTCCAAAACGGATCGAATCAGAGTTAAAGTAGGTTTTCCAAGTTCCATGGAGTCAATTGACAAATTCAAAGTTATTTCTTCAAAATTATCATTGATGATTTTCTAAGTCGGGCCAAAGGTCTCTCTCGTTTTGAACCGGAGGCCCAATCAGCCCTCTGCAGGAGCCAGATAAAAGTTCCCACTGAGTACAATTACATATTATGCAATTAGACATTTCTTGCAATGACTTCCTCTCACGAAACATCCAACTCATCTATATCGTGTAAGTAAAATGGTAATATTCAGTTGGTGCTAAGTTAGGTGAATATGGCGGTCGGGGTAGAAAAGAAGAATCGAATTCCTATTTTTTATTGTCTTATTAATATTGGAGGGTCATTGGGTTGAGATGGAAAATAATATATTTGCTATAGATGAGAGGAGGGGAATTTTTAAACAAAAAATTGTGGACAATTTGCTGGCTTGATTCGTTTTCTACGGCTCTGCAAGTCATTTAAGACCAGCAACTATTGTTAGAATTTTTTGTGAGGGGAGCGATAATAATGGTTTTAGTGATACAAGTCTTACTAATTAACCTATGTTTACGTTGAGAAGAGGTGGATCCATACCTTTCCCAAAGGTTTTGCGCGTAAGTGAATGTAACGAACGCAATGGGTTTTGGAACTCGGCTCTCTGATTAACAATTCCGAGCCATTATCCATTGCACGAGGCGCATATTCAAGGTTACGTCACCGGGTATCGTAAAGTATAGTTTTAACTCTTTTCTCTTTTTATTGATTTTGTCTCCTCTACAGAAACACTCTATCTGAAAACATACATCTATGTATATATATACATACATACATATATATATATATATATATATATATATGTGTGTGTGTGTGTGTGTGTGTGTGTGTGTGTGTGTGTGTGTGTAACACTGTTGAATGAAAACCTGCATTCATTCTTATTTAATTTTATCATAAATTTTATTTTTGAATTAGTATATATAAGTGAGTCAGTCAAGGTTTAGTAAAATAAAATTAGTATTCCCAAGTAGCTACTGCTTTTAGAGATGCAGAGTAATATGAGCATTTCATTTCTGATTTTATCGGCTAAGACAATTGTACTTCGTTTTTTTATTGATAATCTCCATGTGAATAAAAGTATTATGTGAACATTAGGTAATTATTCTTTTTTTTACGAATCATTTGGCTCCAATTCTCTTTTTGGCTACATCGTCCTTGATCTGAGAGAAATCTTCAAAAGATATGCACAGAATTTTCTTTTCCTGTTCTTAGAGGAAGAATTTTCTTTGTAATGCCATCAAATCGTCTCTGTTGAAGTCTCGATTTGATAAGCCACTAGTTAACTAAAATATGTACGTTTACACGCACAGAGATTCTCCCTCAAACTCCTCTTCTTCTTCTTCTTCTTCTTCTTCTTCTTCTTCTTCTTCTTCTTCTTCTTCTTCTTCTTCTTCTTCTTTTTTCTTCTTCCTCTTCTTCTTCTTATAGTTATACTTTACATATTAGTGTAGCCTGGAATGTTTACTGCTAACTAATTTAGAACAACTCTGAATACCAACCTGAGGAGAGTACTTTAATCTCATTATGCCAGACTCTGTGCACTTGTTCTCTGTATTTGGTTTGAGATAACGTTATAGAATTTTATAGATAAAAAACAATATTGGGAAAAATGTATGACAAGCCGGAAAAAGTTTTCGTATGACACGTTTCTTCTGATGAAGTGCTTAAAGACAAAACGCATGACAGGACATTTTTTTCCATTTTATCACATATTCTTTCACAATATACACATACACACACAGAGAGGCATACACACATACACACGCATAGGCACTCAAACATATAGGTATGTATGTGTGTGTGTGTGTGTGTGTGTGTGTGTGTGCAGGGAATTGTGACGGGAGAATATGTGTTAGATAAATAATATATTTCAAAAGACAGTCATATGCTGTTTATATTGTCTCAAATTATGCAGCATTCGTTTAAATCACTTTTATGTATTCACACGCGTCAGTCTGATAATGAGAAACCAACTTAGTATTGGGGATTGTTGCACATATTTAACTAACGTAACAGGTCAAAATTTTAATAATGTTTACCTAAATGTTAATGCTGTATATAGACAGAAAACATGTATTTACGTGATAAAGAATCAACCCTAAATATAGGGATATATGTTTTGATGATAACAACACATTCTTTAATTAATAGAAGTTACCTGAACAGAGAGAGGTACACAAACTGTTATTTTATTTATAATCCGAAATCGATTCCCTTAAAACAGTACCGTTCATTTTCAGCTGGATCCTGTCAGCGCTACCGTAAAAAGATATTATAATGAATGTATATACATTGACTTAATTTACTCTCAAGTAGATAGTTTCTATTCTAATGCTCACCCTACACAGAGCACAAGAGTCACCCAAGATAGAGGGTTACTAAAGGCGTTTGGTGTTTAGGTCGTAGTAGTGAGTGGTTAATGGCGCACTTTATGATAGTATGTTGGAAAGATAATGGCTAACCTTAGTTTTCAAAAGGGTAAGATTCTAGTGTTCGGGAAAATATCCTATTGGGGATCGTTTCAACATAGCTGCCATTCGTAGGAATCAAAGCTGTTCGAGTGGAACTGGCTTCTTACTACGAAAAGAATAATTGTTATTAGTTTCTGTTTACTCGGCGTTGGTGGGACTAAGGAATATAGCTCGTCAGAAGATTTCCCATGGAAATCGCAATAAAATAGCGAAAGGCTTGATACGGTAGACGGCAAAGTGCCTACATGAGGCAACGAAGAATATTTTTCCAAGCAAAGTGCCTCCGCATCCATCAGACATCATTCTGCGGTTAATTGTTTTCGCACAGTGAATTTAGTGAGATTTTTCGGATTAAATGCTTTTTCTTGAAGTTGCGGCAGTGCTTGCATGGCATTTTGATCATTTCCAGGTTATTTACAGTCATAAAATATTTTTAGATTGTAAGGGTTTTCTTTTTAGAAAATGTGTCCCGTTTAAATAATAATGATTGTACCGATAGTAATCTTGCTACTTAAGTATAGCTCAGATAGTAAGTGGTATTTGGTCGTAAGTGTATATAACGAACCCAATGGGAATTTGGACTTTACTGATTATCAATTACGAATATTTGTCCATTACACCAAACGCAATCCAAGCTTACAGCACCTGGTGTTCCCAAGCTGTCACCCATATAGGTAATGATCAAGCTCGACGTTGCTTAACATCGGTGACCGTGAGGGAAAGATTGCTTCAAATTGATGTGACCGTCAACTGTCTCCGGAAGAAGCTTCCGGCGATTCGCACTGGTGAACATGGTCATTCTGACTGACATAAATCTGTGTAGTTTCATACGCAATAAAAATCAATAGACGCTGCATTGTGTTGCATTCATCTATTCATATTAAATAAAGGTATTTGAATTTTGTACCGCAGAATGACTTTATTGTTTTGAATCAATTTCATGCCTTACATTCCTTGACTCGCCATGAATATTTTTTATGTGAAGCAAAATTGCTGGATATTATAAATACAGATCCCAGAATATATTTAGCTATAATTTTGTATATTCAAATTGTTCTTTGTAAATAAACATTAATGCATGTCGAACATTCTAAGTTTCTATTTATACATTTCTCCTAGATTTCTGCATGAAAATATAAGATTTGTATTTGCTTTGCGAAAAAACAGAAGCATATATATGAAGAAAAGGCAGATATTTCGAGCTATAAAAGACGTCTGTTACATTTATATCACCCAGGAAACTACAAAAAGAACACTATACACAATTTATATTTTATTAACATCTGTATCACCCTATGCAAGGCAGTAAAGCCACTAAAATACAAGGGGTTACTGCTGGGTGTGATTGAATTTGGAACACAAACGTTAATAATGAATAGAAAGAGAAAAAACGTATTCAAGAAGACAGTGAGCATTGTAGAACTGCAAAAGTCATAGCCTGATTTGCCTGTGATTGCTGAACTAGATGTCTATCTGATCTTGCTGTTATATTTTGTGGTCAGCCATATCCTGAATGTTCTGCTGTCACACTAAAGTCCTTGCATTTATAAATAATTTACCAAAAACAGGAATACGTGTCATTTTCATTTTTACATATGCACAAAAATTATTTTCACTGGCAACCATGTAAAACAAAATACGGAGTGTAAATATACGGGTTCACTTACTCATGTAAATCTTAATTTTTAATTGATTATAATCTCTGAAATTGTTTGCAATTCATTTCATAAAGGTTTTCATAGCGAATATATAGTTAATTTAAGACATGTTGTTATTCATGAAAAACAATCAATTATTTTAAATATTATCTTATGGGAGCACTTACCTATGCGCAGCACTTGATATATATATATATATATATATATATATATATATATATATATATATATATATATATATATATATATATATTGCTTCACCGAAAATGATCAACAATGTACTTAGATTAAGCTTTAAACCGTCTTTCTCTATGTGAACTAGATATTCCTTTTTTTGGCGGGCACATACTGTATTTATTAATTATACAAATGATTATTCATTCAGAGCGCTTTAAGCAGAGCCAGTTCAAGGGACTTGTGCTTTGAAGCCATTCTGATAGAGACAATGACCCGAGAATATATGATACATGGGGCGACAGTCTAGTGTATATACTTTTTATAAGGTAGTATTTATATAAAATACACATATTATTTTACCTTAATTATGTACAATAATGGATCATATGCAATATAGTTAAACAATTCAAATAGAAAAACAGAAAAAGAATACACTGTATCTAAGTAAAAATTGTCATAATGCATCATTCCATCTTAAATAAGTCAACAATAATTTGCAGCAATTTTTCACATCAACTTTTTTGGTTAAAAGTTGAAGAATTTTAACACCTTCAACATAATGGATAAACAACAGTAAATTTTATATAGTGTTGTATCGAGACATTAGCATGCACAAAACAAATTTCTCCGACCACATCAAACCTTACATCTTTTGGCTGGTTTTACTGTCATTACAAAATGACTTGTTCACGTTTATCGTAATCTAAAGACATAACACAAAATCAGACAAATGTATCCTATCACATTTGTTCACCGAAACAGGTATTAAATCAGAATTGCTGCCCAAATACAAAATGCATACGTATTTTAATCGGGTAGGTTATGTATACATATATGTATATATAATTGATTTGCAGCCAATTCATTAGAATCAGAAAACATCATAATAATTTAAGTCCAAATTTCTGAAAGCAGGCGATGTATTTCGTCATTATGAAATCTAATTTATAGTAGCACGTTCTAATGAAAATGCGACCTTTCAAAGATTCATTTTAAAAATATTTAAAAACATACTAACATGATATTTTCATGAAGCTAATATTATAAGAAACCTGTTTTTAACATTTTAAATATCTTCTCTTCTGTACACCTGATTATTAATTAGTCTACATTAACTACAACCGCACTTACGGGAAATACGATATATATATATATATATATATATATATATATATATATATATATATATATATATATATATATATATATATATGTGTGTGTGTGTGTGTGTGTGTGTGTGTGTGTGTGTGTGTGTGTGTGTTTATATATATATATATATATATATATATATATATATATATAGATAGATAGATAGATAGAGAGAGAGAGATAGATAGAGAGAGAGAGAGAGAGAGAGAGGAGAAAGACAGTAATTACAGCAAGAAAAACTTACGAATTATTTTCAGATTCAGTTTCTCTACTCAATAAATGCAAGTTTTGGCAGAATTAAATTATTTAATTCAAGCACGGCGACCAGATAATGTTCCCAATAATTTCTCCACGGGTCGAGTATATTGTTGCAGTAATAAAAATAATATTCACCGCTTAACTGATAAAATACATTATTATAGACCAGAATATTACACCCAGAAGCGTATATAATGGGATTTACAGCAAAATTATCCAAACTATGTAACAGCATGTGATGATTGTCCATCCGACAAAATGTTTAATATCCTAAAAAAACACTAAACTAATTGATTTTCGCTTTTTCAGATTTTCCGATAACAGGTTTAGCCATGTTGATTCAATTGCTCGTAAGAATCAGTGTAAAAAACGCTTAAGTTAATCAGGTAAAAATAAAACAGTTTAAAATCGTTTTATGTCAGACACACTATGTCTTCACAAGTGAATAATGGTCGTCCACGTCTTCAGTAATGGTACTAACATTCATACTCTGACATCCATCTTCAAATTCCATCAAGAGAAGGGTGAATAAGTTTTAAAAGAGGGACATTCGGGAGAAAACTGGATCAGGATGTCACAACAAGAAGAGGGATCATCATTTCAATTTAGAGCTAAAGAGAAGAATTAAAAATGGTCCAATTCAACCCATAAGCGGTTTCGCACATGAGAGTGGAGTTTCAGCTATGACAGTTCAAAGTGCAGTGAAAATAATGACATGAAAATGAAATCGTACTTGATATGTGTGCGGCTTCTTCTTACACCAGGACAGTACGTTAGAAGGTTAGATTTCGAAGATCATGTTACACAAGTTGTAAAACGATCCTCGAATATATATATATATATATATATATATATATATATATATATATATATATATATATATATATACACACACATACACACACAAACACACACACAGACACACAGACATATATATATATATATATATATATATATATATATATATATATATATATATATATATATATAAATTGTATATGGTCTTTCGCAAGTACTTTTAACTGTACATTCAGTCATCTTCAGGCATGGAAATTATGTTGTTTTTGGTAAAATTCGGGTAGCATTCGAGACGGAGAAATTAAATGCGAATCGAAATATGTTTTTTTATGTGTCATTGTTAACACGATAAAGCCTTTTGGAGGGTGCAGACGCTAAATTTCGTCTCGGATGCTACCTGAATTTTACCAAAAACAAATTAATTTCCATGCCAGAGGATGACTGAATGTACAGTTGAAATTACATGCGAAAGACCTTATACAGTTTATAAATTTAAAAACAAGGATCATCTGGTAATTTGTAGGTTAATGCCGCTTTAAAATTTTGTTTGCGAAAGAATTCCGCGATTTTGTATCATTAAGTTTACTAATCTACTTTTTTATGAATGATTCATTGTAATATATATATATATATATATATATATATATATATATATATATATATATATATATATATATATATATATATATATATTTCAACTGTATATCAATCCTTCATGAGATTCCGACTCTTAGCTATGATTAATTAATGATGAAAGTCATTTTCGTTTATGATTGAATTTATCACGATTTTTCTCTTAAGCTTTGAGAGTAATTATACATTCCTATTGCTCAAAGTGGATTCTAATAGTGTTATAACAACCTCGGAGAACACCATTAAGATATATTATTCATTTCTAAGTACTGTGCCGATCTTACTGTAACAATTGGACAATTTTGCTGTTACACGATATGTACAATTTTGCTGTTAAACCCGATATATATCGAGATAAAATTATGGCGGGCTTTATTCTAGGCTACACTGTATTTCTTATTCAGTGTTTAATTTATGTTAGGCCAATGTATAAACTGATTTAGACTAGAATATAGACATTTAGGCTAGGATATAGCCAATATTTATTCCATGTAATAAGATATATATAATATTGCATCCACAGATGATAATCGGAGATACAATGCTTCATGCAGTGTCAGACGTCTACAGAGAATTCTTTTCTGCATTCTACAGCGCTCAATTTCATTCTGATTCATTGGTTTGCATGCTAGTTGCTTTAATTTCTGGATTCCGATACCATTTTAATGTTAGGCAATGCCCGATGTGCGTTGAATGAATTCCGACCAGCAATTATTACCAATATGCAGACTGTAACCATCACAGAAGATTCTAGTTTAGAAAAAGAGTTGTTGATGCGAAATAGCATGTTGTCCTGTTATCCTGTGGCTGGAAGGTACGTAGTTATAAATACGTGGTTCTAAATTCTTTCTGTGATTGGTGATCGTCTTATTAGTGTGTTTGTTTTTATTCAAACGTAGTCTGAGACGGTTGCGTCGTCGACTAAATTTGCACAACTTTCTTGGGACTAATATTTTAAAGTTTGACTGACTTTACCTATTGCTAAAAATCGAATTAAATATCTTTTTACCGGGAGAGTGGTTCTTTGTTGTGGTAGTATGCAGCACAACATGTATAGACTCAACTGACGGCTGTATTTCAGTTCAGGTGACAAAGATAAAGAGTTATTTATATATATATATATATATATATATATATATATATATATATATATATATATATATATATATATATATATATTTAGCATTTCTTTCTCGTTCACTCGTAGTAATTTCAGTCCAGCGTATTCAGTAAAAGGCACCAATTCAACATGAAAGATATGAGTGGACAACTTCTAAGCATTCTCACATTCTTCATTACTCTTACTTCGCTATGTTCAGCAATTGAATATTGAAAGAAAAGGCACTGCATCTCTGTAAGTTACCCTTGATAAAGGAAACAGTTTTCTTTATTTTTTAATCGTTTTTTTCCATTGGGATGACCGATACTGAATACTTATCACACTTATCGCGATATGATTCTTTAATGTGATTTTTCCATTGATCATATCAAATCATTCAAGGCTATCTAATTCAGATGCCCGACATAATTACTTACAAATCGCTTCCATTACTATTATATTATTGTTCAAATGCTTCAGGACACCGCTTTTTTTCTTAAATTAGTAAAGTAATTATTTTGTACTTTAAATAAGAGAAAATTATTATACATGTTTGAAAGCATTTTATGAATACATTTTGCTCTCACCAAAATATCCTCCTTTAGGCGTGATTACTGCGGCATCAATTTTTGGCATTTGTTGCAAAAGTTTCTCAAAGTATAATTGATTCCTTTCTTTTTCCAATGATTCTAAGAGATCTTCTTCATTTATTTTCACTATAATGTTTAATTCATCCCATGCTAATTCTGAGGTTGGTTTCAAACTTTTAAACTGTGTCATACAGAAATACATACAGACAAACTTGCACACACACACACATACACACACACATACAAACAAACATAAACAAACACACACACACATGTCGTATTTAAAAAAAATAATAATTAAGGGTGTTTTTTTAACAAATATTCTTTTTTAACTTTTCAAAAAAAATAATGTTTATTTATTTATTTTTAAGTTAATAATTACCGTTAAACGTATACTCATAATATGATAGTTATTCTAGAGATTGTTAAACATATACCCGGGTATATTCTGGGTGAGGATTATATCGGCATGCCAATACTAGACGTCACTTTTAATTGATACAAAACACGAAGAATGAATATGTCATGCAACATCATCCTCTTGATAATCTTCATAACTATGGCCGTGTGTGGTGGTACGCTCGTTATGCATGTGATCATCTGAACAGCTCCCTCCCTATATCTTGTCTTCGTGCCAATATCTGTGTCTTTTTGAAGAATATTGCCGTTCAGGCAGTGACGCTTTCAGCCCAGTTTTTCTGTCTGCTTCTTCTAATATATGATTAGTACAATTAACATTCAAACATGTATCATTTATCTTTCGAAAATCGCGGGAGAAAACGAAATTGAAAACCCCATCTTTATTAGAAAACAAGTTTGAAATTTCATCTTATAATTAAATTTGCTGGCGCTACACTACCGATAAAAATACGATAAATGTTTAAATATATTCTTGGTTACACGTCTGTGAAAATTTTCTTTCTTTATTTTCTCTTTGTGACAATACAAACATGTCTCCATTGTTTATGTTGTTTTTAACAATTATACAAAATACTGTTATCTGTACACAGTTATTTTGATATGTTGACGCCATGGAACGTCAGTTTTTTTTGTTACCTACCATTTTGAAACGTAAGGTGCCGTAAAACTTTCATTGGAAAAATGTAATTTCTATTCGTACACAGAGTCCAGTTAAACAAATGAATAGACGCCAATTTAAATCTGATAAACTGCAAGCTAAAAATCAGCTAATGGCAGGCTTAATAAGAAGAAACAATAAAAGAAAGGGAAATAGTAAATCTTAAAGATGAAGGAGAGCGATGAAATCAAGATGGCGATAAAGAACGAGAACAGATTTTTCCAATAAGTGCTATTCCAACAATTTCGATTGGTTATAAAATATTCCGATGACAGAAACTCGTATAAACACGACGAAGGTCATAGCCCAAGAATTGTTTGGGGTGACATAGAATTAGTGATAAACAAAAAAGTAGATTGTTTTCAACTGACTTCGTACTTTTGATTTCCAAGAAACAATCTATGACACTCAGCTCTAGATCGATGGGAAAATAAATTAAGATGTCGTGGAATATAAGTTACTTCCTAATATACGCGGATAATGTCCGCGCTGTTTTATATTTGACATTTGTAAATCGAAGTTGTAAACTGAAGTCATAAATTTGTATATTTGCATCGTATATTTTTCTTGTTAAACATTAAACGGATCTTTTTACGAGATTTTCTTTTTTTTAATATAAACTTATTATCGTTTGCTCTGTATTTCTAAAAGCTTTGCTTTTCTTTTCGTAAACTGTTTTCCTGTTCTTCTGGTATGTTTAACATCCATTTTTAACGGAGTTTTAAGCCCAGAATAGAAAATTAGTTTGGAATAAAAGACTATGTTTGTGAAACCATCAAAATTTATCAGGAAAATGACATTGAAGTAATTCGACATTTAGTTGAATAAAATAATGTGGAAAATAATATAAACGGGTTTATGCGATTAGGTGTGTCACAATGAAAATAAAAAATAGCCACCACGCCCATCTGTTTAGGAGGGAACTGTAGTTTGCTTTAGGTTTGCAATCCATTTTAAGCAGTAATAATCATAAGATATGTTCAAATAATAGGGAGAATGACGATGTAATCTTGTGTCTCGCTGTTACTTGAACAAAACAAAAAATACTACTTCTACTATAACTGCTATTACTATTATTATTATTACTACTACTACTACTAATGCTATTACTACTACTAATAATAATACATGAAAAAGATAAATTTCAAACACTAGTTACAATACAAAATCATGCATGCTCTGAACAATGCTTTTTCATTATATATTGGAAACAGCCTGTTGATAGAGTGAACCAAAAATCTGCCGATTTTCTTAAGTCAAAAGAAGCAACCTGAAACTAACAACCATCATTTGTGCTGTGTACTACTAATACTACTAATACTACTAATATTACTACTACTACTACTACTACTAATAATAATAATAATGAAAATAATAAGCATGTTCATGTAAGTGCAGCTCAACGTAAAGAATTTCATGAACATTTTGCCAATCATCTTGCAAGGAATGATAACTAGTTGATATTGCTGATATAATATATACAGAAATTTGAGACCTCTAAAACATAAATACCTTTAAACGTCTAGGATTTTATTGCAACAAATTTAATGTATCAAACCCTGGAAGAGTTTGTTTCCATGATATAAATAGAAAACACTTTAGAATGTAGTTCAGTTTTATATATGTAAAAATCAAAAGAGTCATGTGTGTTAGAGAGAAAAACAACTAAATATTAATTTTTAATTGAATCGGATCACTCCTTGTAAGCTTATAAGAGATAAAGAATAATGATAGTGACCTAATATTTTAACTGTGAATTCTTTTCTGTTGTTTTTTCTTATTATTTATGATTCGTGAAATTGGATTTTCCTAGGACTACAAATAAATTAGAAAAATACATCTGCGACCAAGGGACACATATCTAGTAGCCTTCATTTGTTTTAATCTATTTTATGAGATTATAGACGTGTTAAGATGTTTTGATCGAATCTATGTATATGCCGAAAGCGTGATACGAATGTACTTATTTTCGTTGGCCAAGAATTATTAAATATATGTCCTTGCTATTCAGAAAAATAGTTATCTGAAGCAGTTTGGCCATTTTAAATTGTTTTCTATAAGGGTCTCAAGGAGATTCTTGACCATCATTTCCTCAGAATAGTAGAAAATTCAATAAATCTTCATCTTTCCATGAAGTACTTATATGAAAAATACATTCTGTTTTGTACTTGTCTACTGTCATCTTCTTAATAATGTGATTAATAGTGTAGATGATAAATATGATTTTGATACTGAAAGCATTATATAGGATAAAGTATAGTATAAGTATTATTAAAGTAAAAAAATAACTCAAGGAAAGATGATGCTAACAAGTATACAAATAAAACAATGTATTGTTATTGTATATAGTGAGGTTTCAATGGCGTCGTCAATCGCCATGTAAGCGACAGCAAATCACTTTCTCAAGACTGTTTCAAGTGCTCCAGTGATTATGGACACATCAATCAACTTCTTTTGCGAAAATATTGTTACTTACACTGTTTAGATAGGTAACACTATTTCCTTTTTTATCTATTGCCTGCTGATTGAATAGCAAGCTTCATTGGCTTGAATTTCTATGTGCTTTCAACAGAGTAGAATGGTATTTCTTCCTCGCTGCAAAATTGGGAATTATGTACCATCAGCTTTGCTGTTCACTCACAAGTTTGGTTGTGCAGTCCTTTTAAACGCAGTCTTATACAACTTTCTACGTTCATTGGTAATTTAACTGATAAGCTAATAACTAACACTATGGAATATACACATACTATTTTGCTGTCATCTCTCAATTATAAACTGCATAGTGCACACCCACCAACCATATATATATATATATATATATATATATATATATATATATATATATATATATATATATATATATATATATATATATATATATATATATATATAATATGATGAAGTTGATTGGTAATCAATGTGAATAATTCCAGGGAGGGTATAAATTCCGAGAGCTAAATGTAATAAACAGAACAAGTAATATTTTTTTAACAAATCGTAGACTCCAGAAAGTCATGGTAATATTTTATTTCGCGAAATCAATAAAATTCGATTTCGCTTCGTCAACCGCCAGACTTTTATGGGTTTCGCGAAACAAAATATTACCATGCCTTTCTGAAGTTTCCAATTTCATAACTAATCACACACACACACACACACACACACACACACACACACACACACACACACACACACACACACACAGATGTGTGTGTGTTTGTATGTGTGTGTGTGTGTTTGTGTCTGTTTCATTGAAGGTGACAGTCAACGCACTCTGATTAACATTGTATTATTCGACATTCCAACCACCTGAAGAAGGCCCGAGCGTACAACGGCCGAAACGTTGTAATAAGTATACTGACAAAGATGAGGACAATAATCCGAATAATGTAAATGAATGTATATAATACCTTATCTCAGAAATATAGACAGATATAGATTAACCGAAAGCTATATTTTATATAAAGTTTCATTAAAGACGACGGAAAATGTACTGTGATTAATTATTTCCTTCCTTTTTTCCTTCGGTATTCGTACAGGTATTTTCTTTTCTGGATATAAAGTGTGTAAAACCTCTCAAAATGTACTTTCCACTATTTTGTTAGTCATTATCAAGTATGTTATATGTTTAGCTGAATATATAATCCAGAAGGCACGTGTTAACTCCCTTAGACCATAGCTCACATGGGAGACATTTTGGAAAGCTATAAGCATCCGTTTGCAACATAGTAGTGGAAAATATGACAATCGTAGCACCATCCACATGAAAAATAAACAGCGGGAAATAATGGAAGAATTGGTAATAAAAAAAAATGAAATTATAATACTCAATATTAACAACTATGAACACAAGT
>OZ038482.1:45940446-45985446 GCA_964036315.1 Acanthosepion esculentum | reverse complement strand
AGCAGATATATTTAACAAAATTACACAAAAAGATCTACACCCACGTCTTCCAGATGACTTCGGAATCACCTGCATCTTTTCTGGGTGGTCTCCTTGTTTAATTTGCTGAATGCTGCGATAATCTTTGCATCCAGTTGATTACAAGGAGTTTTCTTGTTCTCTGGCTCAATTGCGCCCCGTACATAATAGTAAATGGTGTTGCAGTCTGGGGGAATTAGGTGGCCATATGTAAAGGATGTTGCGGTCGCAGACATAGGTTCTTGCATCAGCCATCCTCTTGACCTCGAGCAGCACTATCTTCTCAAGTCGCTTGATGCGTGCCTCTGTATTGAGTCTGAGATCCGAACCAACAATTCGGGAGTTATTTTCTTATCAGAACGACCAGTGTGAGTTTTCCGAGCTACTGTACCTTCATGTCCATAGATTGACACCCAAACACTGTGAAATGTTCGTACTGGAGCTTACGGCGCGAATGAAAACAGCACTTTATGCCGTTACCAAATATTTGGTGGAGTTATTTACATCACTGCTCTTTTTTCACATTGATTGTGACCAAATGATCCTACAATTCTGTGCAGTCGATAAAAAAAACACGCGCGGAATCGATAATATAATACAGCGACAATTTAACAATCGCACCCTGTATTTGTAGAAAAGGCAGAACGAAGCCACCTTGTGGTGAGAAAGTGACTGAAGACGTTATGCCTGACCACGATCAATAATGGTGTAGATTCTTCTTTGGATTTTGCCAAGAATTTGTACATATATAGAAGTAACACTAATGCAGGTATGGCAGCAATACTCAACAAACGGACGTATTAAAGATTTATAAATATGCAAGATTGTGCCTGGTGAGATAAACTGTCTAGTTATATAAAACCCGCCGCATTTTGATGGTCTGTTCACTAAATTTTAATAAGCTGAATTTCATCTTCATGCCGCCACTAAATAGATTATCATTTCATAAAAATCCTTCCAGTATGTCACTCGCTTTATCTTACATTTCAATATCGTTCATATTAAATATTTGTTTGCATACGTATCGAGTTTTATTCTGTTCAGCGGACGGTGTAAACATCGAAATATACTACAATAGCATTAATATTTTTCGATTTTAAAGTACAAATCGAATGAAACTAAAATGTTTTTCTTCCATAAGGACATGTTACGCCTGAAGAACATTTATAATTTTGAACAGAACTTCAAAAGATCACAGTTTTTCTTACCTGAGAAAGGGGAACACATTAAAATAACTTTAGAAATTTTATGAAGGAACTATATCCTAATTTTGTATGAAGAATTTGTTTCTGATTTTACAGTCTCTCTGGAGTTTATTCTGAGATTCACTGGACATTTTTCAACATAGTTGTTACACTATCTCTTACAAAATAAATGTTATTCCCCAAGTATATATATATATATGTTTGTGCTGGGAAAGTATGTACAACATTGCTCAAGTCTTTCGTCCCGGGTAAAATATATCACGATCAACAAAAAGTAATGCGATGTTCAACACGACGTTGTTAAGGTCAAAAGGCCTTTATTTTCGCCTCTGGCAATATACAAAACTGATTAGAGAGTTCGTCTCGGAATTTTACCACATACACAGGAATTATTAGTGCGCCGTTGTTGTGTAGATCACGTAAGAAATATGTAGAACTATTATATCTTTTTGCAGGAGTAGAGTTTTTGGGATGTATTTTTTTTCATTTATGTCGGCTGACATTATATGTATATATATATATATATATATATATATATATATATATATATATATATATATATATATATATATATTGCGCCTGAATATTGCATGAGCTGCATGAAACTCCGAGTCGTGCTACCTACGTTAGGTATTATGTATATTCTCTTATATATATATATATATATATATATATATATATATATATATATATATATATATATATATATATAAGAGAATATATATATAATGTATTGCTTGGTAACTTAAGGTTTGACTCTAATTTCTTGATAAAGGCAAAAAAAACAATAACGAAAGTAGATCGCAATTTAAAGGTTTATTCACACCAGCACCACGCAACCACACCACCGTCCATTACATGGCGGTTCATCACCGCGGTACCTCCATTTAATCCCCTACCTACCCAATGAAGAGTCTTCGGCTTTGTTAGGGCCATTCACCCCACCCCATCCTCCACTAACCACAGCCCATCGCATTTAGCCGCTAAATTCGAGATATACTTCAGAATCGGCCACAATATTCACTATTGATAGCAAGTCTACCAAAAATCATCTGAAGATCCACATGTAAATATTTTAGAAAGCCTTGTGTCCTGATGTTGTTTATAAATGTCTACATGTTCGTTACTATTGTATATTTTTCATTTGTTAGTTTGCCACCGATGTCTTCACTTATCATTCCTTCTCTGCCTTAAATTTCTCCTCTCCATTGCTATTTAATTATCAAACATTTTTACTCAACCACTCCTCCAGCTTGGTTGATGTAAAATATATTTACCCACTATTATTTATCAATGCTGAAAATTTAACTTCGACCATCTTGTTTTTTAGTTGGCTGTAGGTATCAGAACTAATTCATTACTTAATATAAATTCTGTCGCAATTTTTTGCAACCTAGTAGAATTTGGTAGGTCACGTATTGTCCAGTTTGCACTCCTCCAATGTCTTTTCATCCATTGTATCCTGTTAAGGAAATGGTTTACTGTTTCCCTTTCTTTCTTTCTTTCTCTTACCATGATCACAATGATTTAACTGTCTTAACATTTTGGAGATCAGACTAACCATTGGCTTTGAGGGTACCGGATTGGCTGCTGCACCCGACCTTTTGACAGGAGTCAGAAATCTTTGGTGGCTCTTAAAGAGGCTTCTCCGATTAACATTCGCATAATATCGGGATATGTGCAGTGCCATGTCGCGCATGGGTAGGTGTCCATGCATGTATTTCCGCTGGACAACGCAGAGGCCACATTATGCTCTGCTCTCAGCCACGCACAAGCTGGTTTGTATTGACATCGACGACAGAAGTGACCTTTTTCTTCTCACCCCAAAAACGTATCTCCTGGAAATTACAGCAAAAAGAAATAAAACTAAAACAGCTCACAAAACCACCTACCGACCTCAATCATTCTTTTTCGAATATTCGCGGTATCCGTTCCAACTCTCAAGCGTAGAATTCTTTCTCCTGGAACGGTCACTAGATATATTTGCCCTTTGTGGAAAAAAATGTATTATTCCATTCCGACCAATGAATTCTTGGTTTCAGGATATCTTCCACTTTGCTGAAAAGATTCTAGCATTCACATGTATGACGTTGGTGTTTCCATCCGGAATAATCTGCCAATGGTCAGAGAATTGCAGCTCGAGGCACTGACTACTCTTTCATGTTCTTCGATCTTTCGCTACTAAAGTCTGTCAGATTTTTTTTCTTCATCGTTGCCCCTCTTTCCAAGTCAGTAGCAGACAGTATAGATAAGACACATTCTCTTCATTATTCTCCAAACATCTTTGTCTTCGTTGACGTGAATGCTCACCAGGGCACGTGACTGAAACATTCTAAAGGTACCGATGTTGCCGGTATACAGACATTATATTTTTCTATTGCCCAACCACTCACTCAAATCCTGGATTTCCTACTCGTTTACCTATCCAAAATGAACAACAGGTTTCTCCCCTGGAAATATTTCTTACCTCTTGTCTTTGATCTTGCCTAGGTTCGCACTCTATGTAACTCGAACCAATCTGTAGTTCCTATTGATATTTCCTTCCAAGCGCCCATTAAATAAAAAAAGCATAAGACCTCTTTCCGTTACTAGCATCCTGAGTGAGACTGATTCCGGAATGACATCATCAAGCTCCTAATTGAAAATTACACCACTGAGGTTTCCTCTTGGGTCAAATCCGGATTAACAATTTCACACCAGCATGCTTGGCCGCCATAACACACAGGGAACACTATTTCCGGCTATACTAGCGTGACTGTTCTCGTCATAACTCGGGCCTATTTTCTACTACCCATAATAAATATCAGAATCCTCGAAACAAAATCTCAGTTGGCTGAGAGTATTAGGTACCGCATAACTTCTAAAAACTTTTGCTATCGTGAATACTGGCGGCTCTGTATTAGGGTATAAGATGAATTCAGCTCTCTTACCCCCACCACTTCACTAGATTTGAGGTGTTATCATCCTCTGCTGATAAAGCCGAGTGCTTTTCCCGTAAATTACCTTCAAACTCAACTGTTGACTCATCTGGAGTATCCCAGCCTAACTTCCCACTTAGAACAGAGTCTCTGTTGAGTGGTAAGCATAGAACCCATTCCATGTTTTCTGCTATCATATCTAACCTAGGATCTCCACAAATCTTGTGGTCCTGATGGTATCCCTGTAATAGTCATTAAGATGTGTGCTCCTGAACTAGAACTTGTTCTCTATAAATTGTATAATAAATGCATTGCCGCCGCCCGCTTTCCTGCCTGCTGTATATCATCGTCTTTTGTTCAAGTTTTTAAGAACTCTGTTGAACCGTCCTACCCATCCAGCTACCGGATCATTAGCCTAAACAGTACTGAATTGGTTCATCGTCTTCTATCGAAAAGCCATTTTTCAGACAAACTATACAGCTTTTGTTTTACCAAATTATCTGCTGATGTGCTAAAGATAATTGCGGAAAGAGTCAGTCTTGCTCTAGATACAAACGGCGAACCTTCGACTGGGTATGGATTTCAGGTCTTCTCCGCAAGTTGAAAAGTTACAGTATCATCGGGAATATTTTTGAGCTGATCAAGACATTCCATAAGGCTGTTCTTGGGTCTTCGCTGTTTTTAATCTTCATTAACGATCTTCTCGTTGACATCAGTTTTCAGCTTGGCATCTACGCTGAAAACATTATCATTTATTCCTGCGTCGATAGTAATGCTCATCAATCCGAAAAGGCCAAAATGGCAACAGCTGTAAAAGACAGCTTGTCAATTTTAACGCCTCCAAACTAAAATTATCTCCATTAATTGAGAGACACCTCTCTGCCTTCCATCATCATGAATAATGCTATCCTCCAGGAAAGTGACGCATTGCGCCTTCTCGGTCAACCGTTTGTAGCTAACATGAAGAGAAAAGAACATATTGAATCCATTGCTAGCTCAGCTGCTAAAAAAGCCAGTTCACTGTGCTTCCAGAATCTACCTTCATATATGTGTCTGTAATGCGAATATTGCTCCTGCTCTTTACCAGGAAGTCCTTGAATCCAAAGAAGAATCTGCATTATTATTGGTCATAATCTTGCAGCGCCGTATGGTTTCCTTTCTGCGGCTTTTTATAAAAAAAAAATCATGGTAATTTTTCGAATCAGCTGATCGTTATGTAACCTAGACTATGATTTTAAACACAATCCTAGACTGTTGGAGAAATCTCATCAATTTAAAGCTGAGGTAGCTAGATGTAGCCGTAACTTCTATGCTGATACTTTCTTTTCTCGCACTTCTCGTCTGGGGAACTCCCTGCTCGTTCCTTACTTTTCAGACAACTTTAATCTGCAAATATTTAAATGCAATGTCAAATTGCTACCTACTGTCCTCCTGGTTGCTCTTTTCTCTTTCTACACATTACAAATGTTTCTCTTCCTAATTCCTCTACACACAGTAACCCCTTGCTTGATAGTGACAGTACTGCATTACTTGAGGTGATACCGGTTAAAACTATCGTAATTTGCGTACTTGAAGGGTGACAAATTTCTGTCTACAACGACTTTTCAGTGGTAAGGCGAAGTATCATTATTGAGGGCATTTCCCAGGAGATATGCATTTTCGCTTAAGATTACACAGGTTACGACATATGTTTTTCTGACAATATTGATATTAAGATTTTATAAATATGTGCGATAAGTGTAGTAGGTCTGTAAATATTTGTGTTGGTGATACCTTCAGTTTTAAGCATGAGGTGTGGTACTTATTCACAGGCATTTTATTTTGTAAAGGAAGAAATACAATCATTGGTTAACTTAATAACCCAAGTTGTCTACCTTTAAGATTTTTCCGCGCAAGTTTCAATCCGGAAATATTTATATATTTTTTAATGTTGACTTTGAAATTCCTTATCTTGTTCTACATTTTAATCATTTTCACATTATAAGTTTTCAATATCTCTTCATTCGATATATCTAATTTATATTGTCTTTTTACTGCTTCGCGTTAAAATGATTTGCATTTGTTTGCGGTATTTTGTTTGTGGATTGTGCTTCTCTTTTAAAAACTTCGTGTCTTTTCAAATTTTAAATATTATTTTTTAATGCGTCGGTAACAGATGCCACATCGTTCTTTTTTTTTTAAATTCTTTGAATTTCTTTTGTTAACATTACCAGTTTCAAACCTAATCCTTTGTTAATATAACTCTTATAATCTCAATTTCTTTTTATAATCTTTATTTTAAATTCTAACTTTTAATACACATTTTGTTTCCTTTGTTTTTTTTTTACTTGCAATGCATTTTGGTAATATAATTATTACTGACGCACAACCTGATCCCTTCATTGTTCATGATAACTACGCTTGCTCTTGCTAAATCGTTAACAGGCTCGTGATGTTCTTTAATATTTTTTAGCTGTCATCATGCTGTGAGTTATTTCAGCGTTCTGTTTTATACAACAAAAAACAACCTCTTCTCCCTTTATCTCTAATAATATTTCATAAGAGCCGCAGTAATAAATTTTGCATCTGATATTCAGATATATCCGCTACTGCATTTGCAAGTTTATTTTCATCAAGTTTTCTGCTGTTGTCTATAGTTCGTTTTTTATATGTTAAATTTACTGGAGACTTGAAATGTACCTGATGGATTATTAAGTGAACGGTAATGTAACATGGAAATGGCCCTGTTTAAACGTTTAATTGCATGATATTACATGATTGTACTTTGGAGTGGTTTCTAATTGGAAAATAATTATTAAGATGTCCAGCAGAGTTGAACATTCCAGACAAATTATAGAAAGCGAAGTATATAATAGTGTTTTAAAATAATAAAACATAGTTTTTGAACTGTTAAAATGAACATTGATCACCCAATTAACAAGACAATATTCAGTAAAATTGACCGAAACTAACGCTTCCAAACCTATCCTCTTCCGGTTGATAAGAAGATTAATATGTTGTCCGAATTTTTTCGGTTTAGAGAAATTTACATTCAGAAGTTTTTTTACATTATGTTAGCTTTCTAAAACGTGAGTTTGAACTAATTATCCAAGAGACACAAAAATTATGAAATTAAATCCGAAGATTTGGTTATACTAGGCTATCTGTCGAAAACGTGCGTGGTCATTGAAAAGAATGGTCCCAATTATACTAGACGACAAGTAACAATAAATGAGTTTTTTTTTAATGCCCAGGATTGAGATTTGTCTATGATGAACTTCCAAGAAGAAAATTATCTTCACAGAAGGATATCTAAAATGATCAGACATAGGGGACATAGAAATAAAATGCACGGCGACTATTCATTTCCCTCAAACGGGTGGTTCATATATATATATATATATATATATATATATATATATATATATATATATATATATATATATATATATATATATATATATATATTTACTTCAAACGTGATAATTAGAGGGTATTCTTATTTGGAATAGACACCCTCTTTTATTTGAGACAGTGTGTAATTACGCTTACCTGACCACTCATTGGAGAAATCTTAATAAAAAATATGCACAGTCGGATAGGATGGAATCTGCATGGCGCTGAGGAGAAATCACGATTTGTTTTACCGGTCGATGGTTACATTTGAGCGAAATTCTATTTTACTCTATAAAAAAGTAAATCACATTTTCTAATTCAACTATTGTTTCCGGAAAGCCCATTTCTTTATTTATTGTTATAATATAGATATTTTATTTTTATTTTGAATATTCATTATTTATTTTGTTCATTTTTTTTTTTTTAATACACTTTTCGGCCCTAATTTTGACTCATTTACTTAGAGATTATTGTTTAGTCTTTTGATGTAATACGATTGTAGGCAGCGTTGGAGAAAATGTTTCACTGTTTGCAATTTTGAAGTGGGCTATTATCCTTTGCTTAGGAGTTTTTAATTATCTGGAAATGTGATTATATCTATTTGTCTAAGCAATTTGATGAAGTTTGGTTGAAATCTTTTGATATTTAACACATACTCCAATTTATTTTGGTGTATTTTTTTTTATCTTTATCAGGTCGTATTTGTAGATCTAGAGTATTTGTGATATTTAGATAATGTTTTGTTGCTAAATTGTTCATTATGTGTAGTTTAATTCTTCCGCGAAGCTTTATTTTAATCCTATATAAATTATTATTGACGTCATTTGGATCATACTGTAGCTTCATATATTAAGCTACCTTTTATTCATTTAACTTAAATTTCTTAGCTATTTTTTTCTTTAATATATGCAATGCTCTCAGTCCATACTTAAAAAAAAAACTTTTTTTTTTTAATTTTCGTTTAACGTTTGCAGCAGAAGTGTTTATTGGTGATAATTTGTAATATTAACAAAATGTTAAATCTTGTTGTAATGGAATGTTCCACTCTCCCTATTACCTATTGTGGACTAACTATATCAGTAATATATGTAGTGTGCACAGGACATACAAGAGTCGGTCTGTCTGTCTCTCTGACTGACTGACTGGCTTCAGTAAGAGTTTGTTGATTCCATGTCTTCAGTAATATATTCTCTTTTAGAATAAACCTCGCTTTCTTCCATCTACACCCGTGTTGCTGTCCCTTTCCACTCGAGTACCACATTTTGTCTGTTTCTAAGGATACAACACATCATATGTTTCTCTTCTCAGAATGCACAGGCTTAATGAAGCATCACGTTGAATCACTGGTTCAGGGAGGATCACCAAAGTTAAGCAGCGTCCAGTCTGGTCAGTACGTAGATGGCTGACAACTTGGGAATAGCAGGTGATTTGAGTTTGAAAGTGCCGGTAGTGTAATGAATGACTCGTAATTGTTAATCGGAGAGCAGGTTTCAAATTCCTGTTGGTCTCTTTAGATTCACTTAAGTAATTCGGGAAGGTATAGTGTCACATTTTCGTCCCGTCTCAGCTATGTTTTAATTAGTAAGACTTGTTTCATTAAACAGTTATTATCTTAAATGTAATTCTTGCAACTTAAAAAAATATCTGGTTTTAAATAACTTGCAAAGATTTGATAAAACTTAGAAAAAGAACCAATCCAAACGTTCTATGTATCATGCCTCCTCCTCAAACAGATTTTCAACTGATCCATCCTATTTGCTTAAGTTAAATGGCGCAACTATTGTTGTTATATCATTTTAGATCGATGGCTTAATTTATATTCACACAAATTCATATTTCGATATTCGTTATTTCAATTTAACCTAACGTATATACTAGTCTAGCGAGCGAACTCGCGTATTATCTGACCCCCACAATTCCATTTATAAAATATGATTTTACCGTGTATCTCGTGTGAGTTCCTTTTTTAGAGACCAAATTACAACAGACTAATTTCTTTTCTTTTATCTCTTTATCTTATTTCCTAGTTAAATAATTAAAAAAATTGAAAGAGAAACACAGACATATCGTTGGTAGCGTTATACTCGTTACGTAATCGCGTAAAACCATGAACAAACGAACGAGAAACAGCTAAACATCTTACAAAAATAAACAATGGAAAAGATGCATATTCGCTATGTTTGTATTTTATAATACGATATTAAAGTTTGAATATTACATGCATTATTATTGGATACAGTTAGGAAATATGATTTTTTATTGAAATCAATTTCATTTTAAATACACCTGCTCATTTTGAGTGTAGTATATTGATATATAGTTTCGTCCACGGTGTAGTTAGAGCCGGAAGTACATATGATAATTTTATATCTCGTGTATGATGCGACCCCGTCAAAATTAGCTTCAATCTTAGGTATTCAAAAGTCGCATGATACGCTAGTTTATACTGTAATTGTTAATAAAAAAAACTGTTATTTCGCTATAATTGTTCCTGTGTATTTTCTGGCAATATGGATCTACTTGTCACTGCTTGTTAAGGTATTAGATGTAATTCTGTTGTTTATTCTTTATATTTTACTCCTTATCTGAAGCTGACATAAATATACTGACTAAATACTAAACACTTCAGTAACGTTCATGCATGCGTCAGTTAAAACACATGACTTATAGAAGATAAGGACATCGAATATAGAATAAGTAGCGTGAAGTACAGTTTCAGCCAACACTGCAAATTGCTACGTAACGAAAGCACTAAACTAAAACCCCAAGCTATGTACTTAAATAGCTTCGTTAGATCTCAACTTTCATATGGATGTCACGCAATGAATTCCGATTGTAGCTTGAAGGGATACAGATAATATTGTCTGTCGTAAGTTTTGGTAACTGATGAGAGACTTGAAATGAATCCAAGCCACACTCAACTACTTGTCAAGTACAAACGCTATTTATTTTGTATAAAAATACAAAAAAGATGTGGCACATAGCCAAAAGTGGGGATTGGTGAAAGGCCGGTCCTCTGTCTTCTAATTAATCTTAGCTTACCACAATCACTGACCCAAACATACAATATTCCTTACACAAAAACAACGCATTCTTACTACATAATACCCCAGAATCCCCATGAAGTCCTTACTAATCCCCATGTCTACATTTTTGTTTGTTTTTGTTGGGAGGAGAATAAAACAATTTAAAAATCTAAACGCCAGTACCTATTTATAATCTGTAATAAGCTATCTACAAGAATCTACTTAAAATAATGTTAATAATAAAACCTACAAGATCATTAACTGTGTGAGAATCATTAGTTAATTGGACGAAATTAATGCGGGTCTTAATCAAATCAATCATTCGTCTTACCACTTACTCAAACTTCACTCATTCAAATAGAAGAAAAATCCGAAAATAACACCGAAAATATGGAAGACATCCCGAATACACCAGAGAACTGGAATGCTGGCCACCTAACTTGGGAGGAGATGGGGAATTAAACTACAGAAGGTGGGGACTGAAATAAAAGATGCCAACGTATTTACATCCCCTAGCTAAGTAAACTTTGAAATAAAGAAACTAAAGACAAAAACAACCCTAAACCAACGTAATTTTGAACTGGTTTGCCAATTTTTAATCCATTTAGAACAATAACCTAATACCTAAGCAGCATCAAATTGCCACTCTAAATCGGCACTTTTACACGAAAGATACGCGCAAAACTCACTCACCTTTTGCCAAATTCAGAGTGATGCCGCTTTCTGACCTAATATTGTTAAGTTGATGCCTAAAGACGTGAAGAATTGAAATTCCCGTCCCTATAGAATTCGTCAATATTACGACACTCATAATTCCTAGCAAGCAGATCAACACAGTGTTCAAACTTCATCAAGGACGATACCACATTGCGAGAGACAAAACTGGATTCAAGGGCGAAATTTTTTCGTGCAGCATATGAAAAATGATATTTTCAATAAACCCGCACAACGGGACTACGACCCTGCAGCGAAAGCAGGCGTGACCGAAAATTACCACCGCCATACCGCAGCGAACGCAGTTTAGGGATTTTCTCCAACGACGCCGAACAGCATTTCTGGCCCAAAAGGCACTGCGAATCTCCAGCCAGGTGAGTGATTCCGCATTAAGACATTTCAACCTGGGTTCCCAAGGTCATATGTAGTGGGCCTCCTGTTTCCTGAACGGACATCCTAACGAAAACATGATATAATACCTTACGGAACAACGCATAGGCGTCGGAGAGCACATCCGTCGCTTGTAAGTGGTGCTTGAGAGCAATGGGATATTTTCGGTAGAAGCAAGCGCCTCTGGGTACAAGAAGGGTTCGTCCTCTCATGTGTGCACACTTCTCGGAGATGGGATATTCTTACAGGTTTCTTCCTTTCAGAATTCGCCTCATCATCCTATTGCAGACATTCAATCTAGAAACCTTCTGTGTTTGCGCTTTCGTGGTTACTTTGCCTTTTCGATGCGTCTTGTTTTAATAGTGACTCTAAAGTGAGAATAGAATCTAGTGTGGACTGGAGAAGATGATGGTGTGTTCTTATTTTTTAGCGTGATTATTTTTGATGGGGTAAGAGGTTAATGATCTTTTCACTGAAGGAGGGGATATGATCTTTTGGATGTTGGAGATGACGTCAGAGGGTTCGTAGCCAAACACTCCACTGACTTTCGTCTCTTTTCCCGCTTTGCATCCAGATCGTATTAAAGTTCTGACAATTTGAGAATCATGTCCCAGCTATGGTCACATTTCTTCTGCATTTGCGTTGCGAAAGTAACATATGATGCTGGGGCATCACCCTTAGAACTGGTAGAGGGAATGGTGCTGTAAGTGACTTTTGCCCTGGATTTTCAGCAGACTGAGGCCCCAATGTTTAGCTCTTCCTTCTGACACTAGCAACGACATACCATTGCCCTTCTTCCTTTTCATTACTCTCACTTGCTGTGAACTGCGGGACGGCACCGAAACGGATGTTCGTCAGCACCGGTCGGAGTCGCTGGTAGGCGCATTAAAGTATCAATATCGGCTGAAGGAGTATTTCTGTCTCCAACGATGGGAACTCCAGGGGCATTCTTCTCTGGACAGGAAGAGAACAGGTGAAAAGTCTCTTCACACTTCCAATAAGTTGAATTTCTGCAGGTAAGGATGAGTGATATTTTTCAGCCGCAAATTTAGAGACGTAGACGAAGGCTAAACGATCCAGCATCATTTCGAAGCTCCATTCCTCGTTCAGGTTATCAGCACCTAGGATTTGATCATACTGGCTTAATCAGATAGATGATCTCCTAAAACTTGAGGCGGAACCTCTTATATTGCTACAGGTCCTACGCCGAACGATTCGGTTCTCATGATTATATCTTTAGTAAGCAACTCTCGGGTAGTTTTCACTATACAATCTTCCGATATGGGCAGCCGTACGTCCCACATAAAATATCCGTCATTTTTTATAAATCTTTGGGGTGTAACACTTGGTGGGTGCGTCAGTGATCTTTCATCACTGTGTCTTTCTTGGAGCAACGGACTTTTTGCGCACGCTTTTCCACCACGATGACTACATCACTTTATTTTCGAACTTCTGTAATTTTTTTGCTTTTATAAGTTTTCCTAACTGTGGGCCCTTTCCAAAAATTCGGCGAGGTTAATAATATATTTCGGTGGGGACTTCGTGTAATTTCGTTGATTTACGTATTTTCTCGCCAACGTTAGTTGTATTGCTAATTTTTGTCTTGTTTTTATTACTTTTGGTTTAAGGGATTGACTCTTCTTTTGAGCCTAATCCTTTTTCACTTTATATCTGTCCTCACCAACCGACTTTTGCCGGCGACATTGAAAACTTTTGAAAAACTATGTTGAAGAATTCCACGTAGAAAATATTTATTTTGAAAAATTACAATTTATGTAAACTATGCATAAGGAAAAATATTCTAACAGAACATAAAACTTAAAATCGAAAAAGAAATTCTTCTGCGAAATCAGTTTAAAAAAATTAAATCAAATCAAAAAAAAATAGGAGAAACAAAATTAACAGTACAAAAAATGTAGATAATACAATAAAGAAAGACTGTTTGAAATAAGGAAACAAAATAAATTCAACAAAAACAAAAGCTATGAAAATTAAATTAGGCTAATTTACAACGAATGTTTGGTTAAACTATAAAAAATAACATGAAGAAATAAAATGTTGTCAAATAAATCTTTTCCCAAAAACGGCAAAGTAAGTAAAGTTCGTTGACAGACGAAAAATATAAAATTCACCCCAACGTTCAGAAAAATATGAAAGAGTTTAGATTAAAAAAACACTTTAATAAATAAAAGTAAAAGAAAAATAATAGTCTGGAGAAAATAGGAGCTAACTCAAATAAATAAAATAAAATAAATGTCGGTCGAAAGCTGAAGATAGAAAACAGGAAAAATTAAATGACTGACACGAAAAAATTCAAAATTCAAAGAATTACCAAAAACGATACTGGTTCAAAAAAGTTGTTCACATGTTCCTTCAAATAAAGGGGATAAGTAAAAATTGAAAAAAAAAAAAAACCGCAATAAAACAAAACCAGTTATCAGGTACGACTTTTAGGTCAGACCACAAAAAAATAATAACTGTCGGCCAAAGCCAAGGAGATAACTGAAATAGAAAATAAATATAAATTAAAAAATTCGATTAAAACAAAAAAAAATAAAGGCAAAAATTAGTGAAAAAAATTTACAATATTTCTGTTAAAAAAGTTATTTGGAGGTATACTCCAAAGGATTCGTTTGGAAAATTTCTTCGCGAATCTTCACCGGTCTGAAGATTTCACATTCAGTCAGAAACGAGACTTAAACAACGTAACAAAGAGGAAAACTCCCTTATGAAATACAAACTTTAGAATCATGACAATGTAACTATTTATAGAAAGGAGGGGGAACGCTAATTCATGTGATATTTAAATAGTTTACAAGATTGCCATTACCGTTACTCAACAATGAAAACCGGAGTTTTCCCTTGATTTCAACGAAGATAATTAAAAACTTTTATTATTCACTACCTACGGATTCAAGATTATAAAAAAATAGTGGTTTATGTCAGGGATAATTTGACGGCAATCTCCTAAATAGACCAGAGTTCTTTTCAGTAAGCTATTTTAATGAATGCCGCCGTTTGGATGTCCCCAAGCATCCTCCAATTTCTCAGGTCTTCTAATTCTTTACCACGGTTTTCATTTAAAAAAAAAGCATACTTGTACAGCTATCTTTTTCCGCCAAATATTTTATTTAATTGATATAACCGTAACATTTGAAGGAAATGAGAACGGCTTGTAGGACTTCTTTTATCAGAATGATTTTCTTTTGGTTTGATTTCAATAGATTGCGCGTGTATTTGCATGTACACGACATTGAGGTATTTACGTCTCAGTAAACACAAAACTGAAAACCCAATCCACTTTCTCGTTATCTCTGAAGACTCCCAAATTCTACTTCCTGGATATTTGCAAATCTTCTACTTTTGCAGGGGTTCTCACGGACAACAGTCGTTATTCAACCGCTCTTCTGTGTGTTAATTGGAACCAAATATGTAACTGTATATATTATTAAATTTACAGTCTCCTATTTTGTTTCAATTTTGAAATCTGTATTTAGTCCTTTGCCAAATGTTCGTTTTTGATATATTCGACGTGACGAGATCTTTTCTATCTGCGATCTCTTAGACGTCATAACTATGGCTATTGAACTTAAGTAGATTTTCTATTTCCTTCTGTGATTCTACAACAAACGTTTTCTTTTTTTCCCAATTTTCTACTTCCCGCTTGCATTTTTCATTGGATTATATTTGTCGTCCTTTATCAAAGGCTCTATACTTACGGTTTCATGATGCATTCACTACTCAGTTGTACATATTTTTACTTTAGTTGTCTGTTTCTTCAATTTTTCTTTAACTACCGCCTCCTTTATCATGTCACATTCATTTACTTCAAATTATATTTAGTACTCTGTCGAGGATAATATCCTAACTGGTTTGCTATCCTGCAATTCAATTCCGTCTGTTCTCACGTCTTTTCTTTATTACGCATACAACAGAGTACATTTGCTCTATTCTTATGAGTCGGGCACATTTTCTTATTTAATCAATATTTCCGGGTCATTTTGCTGTAGTCTTTCTAAATTATTACGATTTTACATAAGATGCAGAAAAAATAATCGGCTAGCTGTAGCACTCCAGTATGCCTGACTCCTCGTCCTAACCTCTGCATTTACAAGAACCAGATAAGGCCTAAAATAGAGTACTACTCTCTTATTTTGACAAGAGCTGTCAAGTCCCAACTTTCCAGTCTCTGTTTACTTGTGGGGGACAAATTATTTACCACCATAAACTATCACAGACGTAACGTCGCAGTCCTCCCACAGCTACTTTCATGAAAAATGCTCAGACGAAATACATTCCTCAGTTCCCCCTGATCTAATCTTCCTGGCTAAGTTCTGCCATGTTACGCACCTTGCGGCGAATCACCCACATTCCCTCCGTATTCCAATGGTGCAAGGTAAGCATCTTCTTCCCGCATTCTCCTGCTCTGCCGAACTTGCCTCTCAAGAGGGTGTTTTCCCGATCATTACAATCTTAATCTCTAAGGTCTAGGGTTAACCGTTATATTCCCATACATTCAATTAAATTGCTCCTGGGCATAGTAAAAGGGCTGACATCACTGTAAAAAAAATGTACTTAACATTAAACTCATTGTTAGGTTCTTATTGATTTATCCAGTCTGCGATGGGTAAATTGTCGTCGTTTTATATTTCGAATTTTACGCATTCCCGTTGTTTGTTTTTGATTTTGTCGACTGCACAGTATGGAGAGTCAGTTGGATACCATCTGTGAGAAAAAGAGCACCATGACGAAAGAACACGAAAAGAGCAAAAGAGCACCATTTGCTCCTACCAAAATTTGCAAACCTCATGCTGTACCGTTTAGCATTCGCGTCGGAAGTTACAATACGGACATTTCAGAGTTTGGGTGTCAATCTGAGAACAGTGCAGAAGATTCGGAAAGAGTTGGATGCATCAAATGCTGATTACGAAAGTGTCTGGAGTGATTACTAGTGATTGCGACCATATGCCTCCATTCATCTCCCCACAGACTCAACACAGAATCCTGCATCAAGTGCCTTGAGAAGGTAGTGCTTTTCTGGTTCAGTCTACTGGATGATTCTATACCTCAACAGCACTCTGCCCCATGCCAAACAAGCCAGAGAACCCATTCATGACTGTCAGACAATTTCTGCGACCACCTCACAACTTACATTTCGCCACCTAACTCAACAGACAGCACCACAATTGATTACTATGTGTGAGGCTCAGTTGATCGTGAGACCAACAAAAGTTGCAACACCAAATATGAACTAAAGGCAATGATTATGGCAGCATTCACCGACTTAAATAAGGAGATAGTTCCGAAGAGATGCAGGAGATTCCGAAGTCGCCTGAAGGCCACGGTTGAAGGCAATGGCGATTTTATTGAATAATCTTACTCTTTAGTATTTCAAGATATTTTTTCTGTAATTTTGGTAAATATGTCTGTAAAAATGAGATATCAGCTTTTTTTCATTTTCGCGAAATTTAGATGACAATTTATACATTGCACCTTGCATATAAGAAAGATAGCATAAAATACATAGATATATATGTCATTTGAAAATATTATAATTTCCCTTATCTTGTTCAGTTCATTTCAGCTTTTTTTAAAAAAATAGTTATGATTTTCCCAAGTTTTCTTTTAAACTACAGACTTGAATACATTGACGAATCTACATTGTCATTGATTATATATTTTTATAAGCAGAACACTCTATGCCCATGTTCTAATTTTGGTTATATATTCTAGGACTTTGAGACAGATTTTAAATCCCTTATTACGTGTATTGAAATATTTTAGGAATTTCTTAGAATATATTGTAGAGACCAACTGGTTCAGGCAATTTCTATTTTGTTTAAATTCTGAAAAATTTTAAGAGGCAATTCTTTCACTCTTTTGTGTTTTCTCTTTTTGCCAAGTTGCAAAAGTCCCATTTATTCAAGAAAAACCGATTATCTTCCAATGGGAGCCCTCAGCTTTTTCATTTGTTTCTGTAGCCTCATATTTCCTTCAAGAACTGTTTGACATTTAGGCTGTGTTTCTTCGTCACTTTTCATCCTTTTTATCGCTCATAATTTTATTTAAAAAATGAAACGGCTGTTTCGTCTGTATTGTGCAATCTGCAGCCTGAATCATTATTTTTTCTTTGGATAAACTTTGGTTTAGATTTCCGAGTACAGCCAGTTATTCCTTTCTGTTGTATATTTTGCCTTCCCCACAGATTGTGCTTAGAGCGTTCATGCTTTTTTTCCAGTATATATTTTGCAGGATTATTATTTGTCTATCTAATCTCTAATCTGTATTAGTTTTTCTCAATCAACATTTGTTTTGATTTTCTTTTCTTCTCTCAGTATCTTACAAAGTTGATGTTATCCTTTAATATGTTTCATATATGTGCATCTTCTCAGCGAATAATTTTTTATCACCATTATTCAACACAGTTTTCTCGTAAAGGGAAAAAAGGACGTTTCTTTTTGGAAACTTATCGTGTAACAATTATCAGTCAACTGTATTTTTCGAGCAGATGTAGTGAGATCGATTCCAATTGGGTTCTTCATATATGTAGATCGAAGCAATATATATATATATATATATATATATATATATATATATATATATATATATATATATATATATATATATATTGTGAGGGCAGCTTTTACATTTATTTTCGGCATCGCGGAAGTTATTTTAACTGGGTGTATTTTCTAATAAAATTAATATTTTAAATGGACACATAGATTTGAAATTCGAATATCTTGCCGTGAGTGAAACGAACGTAACTGATCTAACTACAATTGTGGGCAGACATTTGAACTACTAATAATTTGTTGTAATTTGGACTCATTTAAAAGTTAATATATGCATATTGTATATATATAACATACTGAGAAAATGTAAAAAGAATAATTGCTAAATTCGTGGACATCGATAGTGATTTTGCTAGCATAATTAAGATGTGGCACAAGGTCGAAAAATATAGCATCCATCGAGGATCGAACTCAACACTCAGTCGCAGTTTTTCTAGCGTGCCATCGTGTACGTCTCCTATAAAAAGTGAATGATTTGGGACATAATGTTACATCTTGCCCACAACATATAACATATGACACAGGATGCTTTTAAAAGAAAATGATGGTTGCCAATTCCTGCTTGTCTATTAGTTGACGATTTTGGCCCTTTTTCGCATTTTTGATTCTAATTCCATTAAATTTAATTACACATACCAGAACCTTTTCAATGCAACAAAAGGAGACACTGTCGACCGTAACTATTTTTAGGTATCAACCAGCGAAATTTAAGGTAAGTCGGAACAAATAGGAAGGACACTTGTTCTATTGATATTCAGACGAACCATTCGATGAGTACTCTGACCTCAACAATAGAAAGCGTCAGTAAGAATATTTTTGTGATTGGAAATTATTTTGTATATATCCCGTTTCAGACCATTTCATTGGTTACATATATTTGTCTCATTTTTCTATTTATCTCTTTTTTTTTCTTTCTGTCTTTGTTTCGTTCTTTCTAACACTTGCTTTCTACCACTTTTTAAATTCTTTTCCATCATGTTCTCTATCTTTATCTATGTTGGTCTTTATTTACTTCTGTTTTTCTTTCTTTCTTTCATTTATCTCATTTTCTCTCTCTTTCTTTCTTTTTATTTCTTCCATTATTTTCACTTATTTTCCATCATATTCTCGTGTTATTCTTTATCGTGTATTCATTTATCTACTTTCTTTCTTTCTTCGTTTCTTTCTTTCTCTCTTTCTAGCTTACTTGCTTCCCTTATTTCATGTATTCTTTGCATCCTCCCCTGAAATTCACGTTGATCTGAAAATATCTATTCGAAATTTCTCTTGACAAAATAAAGCGGATCATTTTGGATTTTTTTAATATTATTACATCTTACGTAAATTATTTATGCAACATTACATTACATATATTATTTATAATATTATTACATCTATATAACGAAGTTGAAGCAGTCTAGTGTGTAAAATATACAGACGAGACTTTCGAGTTTTCTGGAGCTTGTTAAATTCATAATCTCTTATTTCGCGATACGATGTACATCTAGTGTCCTGGAACCAATATTCTGATATTTATATTGAGAATTCAAAAGAAGAAAAATACACTTTTGGCATCCATTAGTCTCGACAAATATTTCGATCACAACATATTCCGATCATTTTTAAAACAATATTTGATAACTGCACGCAATGCACGGATGGTTTCTATCGGCCTTTTCTTAAGCTTTTGGAATGTTTGTATTCTCATGTTCTTTCTGTCCAATAGTCATTTTGTATTATCGTTTAATCTAATCTACAATTAGAAACGTCGTTTTTTGTTTGATTTTTGTTGTCTTTCTTTTATCAGGATATTATCGGATTCATATATGTTTAATTCACTAACAATAGATACGTGTATTTTGAAGAACATCTTTCGAAATGCACAAGGTCATTAAATTAATTCCGTTGCTTTTTTTTAATTTTTTAATTTTTAAGATTTTAAATGATTTTCAAGCATCGTTTTCCATTAGCAAACCCCTTTATATCATATACATAAAAAACGCGAACCCCTAATTACAATCACCCCATGGTGAATTAATTCATTAGATAAAGAAAAATAAAAAAGGGATCGTAAGTCTTAGGTGTATTTTCTCAACGGATATATTCCATCTTTACAACAACGTGATTTTCAGAGAACAAGAAATCCTAACTTGTATTGCCATCCGTGGATGCAATCTTCGCAACATACTATATGCACAGTGTTGATAGAAGCCACAGAAAGGAAACTGCGGAAACCCCTTCAGAATTTAGTGACGAAAGTGAGAATAAGGGACGAATTCTCAATTGTAAAAGAACGGAAAATCAAGAAAATATTAATTTAGATAGGTGAATAGTCTGTTAACAGAGGACGAAAATGTGATACCGAAATCCGAAGCCGCATTGAAATAACAAAATATAACTTCCAAGAAACGGGAATTTTGTTAGAAAGAAAGTCAAGAGTTCTAAGACATTATGTAATATCAATTCACCTCTATGCCATTCTATGCTAGACAATATGTTCACACATGATGTTGATTAGCAATAGAGATTTGGTTCTATAAATGGAAGTTGAGAATATCATGGTTTGGACATGTCACTAAAAAGGGGATTCTAGGGGAAAGACGCTTATAAATAAAATCAGAAATAGATAGTTGAAATGCCTAGAGCTCATAATGAGGAATTAAGCTTTGGAGAGTTCGAGACTCACTATTACATATAGAAAGTACGGGCGACAGTCAGAAGCAGTGAATAACCTAATGGACTTTTTTAAATTTATGGCAGAATAGAAACAAGTAGAAATTGTGAAAAGATAAACGTTCCAATTCCTACACAGGAAAGGAAATAGTGCATAATCGTGTATGTTCTGAAAGGAAACGTCACATATAATAGTCCTCATCGTACCTGTAAACATATTGATCTTGTGCGTTAAAGAATCTTGAATGTTATTGATATTCAATGATATTAATGGATTTCAATGCTAATCCCTTGGCTTAATACTGGGTTGGACTCTCTGTCTTACACAATGAAGATTATTTGCAACGTTGGTGACAATACTTTAAAATTATAGTTGAGACTAATTAAAATGGTGATCCAAGGTTGGACTGAGAATGTCTACAAGCCTACAATGCTAGTTTCTACGTTGATACTTGAGATGGTGTTGCAAATTTGTGACACAATTTTCTTCATGGCCGCCTGATGCCTTTTGCGATTAGGTAAATAAATGAAAAGAACTACTATATCATTACTTCTAATAGTAATATAGAGTAAGTCGCAAAAAATGTAATTCATATTGTTCAGGTAAAAATAAATAGGAAAAAACAGAATTGTCATGCCATTTATTGGTAAAGTTACATATTCTTAATCATATGAGCCAATTCTGCCTCTTAGCTCAAAATTTAGAGAAAAATACCTGGCGAAGTGGCAAAGCTGAACCATTGGGAAAATATGATTGTATTTTATACATGCAAGAATTGCCATTTGACGTAAACGGAAAATGTGACACAAAATAAACGAAGAAAATTATATGGATATTTGAATATCAAGTGAATAACTCTGTCGAAGCCAACAAAGTGTAATTAATTCTGGTGAAGAAAAAATACAGACCTCTCTTTTACAGAATACAGCTGTAACATTAGTACATAACATGTAACTGTAAGAGGAGGAAAATTGGCCAATATAGCTTGAGTAAGTCAGGGAAGAAAAAGTGAGGTTTCAGTCCCAGTTTTATACTCAAAAATACCAGTCTCTTTGAAGAAATCTAAGATCATCATCATTATGTCCCATAGTATAGAGTCATTCGCCCTCGTAGACACAGCATTGTGAGTCTTAGCTGTAAACGTGTGCATTATAAGATCTACTGAATGCAGCTGGTCCGAAGCTATTCTGTTTGAGTCATTATAAGTACTGTCTTACTCACAAACAACGTTTTCAAGATTGATAAAATTATTGTCGTTTTAGACTAATGGTTTACACTACATCATAAATAAATCAGGCAACAAAGTTCAACGAGAGTATAGTTTTATGTCTCGCCATTCCATACCTTTCTTGTCCTTACTTTTAAAAGAGTTTATTCGGCTGAGTCATAAATAATTTCCATTTTTATCCATCAACGTGACTTTTAAAAAGTAAACTACAATCGCATTTTATTCAACTATAACTTCATCATTATTAATAAACACTTTTTTTCCATATACCAGACAGATAATCCATATCCTTTGAATAAGATTTCCCAGATTTTTATGTGAAACATTTTGGATTAAAACTTGAATGTAATTTCCATTAAAGAAGGATTTCTCCATCGATATGATTTTCAACGACAGAAACGTGATAATCGCTTTGTGCGGGGTCAAGTGAATACATTCGGTTATGTAGAACAAAGCGAAACGTTTTCAATGTTATTATTACTTTATGCGGCCAAGCGTTCTGATGTAGAACAACATATTTTCCTATTACGTAGAGTAGGGAGCTTTTCTTGTAAACATAATGAAAGCTTTTCCTCTGCTGGATATAAACGTGTTCATTTAGCGTTTCATTCCGTCAGAAGAAAGGTAAATGAAAAATAACCAGCGTTCCAGCACATAGAAATTGATGTATTCTATGGAAGTCTGATTTGAGGTCGATTTTGGAGATTTATAATTCGGAAGCCATCACCATTTTTGTAGAACATCTACATATTTAAGCCATTCCTCTTTAGCATTAGATAGGATCGTCCGGTTCATACTCATCCCCGAAGTTCTGTAGAGCAGTGGAGGCTTATCCCTAGTATCCTCTGTGGGTTTCCTGTTCTTTCAAATCTGTACATTTGACATCTTCGCCGAACATCGGAAGTAACTATTATTATTATCAGTATTATTATTATTTTTTATTATTTCTTCTCCTTTTAAGAGTAGATAGGTTTGACAATCGTTCGGTTCACACTCGTACCGTGTCATTCGAACAGGAGTAGAAATTCACCCCTTCTTTTCTGTTTAGGACTGGATTTCCGGTCTCTTCTAATGTCTAGTTCAGCACTATACTCAGACTGAACTCTGAAATTTTATTCGCTAATTAAAATTTGACCATTTCCTGTCTAGAAACAGTTATATTTCTTGTTATCTTAACGTTTCTTGCGCTTATAAAACTCTACAAAGTAACCTTCTAACTCGTGTGGCCGTTGGATCTTGTATTAGGTGAACGTTAGTAAACAAAATAAAAAAAGAAACTTATAACTTTCAGAAACCTGTAGTTAGGATGATCCATTCGTCATTACAACTGGATACCTAGAGCGGTTATTATTTACAACACTCAAATATATCTATCAGAAGAGAATTGGATTAATAAACTCGTATGGACAAACTAAAATGCTGTAAGGGAATTTTAAATAATGATATCAAAATTAAGTGATATTAAATGATACTTAATAATTTAGATGCAAAATACCCCTGGAAAAATTATGACGGTTGTATGAACAGGAACAAATTGCTAAGCTGAATAGAAACCGAATAATCTATGGCACAACGAACACAATTTATCTAAGTATATCAGAAATCAGCAAAGAGAAGGGAATGATAAGCAGATCATAATCTTGTTTGTTTAATGGTCCGGAAAAAGAAGCTCAATTATTTTTCAATCTATAGGTAAAAAAAAATTAAAAAATTGGTATGCTTGCCAATCAGAAATGTTTTTCTTATCCTAAATGAGATAATTACTCACATGAATTCCAACCTATCGAAATAAAAAAAAACAGTTTGCATCATACAAATCTGTCAATTAACCGTAATTAATTTTAATGATATCATTAGATATAAAGAGTGAAATATTTGTTCGGGATTATCCTTCGTTACGTACTATACGTGATGAATACTTGGGTGATTCATGATTGACTTCACTGAGAGATTCTAGCAAGGCTCATTCTGTGATGGACTGGTTTCAAACCAAGGCTATAAGCCAGAATCTGTCCTACTATTTAATCCATAATTGAGGAAGAGAAGAGATGGATTTGTAGCATTTCCAAGTGTCACTGCCCGTAAGTGAATTGTGCAAACTGGGCTCTCCGAATTCTCAGTCCAAGCCGTTATCTATCAAAACAACCGGCTTGAATTATATTATCAGTTAATCCATCTCGTGACTTCTGTTAGTGATTTTATAGCCATCCCATTTTAATGAATTTAATAATTTTACTACCTTATGGGAAATAAATATTATTTCCATTACAATTACAAACCCTCATATATGCCATAATAAAACACACCCAAATTCTATTTTCTAAAAATAACCGACAATAATAGAAAAATAACAAAGAAATTCCACAATTCAACACACACTTTTTAAATCACAGCGTCTATTGGCTAGAATTTAATATCGCGATGTGAAATAGTTAACTAATCAGAGAAAAATAACATCCTATTTTTATCGAGGAAAGATTTCATTTAAAAACCAGCAGACTTCGATTCCAAGGAGAGGATATACCACTTTCTCAGCAAAGCGCGTTCTAAAAGAGACTTATGTCTTCGGCTTCAAACAAATCATTTCTAACAACAGCATGGAAGGATAGTCGGAGTTTTTAAATGAATAGATGCTCAGTGAATATTTGCTAAATATAAAAATATTTTTTCAACAATAGATTTTTCTGTGCACCAACCATTTAAAATTCTTTTCGAAACTCAAGCTTTTTTCTGTGGACCAACTATCCAAAGACTTAAAAACACCTAAAGATTATTTTCAATCATTTTTAACTCATCCAATCCATCTACATATATTTTTAACTATAAACGATTTATGTTATAGGCATAATCACATTTTCTTCATTTTTATTTTATTATCATTCGGAATTCTGAAGTTCGATATTTTAATAAACAAAATCTGGGGGACTGAATATTTTACAAAAGCGTAGAAATTAATATTCTTACATATAAACACGTAAAATTGTATACCGATTGTTATGAGAAATCAGGCAGCCCCAAAATAAAAGCAGTTCATTTAAACGTCCGTATTAAGTGAATAAATCCAGTTTAAACGACACGCACGATATGCATATATATATATATATATATATATATATATATATATATATATATATATATATATATATATATATATATATATATTTCATGCTGTTCCATAGAACGGTAATAACGAGAAAAGTGAGGATGGAATAATAGATTATGAAATGTCTTAATATGTAAAGAAAATGCTCATTAAATAATTAAAAAAAACTATTTTTTTTAAATTGTATGATGGATTTGTCAAAAATGTGTTCCAGGTGTTGAGGCTGCACATAATTGATCTGTTCAATGCTTACAGCATATATATATATATATATATATATATATATATATTTCGCTTTTTCTAGCGTCATCATCATCATCATCATCATCATCATGCCCTTGAATTTTCTAATTGTAGGGCGGATCCGAATGCAGAAGCCACACTAACTCATTTCCACAAGGGTCTATCAACAGAACCTATCAGCAATTCTGCTACAGTAAAATCTGTCCATTGTTTGGCATTGATTGGCATTGATTGGCGTCCTCTCCTACGTCCACCTTCAACAGTGCCTTGCATGAAGTTCTTGCACAGGCTATCGCGCCTTGTAATGTATGCAAACTACACCATTTCTCTCCGTTTGACAGTGGCGAGAACAGGTTTCTGGTGTCCCACAAATCTTTCAACCCTTTTCGCACAAACCCATTGGTTTTGTTTTCCCATCAGAAAATTCCAAAGAGTATTCTCATGCATCTGGATCCTTCTCTCTGTATCTGCAAACTGCGGTCTTGTATGTTTTATCAAATGTCAGAGTTCAATAAGAAGCATATTGAAAATATATTTGAAGAGACACACGATGCCGAGTTTTCAAAAGAAATATGTAACTATATATACATTAAAACTTCAATAACATATTTTTAACAGGAGAAGAACTGAATTGATGGATTTAGATTTAATGAAACTGATAACAGCGCAAGAGAAAGTGCACCCTATAAAGATTGCACAGATAATTTATGGATACCATGTAGGTTACCTGGTAAACAATGACGGAAATCAAAATTCCACTGTTGAGACGCATTTAGAATAGATTCACAATGTTTATGTCATAGAGACATTGATGTTTTTTAATTAAAAATATACAGGATTCTTTGACAACAATACTGTTATTACTTTCTGAAATTCATGATTTCAATTAAGAAAGACAAAATAGTGTTGTTAAGTGTATTTGTTCAAAAGATATCAACATTATTGTCTGTTTTATTTTCCTAAGACAACTCAAGAACCAGAATTATAAAATTTGAAATTATATTAAAATGTTATTTATAAAATGTATATATAATACAATTGAGTAATTCTCATTCAGACTTAAATATACTAAAATTCATATATTTTCAAGTATATATTCATGATAATATATTACAAATGTCATTCATACAGAGAAACTTCTATAATGAATGTTTTTATTTTCCACATTTGTAAATATGATGATAGTGCAATATACCTTCTCTTCGTTTTCTGCAAAACAAAAGAACACACGTGCAGATGTGATAAAAAAAAGATTTACAAAAATATTATAAATGTTATAGTTTGTCTGAGTTATTTTAAAACTATCTTTAGACTTTTCTTTCGTTAAATGCTAAACATTCTTTCTGGCATTACAGGGTGCAATGAATAAAATTGCTGTTTAAATTAGCAAAATATGAGAATGACACTGACATCTCATTTTAACAGATATATTTACCAAAAATACCACACAAATGTCTTGAAATACTAAAGAGTAAATGTTTTCAATATAATCGTCAATGACTTCACTCCCGACACACAGACGACTTTGTAATCTCCTGCATCTCTTCTGGACATTCTATCTGTTTATGGGTTTATAATAATTGCCTTCAGTGCATCTTTGGTGTTAAACAAGTCTTTTGTTAGTCGCTCGGTCACATGCACACACACACATAATTATCATGCGCGTTACGGTTGGCGGAGATAGATTGCCAGATTTAAGGTGTGATGCGGTCGCAGAAATTGTCTCACAGCCATGACTGGATAATCCTACTGTTGTGGCATGGTGCAGATCCTGTTGCCAGATATAGGATCTTACAGCAGCTACCAACTTGGCCCAGGGCTGCATTACCTCCTTAAGGCAATTGATGTAGGCCTCCGTATTGGGACTGAAGTCCCGTAGGAAGATGACTGGAGGCATAACGTTGCCATCACTAGTGATCACTCCAAACTCCATGATGTTGACTGGATATATCGTCCAACTTTTTCTAAATCCACTGCATTTTCCTCAGATTGACACCAAACACTCTGAAATGTTAGTATTAGATTTTCCAGTGCGACTGCTAAGCAGTGCAGCATGATGTTTCCAAATTTCTAGCAGAGTGAATTTCGTCTTTTTCATACAGATAATACACATCTGACCGTAATATACTGTGCAGCTAACAAAAAATAAATAAAATAAACGCGCGAAATTAAAAAATATAAAATATCGACAATTTGTCCATCGCCCTCTGTATTATACAATTATAATTTTTAATTTTTTAATAAATTGATATAAACAAATTAGGCCAATATTTCATCAAAATTGTTCCGAATCTCTGTTGAATAAAGTGCATTTTTTAGAACTTAGTTAGTAAAGGAATTTAATTTTGTTTCAATAATTATTATAATTGTAATGCGCTCACTAAGAAAAAAAATTGTATATTTCCTAATTAAAAAACAAATGTATATTACAATAGGGTCCCTTGCGAAAGAATCTTATGTAATGTCCGCACCCAATCGTGTACACCAGCTTCATGGCTACCAGTCCTGTTATATGTAGCAACTTGCTCAAAACGAACGGACAAGGATTGGAGGAGATAGAAAAAGTCAAACATTGCTAAATGTTCCAAAGGATATAGAAATGTGGCGAGACATGATCGACTATGTCCCAGAGAAAAACATCACTTAGAAGAAATATATATGTTGTTATAGTATTAACAGTTATCTGAATATTTATCATTGTTTAGCGACATCATATCTTATATTTGGTCGTGAAATTCAAGATCAATTATATATATCTACCGTTTGTAACAGCAAAATTGTGAAATATCAGAAAGGATTAAAGATATCTTCCGGTCATTCTCCGATGATTTATATCTATTGTATTCTGCTTTGAATAATAAGAATATATATAGCACTTTAACTGACATGATGATCTCTATTGGTGTAGTGACCGCTTGCTTCAGTTTCCTCTATACTCTTCCCTCCTTTTTAGATCTATTTACCGATATTTTGGTAGTTTTTTTTAATGTACTTTGAAGATGGAAACCAGATTATGACTGTTGATACCATTACTGGAGGCCTGAATTATCTTATTCTTCTAACCATTGCTCAGTTGGGAAGACATAGTGGGTCTGGCACAAAACGATTTTAAATCGTTCTCTTTCTAGCGGAAATACTCAAAAGATTTTTCACTGATTCATACGACATTATGGTGTCAAGATGGCTAAACGTTCTATCTGAAAACCTGGAAAGAATAAACTCAATTAGTTTAGTGTTTTTTTAGATATTAAACATTGTGGGAGATGGACAATTATCGCATGCTGTTACACGATTTAGAATATTTTGGTGTTATAAGAGTATATATATATATATATATATATATATATATATATATATATATATATATATATATATATATATATATAAAATTTAAAACTGTATGGCACTTAACTCCAATTGGCTCATTCGATTGCTTAAACTCAACGTTGATTCTGATTCTGCAGACCTGGGTTGGGTGTGAAAAATTATTTGTTGTTAACATTCTTTTTTCATTCGGTTTTTCCAGTTACGAGTCCTTTTTAAAGCTGATCGTTTTGTGTTCATTTTGTTTAGTTCTTTTTTCGTAACAGATTTAATGTTTAGTATAGAGCTTAAAAACAATCGCAGTGTGAGATAGACAAGAAGTAAGGTATGTAGCAACATCAGCACGGCAAAGGGGACTCCTTTAAAGGCAAGGAAGGGCAAAAATATTTTAAGTCAAGTGATAGCGATTGCTGTATGAGTCGTACGATTTTTGAATCAAGCACGGGCAACGCCGTGTCATGCTGCTAGTATATATATATATATATATATATATATATATATATATATATATATATATATATATATATATATATATATGTGTGTGTGTGTGTGTGTGTGTGTGTGTGTGTGTGTGTGTGTGTGCGTGCGTGCGTGTGTATGTATCTATGTATGTATACGTACCATATCTCCATATGTGATTCATTGAATAACATAGACACATTGTGTCTACTTATTTTTATAATGATTCTTTCCAGTTGTAATTATTTTGTTAATCCAATCTTTCTTCGATCTCTCAAAGATAATCTTCAATGATAAATTACAAAGACAACCTTGGCACATCTAACCTATGCTTCGAATATCACTACATGTACAACCTTATTGCAGCAGCGATTAAATCTACATTTCATTGATTTTTAAAACGTAAGTACATATGTTGGCTTGGCGACCAGAAGACGTTTTAAACTTAATTTTTGGGATACATGATCTATTTCACAGCATTCCTCTATAACTTCACAACATAGGAAAATATTTTTTGGCCACACCGATATACTGCACCACGAAATAGTAAAGAAAAAACCTCTCGAGGTCTTCTATATCGAATTCAACCAAACAATTCTCGACAAAATTTATTACGAATATAGAAACGACATATTAAAATCCATATAATATTTCCTGTCATTTCGCATTTCGGGAAATTTCCAGTCAGATCACTTACAGTGAAACGCTTTTTTTTGCAAAAGATAAATTTAAAAATCCAAAACAACTACGGTTATACCTTCAGTTACGTAGGTTCGTGTTAAGCCGTTCTCGATTATACGTCGTTTGTAAATATATATATATATATATATATATATATATATATATATATATATATATATATATATATATATATATGGAAAAATATAAATGATGTTTGAATAATTTTATTCGACGTTACGTCTGTCCGTCATAAATATTGAAGTCGTAATATCACTAGAAAATCGGTAAAAACACATAAAATCATGTTCATATAAGAAATAAGAATAAAATAATATAAAATAGTATTACAATACGTAAATTTACACTAAAAGTTAATGTAATCATCATAAATCTTAGAGAACGAAATATGAAAATATATGTGATTCTCTGTTGTCGTCTTATTTAGCGGTCATTAAGAACAAAATATTGGCGTTTTTCATGATAGTTCCAATATCTAACGTTTGGCGTCGTTGTCAGTAACAGGCGTGATTCCCGCGAAATTGAAATCCAGTTTAGTTTAGGCATACGCACAGTATACGTCTGGTCATCGCCTAAACATTCATTCTCATTTATTTGTGACTTTATATTTTGACCCAATGTCTCCTAAGAAAATTCCGAGTGTAAGTGCTAAGCGTCATACTATAATGCTGGACGATAAACTTACTATGATAAAACACCATGAAACAGGTGAAAAGAGTATATCGCCTGTACGAATGAGCAGTCGATATAGACTTTTCGAATGGTTCAGACCACAGTATATAGCCTTATAGAATGATTTGGACCACTGTATCGATGATTGTTCACAATAAAGATGAGATCTTGGTCCATATCAAATCTGATACCCCAGGGATGAAGAATACTGTTATCAATAATAAAGAGGAAAAATCTCCGAAGAGAAAAAACAACTTCTTTCTCTTTGGATTGATATGTTGAAACATCAGCGCGCTGCTATTAGTCAAGAAATAATTCACCCGAAGGCCTTTTCTGTGAGGACCTGGACAGAAAATACCTAGATGAGAAAGATGTAGAGTTCCAAGGCTTGTTTATGAGATTTAAAGAACGAAAAATTTATAAAACTTAAAACAATGAAAACGGGTTTCTTTCTGAAGAGATATTTAACTTTGACTAACATTTATTATATTGGAAAAAGTTGCCAAACCATTCATTCATTGCTAACGATAAGCGGAAGTCTATATCGCTGATCAATGCTTTTATTCAGAATACTTTACCTACATATCCTAAATACCGTAATATGCACTGGGGAGTGCTTACTTGCATTTATAGTGTGATTATTTCAACTTAAGTCATTTTACGATCCAAGTTGTGAACTCTGGATCCAATTAACGACGTAGGCTGAGGTATACCTGCATATAATTGCGCGTTCGCACGTGTTTTTAAAATACACTATCACTACGGAATGTAGATTTTATCGCAGGTGCAATAAGTTTGTATAAAAATAAGCAGACAAAATATCCCTATATTATTTGATTAAACAAAGACAGACACTGACACAGACACACACACATACACACATGCCCACACACATTATATATATATATATATATATATATATATATAAAAGTAATGAATGTTTTATTTATCAATCCGACAGAGATTTATCACTTTAAACGTTATATTTTAGTGGATACATATATTTGTGTAGACGCTTCATTTATTTATTAAGCATTATACTTATTTAGTTCCCACCACAATATTCCAGAATTCTTCTATTTCTTTCTTCTTTTTTAGCTTTAATATATATATATATATATATATATATATATATATATATATATATATATATATATATATATATATAAACACTTATTTCATCTCATGACCAAATTTTTTTCATTTGCTTGTTCCATTATTCCTCTTTCCATCGTGTTCTTCCAAGTTTTGCATGTTAGAATTAACCTTTCTAAAATGTCAATAAAATCTTGTAATTATTTTATTTTCTTGTGTTAAAAATATCACTTTTTTTATTCTGTGTCACCGATATTATGATTCTATTGCCCAGCCCAGAGTAGGCAATGGAGTATAGAATGAGTGATAGTGGAATGTATTACACCAGTGACCTATTCCAATGATTATTTAAAGTAAGTTAAAATCTGTGCGATTCTCTGTGCACATTAAATGGCAGTAAATTATCTATGTCTCTAACTTACAACACATCTAAACGTATACACAATGCATAGGCTCATTCAAAATCAAAAGCAGACAGTGAGTTTCAGACATGGAATTCACGCCTAGATGGACAGAGAATTAGCGCCTATTTTATAATATCAATTGTATCGGCGTCTCTTATTGAATGCATGCCTTTTTTCCGTTGTCAGAAACGGCCTTGGATAATTCATCAAAATACCCTATTTGACATGATTTAACTTTGATCATATCACTGTTGCTGGTAGTTGTTCCTTTTATCGCCCTTGTTTTCTGATGCTTACATTACTGACTTAGCTTTAATAAATTTATATTAACTTCTCGTTTTTGAAACTCTCTTCCAGCCTTTTTCATTAAACCAAACTATACATTTTCAAAAGCGTAAATGCAGGGTCAATCTTCAACTTGTTTGTTTTTCAAATATTGTTTCTTTTTTAATTTTTTAATTTGTTTTTGAATATTGAGTGAATGTACGTTAGCTGGTCAGAACAGATATTAGACATTCTTTTGGATTTTGCTGTGAATTTCGAGATATATAGCAAGAGCACCAGACCAGTTATGGAAGAAATATTCAAAGCAACGACAAATGGTAGACTTATAAATATGCGAGATGCATCCTAAGTATTTCCATTTGACTGGGACAACACAGAGAACCAAACATCTTAGCAAAAAATCTAGCAATTGCTTCAATATAATATTTTCACTGCATATCAGTGGCAAAAATGAGAGCCTGTTGGTCTTCTGGTGTTTAGCATTAGCCATACAGATAGGAGGCAAAACAAGAAAGCATTTCACAGAGAATACTAAGAAAATGAACCTAAGGATCAGCGATCGAGTACGTAGCGGGCGGATATGGATTAAAATGATATAATTTCTCTCCGTACAGACATTGCCAATATTCTGTATTGTTTGCTTTTCAGATCAACCATTTAGAGTTTATATTTTAGATTGTCAGAATTTTTGGTGGAATATGATAATAATGATTTAGTGACACAAGTCGTAATAATTAACCCATCGCTGGAGGGCGAATATATGGATTCATACCTTTCCTAAGGCTATTTGTGCGGAAGTGAATATAAGTGAAATTAGAGTTGGAACTCGACTCTCCGATTAACAATTGCGAGTCATTCTCCATTACACGACATGCACATCCAAGCTTACAGCTCCTGGTATAACCAAGAGACCACCCATCTGGGTAGAGACTAGGATTCTTGTTGCATAAACGTATAGTAACCGATTTTTCAACGTGATATGCTTTGCATTCCTACACCATCAGTCGAGTTCTGTGATGTTCAAACAATTGTAGCTATATAAGGGTTTAAAGAGATCTTAACTTTGAAGTATAAATTTATATATATTAACACGAATTACTTATTCAATACTGTCAAAATATTGAGTGATTTATTGCAGAATGTCACCTAAGCTTGCTGGATAATAGTGAAACAGCAAGTTTATAATGATAAACATAAGAATATTTACTACGTGTGAAGAGTGCGGTGACACGCTGAAATATAATTGTTCATACCCAATACGCAGAACCTCACTAAGTATACTGTGACATTGTCATGATATCATAGGCGGATCGGCTTGAATGTTCATAGGCTGGCCAAGATATAAATGTAATTAAATGCACCACATACTAGACTAAATCACGTGCAAGTGTACCAGAATACAACAGCTGGCGGGCAACTGTTTCATGTTTTGTACTTACCTTTATATATTGTTCAGCGTATGAACGTTCCTGTCGACCCTCACATGTGGTTCGAACTGGTTTTTGAGGATATGGCTTTCTAAGGGACCGTAGCTGTTATGCCACTGCACTTGGTATCACGCCGGTCTTCAGGTCAATACACAATAATTGCATTGGCTCTGTTTCTTACTGAAAGTCAAATCTACCGTCTTTAAACGAGGATAAAAATTCGTATAAAATAAAACAGATTAAGGACTGTATTGGCAAGTTTATTGTTCACCAATATGGAAATTTCACAATACAAATGAAAAGCGAAAGTATAGCTATGTTGTATAACGTTATGCCAAAACCTTTGATAATGTTCGTCAAGAAAAGCCATTTGAGCTGTGAGGTAGAACCGATTTATTTGGGAAGGTTATGACAGCAATTCAGAACGTATACCCACATCAAACCATCTGCATAATGATATAAAATGAATAAGAAGACAAGGGAGGGGAATTTAACCGACTGCTTTTCATTGGTTGAGAAAGAGTAGTAAGCCGGATAAACTCATCTTGCAATCTTATGTTTACAATACTGTGTGAAATATTATAACAGAACAATTTTAGAGGAATCCCATCCTTTTTGTAACAAGAACTCTCTCATTCCCAATTGCTGTTGGTTCGTCAATTCAAATGACAATCGAACGGTGTGCCGCCACATCATGTTTCTCTTTACGTTTTCTTTTTATTCGGAACATGTAACCGTCAACTGTGGCAAATATATTGTATTTCATAAATATATCTGGAACAACCTGTGTGGCTCTTTATTAACAAGTAGCTTTTGTTCCTAATCCTTAAACATTAAATAGTCTTCTTTATTTTAGATGGCTCAATGTTGCGCAAGAATCATCAGATTTCGCTCCTTTAAAAGCGAATTTCGTCGGGCTGAGAATTTCTTTAATATTGCATATTAAAATCCAACAGAAATCCTTGTTTTACTTTTGCATTTCCAGCGCAATCTGTTGAGGTACTCATCTTTAATATATATCGAACAAGTTGATGCATTTCCATCATTATTGTTAAGTATAAGATCGATTATATAAAGAAAAGTTTTTGTATATAATGTAATGTCTTTACTATCGATACTGACAATGAAAACAACTCCAGCCACAAAATTATGAATACTTAATATATATATATATATCTGTGTGTGTGTGAGTGTGTGCGTGTAAAAGTGGAAAAAGCACACACACATATATGTATTGTGTGTGTGTATATATATATATATATATATATATATATATATATATATATATATATATATATATATGTGTGTGTGTATATGTGTGTTTGTGTGTGCGTGCGTGTGTGTGTATGTGTGCGTTTGCTCATATTGATAATAGGATTCCATCAATTATTTTAGGTATTATTTTGTATTCACGTCAATTTCGTAACGGATATCATTACTGCTGTCTGGTTCTCCAGTATATTTCCAGGGATAAGGAAACAACTCGTTTTATTCTACTTCATATCACAGTTTTAATGAAGTTATTCTTCAACAAATTGATCAGATATATAAATTACAGTTTTTTTTTATATATATACTCAGGGAGATGGGATGCTCTCAGGGTGAACAAAAATTGATTCCAAATAAATAAAATAAAAATTCTGGTAAATTTGCGAGTTGGAGCTGACCAAGTACCTTTTGCTACCGGTTCGTAATAGATCCTAAAATATACAGTAAATACAGAGCTTGATGATTTCCTAGAATCTAGAATATAAAAATGATTACATGTGCATAATATACAGTTTATAGTACAGAAAAATATTAACTTGAAATTACAAGCTCACGCACAAGCACATACAGCCACGCACAAGCACACACACTCACACACACACAATTACCAACTCACATAAACAGACAAACCAACACAAATAAATTGAAACAAGCATGCAAATACATATACTCACACATAATTATGTATTTAACAGCATTATAACATTTATTCAAGTATGATTATTTAAAAATAACGTTTCTTTTTTTATCATTTTTCATTTATTTTTCAATATTTCTAATAACCACTGTGATTTCTGTTTGTTATTGACAAATGAACATTTCCATATATAATTATTTTCGTCTAACTCCGCCTGACACATTCACAAACATTTCTTGTTTGTTATGAAAAGGTCTTATTTTGTTGGCCGAAAATAATTATGCATGGGATGTTTTATTTGTCAATGTGCACTTATGTATACATTTAGATATGCAAAAAAAATATGTCTGTAAAGAGACAATCTGAACAAAATAGGAGGAACATATTTCTTTTCCAACGCGTTTCGTCCTCTGAATATAACGATTTTAATACGGTAACATGTACAGCATACAATGGGTTAATTGTCGCTTTTTTCTATTTTTAATTTTGCGCATGCGCGTTGTTAGGTTTAGCAGCGTCAGTTGGGCATCGTCTGTTAGATAAGAGATCTAAGACGCAATTTACTCCGACAGAAACTTTGAAACGACAGGCTGTACTGCTTGGCATTCTCGCCGTAAGCGCCAATACGAACTTTTCAGTGTGACTGGGAGTCAATCTGAAGAGAGTGCAGAGGATTTGGAACGAGCTGGATGAGTCTAATGGTGAGTACAAATGTATGGCAGCTCTGACTGTTTTGATAAGAAAAGAACTCCCGAATTTTTGGTCAGGGTCTCAGACTCAAAACGGAATCCTACATCACTTGCCTTGAAGAGATAGCGCTGTTTTCGGCCAGTAGAGTGGCTGCTCTAAGACCCTATGTCTGGCAACAAGACTTTGCATCATGCCACACAAGCAGAAAAATCAAGTCATGGTCGTCAGACAATTTCTCCGACCAAATCATCCCTTACAACCCCAAACTGCAGATCCCTTGATTATTATGTTTGGGGCGTAGTTGAGCGAGAGACTAACAAAACTCCTTGTAACAACAAAGATGAACAAAACGTAAGGATTATGGCAGCATTCACCTTCCAGAAGAGATACAGGATATACTGAAGTCGTCTGCTAGCCGTGGTTGAAGCCAATGGCGATTTTATTGTATAAATTCGAGATATGTTTGCGCAATTTTGGTAAATATATATGTTAAAATGAGATATCAATGTTATTTTAATTTTTGTGTAATTTAGACGACAATTTATTCATCACATATTGTATTTATAAACAGAAGTAAAACCTTGTAGGTTTTTCAAAACTTTCGAATTTCAGAACGCTCACTAGTATTCTTAATGCTAACTCTTACAGTGAAAGTTATCTGTGGAGGACGGTAAATGACGTAATTTAAAGACTAATAAAATAAAGTGAGTAAATATTGTTCATTTTTTTATTTTCTTCTTTGTTTAATATTTATTTATATTTTTATTTATCTTCAGTTTTTTAGTAACGAAATTATTTTTTACTATTTTGTTTTAATTTGCTAAATTATTTATGTATTCATTTATTTTAAATACTAGTGTGTTTTGATTAAACCCTTTTGTTTTCATTCATGTTGGCTTGGTACTGGTCTATGTTTTTAAAATTAAAGGCGATATATATATATAATTCCATGGGCGAAAATTAATATTTTTGCAACATTCGTTAGATGTACTCTCAAGAACGTTCTTTCCAAGTAAATATTTTCTTTTTAATTATTATGACATTCTCGTGATCGAAGTTGCGGTGTACAATTCAGTGTTATTTTATTCAATGAAAATCAATGTTATGTATGTTGTGAATATAGATCTGATTGTTTGGTAAATTTGGATTTTTGGCAATTTCACCAGTTTTTAATATTAATTAAGCAATGCTTTGAGTTTGCCTTTCTCCTTTGTGCTGTTCATGGTGATATTAGAAAACAGATCATATGAGCGATTCCTTTGGATAGATGAAAAAAAAAAACAAAAAAAAATATTTAATCACATATTGTGTATCTTATCTCTTTCTAGAGATTTGTATTCAAAAATGTTTAGAACTTTATAAATTTATTTTATATTTACACCTTTATTTTTCTATTCTCTTTTCATTGGCTTTTCCCCATTGTTCATAATCCCTTCTGACTTACTCACATAAAACCATTTTTGCCCAGAGTCTTATTCCACATCTTTTTCAATTCTTTATATGATGGCACTTTTCTATAGGCTGCTTTGATCTCTCCATTTCATGATAGAATATTTGTTTTTAGTTGTGAAACTATTGTTTTATTGATAAAATTTATCAACTTTCTTTTCTGTTTAGGTTGTTTTGTTTTACGATAACGTTCATATTTGGTATGCATTTTTCTCCATCAATATAGTAACTTCATTACTATGAGTATTATTATTCCGCCCAGAGACCTAAGGTTAGAAATGGCATCATGACACTTTCCACTGACAAAAAAAAAAAAAAAATACGTTTTTTTTTTTATTTCTTTGAGGCATAGGCTTCCAGGTATCTCTTCAGTTAGTCTACTGGAATCTTTTCCAACAAATCCTAGAGCTCCAACTACAACAGGAATAGTTGATGTTCCGATGTGCCACATTTGTGACATTTCGATTTCTTATTTCTTCTTCTTCTTCTTCTTCTTCTTCTTCTTCTTATTATTATTATTATTATTATTATTATTTTGATTCCTGACATGACCACACTATCTACCAAGTCTGCGGGAAAACCCAAGGCAGATAGTAGTGTGTTGTTATTGCTATATTTTATGATTTACTTTTCTAATTCCCATGATATCACTAACGTTACATGGAAAAGATTCTTCTTAGTTCGTGGTTTGTACGTATCAAGACATCTTTAGTATTTCCTTTAAGCTGGGATATCCAGAGATATTTTACAGTGTGTTGTTGTGTTCCTTTTTTATCATTCCAAAGGTACCTACTATGACTGGTACTATTTTTATTTTCAATGTACACATTGTTTTCTATTTTTATAACTATAACTCGTGTTTGGTATATTCATACCAGTGTTTATTAACATGTTTTCCAAAATGTTTGCACTGTGGATGTGTTGCTCCTCTCTATTGTGAGGATTTTTATATTCGTTCGGCGCAAGTACAGAACTCCTGAGATTAGATGGTCTATGGTTTCCTGATATTTCTCGCAGAATTTGCATTTTGGATCCATACTATTATGCATGATATTTGTCGGAATGTTTATCGTGAAATACGCTGGTCTTGCGCTGAAAAAATAAAGCCTTCTGTTTCAGCCTTTAATCTAGATGCTGGTAACCAGTGATGATTTAACTTTATCAACATCGGCTTTATTAGCACGTTCTGGCTATTGAAGATGCAACGTTTTGTCTTGTCATCGTTGTTTTATCTATTCCAGAGCTATATCATTAGCTTTCTTGTTCATATTTTTAGCTGCAACACTCGGTTTCTGTGATCTGATTTGCATTTCTATATAATCTACTAGATTCAAATCAATTATCGTTTGTATTTACATCCACCATTCATGATTGAATATTTTTTTATTTCACTTATCGTGTTTTTTGACTAATTATATCACTCAGTTATTTGTTGTTTCCATGTATGTTAGTAAGGCAATAGTTGTATGACAAATCAAGCTGAATAAGATCTCTTCACCTTCTTTAGTGAGTATGCATACTTGATCTGTGTCAGCCTTTGGATGATGTATGTTATACTTAGAAGCTTGCTTGTCTTAGAACCCATTTCTCTATTATCCTTTAGACTCCAGTTCAAGTCGTTCAAACTATATTGAACCACTAGGATTGCGAGGTTACGAATGACCATAATTATGTTCTGAGAATTCAATGCAGTTCTTAATATCAACCGCACCTTCCATAATACTCTTTTCGCACTATTTCTTTCATTTTTTATCGGAATCTATTCACTCTGGTTAACACAGAGGTACTTATTAGTTTCTTTTTGTACTAAATCTTTGATTATTACATCAGGGTCAAAGCTAATAGAGGAGGTTCTTTTTTTGTGATCCTCGTAAAATTGTAGATTTAGCACCTTTATCCAAAGCAAATTCAATTCCAATGTAATCAGCAAAACAGTTTACTGTTTTCAGGAGAACTTCCAACGCTTTAAGTCATTCATGTAAAATATATGTCTTATTTTATTTTGAGATAATTTATCGCCATATTCTGTACTGTTAAGTTCACGGTTTAATGACATCAGGGATATGCAAAATAGTAAGTTAGACAAAGTGTCATCTTGAAATATTCCTCTGTTAACGATTATTTCACCAGACTTGTAGACTCACTTTACATTATGGCGATGACGTGTTTTCTCCATATCGACATATTTGATTGATGAAATTGATGACGACGGGTGATACCTTGTATATAATTAAAGAAATTAAGATCCAGGAATGGGGTATGCCTTCGAATGCCTTACAGTAATCTATCCAGACAGTACTGAGATTAGTCTTGCTATTGAAACAGTATTACACGATCACCATATTGATTAGTAATTGGACTTTACTTTCCCACCTTTTTGTTCAAGAGGTAGTATGTCAACTTTTTCTAAAAAGGAATATGCCTATTTTGTCAGAATAGGTTTCAACGGTTTGGAAGTATGGGAAAACATGTAATTGGTCTGTATTTTGGGGGACATTTGTGTCACCATTCTTAGTAGAAGGTAATTAATTTAGTTATCCATGTCGGAATTGTAGTAGAATCATTGACCATTACTTGAAGTTCTATGGCTAGTTTTTCTTTGCGTGCTGTATTTAGATAATAGAGCCATTTCCCAATTCCTGGAGTTGTATGCTTTTTTAGCGCAAATTCAGCATCCCCTTCAGTAATTACCGCCCATGTTTGTACTGGTTTATATTTCATCTCTTCTACCTCTTGCATAACCAGTCTACTTCTTTATTATGTTTTTGAAGGTAAGCGTATATTTTAGCCAGGATTGTATAACCGCTTTTTTGCGGGGGGGGGGACTTCAATTTTTTGTTTACTTTTTTCAATGTAAATTTTTCTTTGCATCGGTTTGAAATTTTTGTTCTGCTTGTAGAAACTTGGTCTTTTTTTATAACGTCTGATTCTTCCAATCTTCAGTTGTGTTTGTTTTTTTCTTTAGCTGATAGGACTTCATTTTCTTTACTAATTTTGTAGTTTATGTTTATTTTTCTGCCTTTTCTATTCCGTATATTTGTTCCTTTTGCCAGTTCATCGGGTACAGATAATTCACTTCTAAGTTGTTCAATTTCCTTCTCTATCTTTCTTTTCCGATGTTAATCTTTATGTCTGCGAGACTGCCATTTTTTTTTTACTTTGAATGTTTAATATTTTACTTGATGCTACTGCTGATGCGTATATTCCTTCGTTGAGTTTTATATGTGGGTCTACTTCATCTAGAATTAATTTCACTGCTGCATTTTAGAGTTTAATACTTTTGAGGTTCTGCTTTGTTGGTTTTAATTTTGGGAGTGGGTCTCGTTCCTTTATTTTAATATTTTCTGCCTGACTTATATGTCTTATGATTTCTTCCTTGTGTTCTTGTTTACTCGTCTTGTTTTTTCGTAAAATAATTCGGTTCAATGTGTTTTGGACTCGTTTTATTGCAGATTTTTAAGCGACTAAGATCACGCTTTTGAAACTATTCTAAACTTTCGGAATTATCTTCGCAGTGATTTGTATGTATCTCAGTTCCTTCATTACTATCAGTGCTTTATCCGTCGTTAGTACATTTTATGTTCATGTACTGGTTCCCTTCACCTATACGAGTTAGTTAATTATTACTAGTTAGTTAATTATAACTAGTTTGTTCTTTTTATTTATTTAATTTCAGCATATGTCATACGGTTATTTCTCATAATGTGCCTCCTTTCATTGACTACTTTCTTTTTCGTCAATGTACTCTCAAATTGCTTGTCAAACCTTTTCTCGTCAAATGTCATATGATTGGCGAGTGATGCGATTCCGAGGTTTGTATAACCTTTCGTCGTATCCAGTGATATCGAGTTTGTACTTCTCAGGAGATCGTTTTCCTTTTCTTTCTTTAAATGAATGATTGTATGCCATTATAGGGATTATCCTGGAGATGGGTATCTGATAATTCATTATTTACGTAGGAATTTATTCCTGTGGCAGATTTTTCGACCTCAGGAATATTCCCACTTGAGGGTCAGGCTCCCAGTTTGTGCACTGGAAGAGCCCTACTGGAATGTTTGGTTTCACATTATTTCTCATAATTTTCTCACACGTGACGCACGGGTCTAAAAATCCACCCGAATTCGTCAGACACATTGTGTAACGGTCTTTTACAAACATGGTTCCGAACCCAGTAGGTGATCTTTCGCGACCTCATACCCCAGCAACAATTCACTCCCCGACACGATTAGCAACTTGAGTTGCGGATTGTCGATCTGAGTTTTCCTTCTCTTTTTTAAAAATTGTCCATACTAAGTTTTAACAGTATAATTCGCAATGCCCACTAACATTTGTGAGATCAGGTGTACATAAATTGGTGGTTATCATGAAAAGAAAAAGAAAAAAAATATCAGCCAATACAATATTTATCGATGCGCATACACACACGCATATATATATATATATATATATATATATATATATATATATATATATATATATATATATATATATATATATATATATATATATATATATATATATATATATATATATACGTATATTCAGAGATATATTATACCGAGTTATAATGCAGGGAATGTTCCGCTGGAAGTGTGGAAAATCAATTAAGATATAGATAAAAAATTAAAGTAAAATAAGAAAAAGAAAATGTAAAAAATGAAAGTTACATAAAATCAATTAGTCTTAATATAATATCAAAGAAAGGAAAATGTACTTTGAAATTGTATAAAGTTTTGCATAGCTTACGTGTTGAAAAGCGGACACAGAATGGCATCGACCAAAAAAAAAAAAATAATGTTCATCTTTATGACACAAATGAGAGTGATAGTAATCAAGTTTTATAGGTTAGATAACTTACCGAAAACTACTAATTAACGGGAGGTTAAAATAAGTATTCATGAAAGAAAAAAACAAAACAAAAAAAATTGAAACAATGAAAAAATAAAATAGATTTTAAATTTGGGGTCACTTATCGAATTCCTAAAAATACGGGGCCCTAAAAAGTAGAATTCACACACTGTTTCATCACTGTAAAAGTTGCATATTTTCCAGTGAAGATATTATCACTATATCATGCTGACTTTAAAAGTAGTCGGTGCTAACAACATGCAATATGATACAAGATGGTCCACTGTTTCTTGACATTTATCTGAGAATTTACATTTCACGTTAACACAGTTTTTCAGTATGTAAGACTGGTAACATTTATTTAGCAAGCATTGGTCTTGTGCAGCAATAATAAAACATTCTATTTCAGCTTTTAACCCTACACTATTTAACCACTGATGGGTACGCGGTTTGTCTACGTCAGCTTATTTTGTACGATCAGACTATCGATCATTAAGAGCCTTATCTTGCTATCGTTTCTGCATTTGGTACATTGCATTTTCTTTTGCATTCTTCTTTTAGTTTCATTGCCGCTGCAGTATTTGTATTGTGGTTTATTTGAACTTCTTCACTCACTTGAAATTCCCTTTTGTATGTTTTTGCTTCCTTTATTACTCAGTAAAATTTCCTATAACTTTCAGGCAATTTGACATATATGATCATTCATTCCTCTGTATTTTCCAAGTATCTCTGAGGACCGATTGTTGTGGTTATGTAAAGACAGATATAGTTGAAGTAATCCTCTGCCTCCTTCGGATCTGGGCACATGCAAATAACCACATCAACATTAGGAGGATGAATGCAGTGGCAAGTGAGAAGTATTCTTGTTTTGACATCTATTCACTTATTGTCAACTATGGTCCAATTAAGGATGTTGAAACTGTCTGGCTTTACATGGACGACAACATGTTTATGACTGATATTCTTTTTTTGTGAATTCAACTTCTTCGTTGAGTCCTAGATTTTTATAGGCTTCTACTTGTCCAAGTTCCCAAATCCCTTTGTTGATTGATACTTTTACGCATTTATCTAGTCCGTTATCCATACCGATGTCATCACTAAACATTTTACAGTATGTCTTGGCGACAGGGATGAGATGTTAGTTCTCTGGCGGATGCGGGACATCTTTAATATTTGTTGTGACCAAGTAAATGGTAAAGTAATAACAAAAAACAGGTTTGCAGATATATCGTATATTAAACCATGAGTACGCGAGAAGAGTATTACACGACTAGTGAAAGTGTATCGAATGACCAGCGTTCAATCTGTTTGACTGTTATATTTAACAACCCCTCCCACGAGGGATATATGTGGCACAAGGCCAAGTTTACCGTGGGTTCATGGAGCCCGTAGGCTCGTCCAAAAATATTCCTTAGAACCCGTATAAACGAGTCCAGGGAATGTCTATCTACCCGGACGAAACTTTGCCCTTCGGCAAAGATTCGTCCGGGATCCTCTCTGCTCAAGGCAGACAGTTCGACAGTTGAACAGTCTATTCGACTGTTATAATTAACGGCCACCCGAAACGAAAATTCAAATGTAACTTTTTGGACAAATATGGGATCATATTGGGCATGTTTGGGATCTTTTATCCCATTCATCCGAATACCCAGTTTGAATTTCCCAGGACCAATTTGTGCTCTGTGTCGCATTCAGGATTACTTAGAACACGAAAATTGCAGTGTCTCTCCTCTCAATTATGGTAAAATCTATGTTTCTATATGAGTAACTTTATGCTTCTCTTTTTGACGAAATATATATATATATATACACACACTCACACACACACACACATACATATATATATATATATATATATATATATATATATATATATATATATATATATATATATATATATATATATATATATATATATATATATATATATATATGTATATATATATATATATATATATATATATATATATATATATTAATAATTATATTAACTAGGAATGTTTAAAACATATGAAGAGGCCCGAATGATTCAAAGTCTAGCGATGATGTATTCAAGTTAATTGCAGTATGTATCTTGAACACCAGTTTTTGGGAGATTTTGTATCTCTGAAAAATTTTTTTTTCGTCAAAATATATTTTTCAGAGACACTAAATGAAAAAAGAAATTGCAAACTCTCCAGATATTAATCCAAAAATAACTTGTGGTTCATCAGTAAAAGTGATGAATAAGAAAACAATATTCAAATAAATAACATATCTGAGAAGCAGATGAAACTGTTGCAACTTTTAACCAA
>OZ038482.1:45880446-45935446 GCA_964036315.1 Acanthosepion esculentum | reverse complement strand
AATTTTAAAAGAAATTGAAAACATAGATAATTCAACCTTACCTGGAAACTGAAGAGACTGCAAAAAGAGTCTCTCAGTTTTATAATTTGTTATTGTGATAATGTGAATGATATACAACAGCCTGAAAAAACAATGGAGAACCTGTGTATTATGGAATGGTTTGCAAGCATCCAGACAACTGAATTATAGAAAACGAATACAGTACAAATTGTTGCGTAATGAAAGAACTTACTGTCTATTAAGTTCCAGTGAAAATCAGCAGTTGTTACATGGGAAAACATGGCGGTAACAAATAAACTGCACTCTATAACAAAAGACTCCATACTATAGCTTACGACAATGCGAATAAACAAAATAATAATGTACCTCCAACTAAAAAAGCAAAACAAGTAAAAAATGAAGCAAAACAAATCGGCTTTATAATCATAAGAAAACAGAGAAACGCATGAAAAATACACTATGAGAAACCCGTATCATACTTTATTTGTCAGGGGCTTGTAGGCGCTCGTCTCGAAAGAGAAACTATAGAGTTGATAATGGCTATATTGGATCATTGCCTCTAAACCAGGTTCTACCACTGCCTCTAAACTATTTTCTACCATTGTCTTTAAACCAGGTTCTACCATTGCCTTTAAACCAGGTTCTACCATTGCATTTAAACCAGGTTCTACCAAAACTGAAACTTAACAACAGCCATTCGTGAAATATCTTTGAAGACCCTTCGGAGACTATTGATCACATCATATCTGGATGTGGTTGACTGCGTCCAACAGAATACTTGGAACGACTTAGTAAATCTACTCAGTACATACAATGGTCAATATGTTGCGCAATTCAGACGGCCTCGTTATTTGTGAGATAATAAGTTAACGCACGTTATACGGAATGATAAGTTTACCACCCAATGAAATTTCAATATTCTGATTAATGGAAAGGTCTAAGTAAATTGACTAGATGTACCCGTGACGAATCATGTTGAAATGACCTTTTTTTGATATCTGTTGCTGACACGGCCAACGATGATACAACATTGAAATCGTTTGAGAAGCAAAGTATTGGGTTGGTGCATAATTATCCGGCATTTTTGTAGTTCGCGGTATTTGTTAATAAAATTGCTGTTTTGTTTAATTTTTTTAATAAAAATTTTATTTTATTTTCAGGTTATAAAAATCCGTGTCGATAATCATACTTGTTCAAAAATGTTATTGTTGAATTGTTGTTTCTTTTCTCATAATACATAAGGTTTACAAAACGCTTGATATTTATGCACCAACACAATAAATACAAAGGCTTCGAAAGAAAAAAGAAAACGAGAGTGTAGTATCTCAGGACAAATACATTATTGAAACTTTTGGGGAATGATATCAGCTGGAGCCAAAAATATGTGAAACAAATACTTGGCAGCCCTAAAATAGGTGAAATGGAAAAAAAGCATGCATATATGCACTTCTCACATCTTGCAAAATTTATCTCAATGCAACAACTACGGTTAGATTGTTGTCATTGGTTGGATAGCAGCTCGTATGTATGCTGCTTCGATGCAAAAATGTTTTCACTCGAAATCTCTGCTTCAGATTTGTATGTGGTACGTAAAATGCAAAGAATAATTATTATATACGATGATTCTTTAAAAATTCCGTGCTCAATGTCTTCTCTTCTTAATTGATTGTAGCTGTCAACGTGTACTTTTTATGTTGGTGATTTAAGATTGCGCAAAAGAACTTATCCTATACATTACCGAAGATGGGTTTGTTATTTGTTTAGTCATAGCCAGTTTGGTATGTCCTGTGTTCTCCGACTCACTGTACATCTATGATCATCATGGGTAGTGGTAGGAGCGGAATTTTAAAGCTCGAATCATGAGGCATAAATGTTGGCTTGGAAATCACATCTATAGTCGAGAACGCTTTTTCGAGTAATATCTGAACTGAACGGGTTAACCTAGTTGGTGATATTTCTAATTGGGCACTACTTTATAGTTTGTGCACTATTTTTATCAAAGGCTTTACATTTGGCTGTAATGCGTGAGTCTGTTTAAACTTTGTCATGGCGGCCATATAAACTTTCATAGATTTTTACCTCAGCCTTTCTTTTTTGGCGTGCTGCTCTCTCAAAAAACAATCATATAATAATTGTGCTTTTCCTTTCATTCCTTAGTCCTCACAACCATTACTACCAGCCAACATCTCATAAATAATGGACTATTCCACTTTGAACGAGGGGAAGATCAAAAGATATATCGGAGAAGCTATATGGTTTCAGTGAAAAAGACAGACATGAAGAAATAAATAAAAAAAAGAACCAAAGACTGATGTGATTAATATCTCTAAATACCTCGTAAGTAATGGGTTATTCCATCGCTAATGGTTGAGAAAATGAATGAAGCAAGAGAAGATAGAAATGTTTAACATCTGTTTCAGTGAAGTGGAAAAAGTTGTTCATTTCAAAAACTTTTCATTTGTACCACCTTACTTCTTAAACTAACGACCAGCATTCATATTTTTGATTGATACTGCAATATCTGTTAAAGTTAAACGCAATTATTTAATGATGGGATCGTGGAATTTCTACAGACGTTTTATTGTCGTAGAACTTACAATGATATTATTCAATCATTAACTACATAATAAAGATTCATTAGAACTTTAAAATAGTGGAAACATGAAATATCCCTGGCTTATAATTAGCAAATATCAATAAATAAAACATTGGCGTTTTGAGATACAGTTCAATTATACATACCCAATCAATAACACTTGATTTGAATGTCTGAAACATGGTCAAATGGTATCATTTCTCACAGGTATTTTTTCTAACCAACCGCATTTTGAGAAAGAAAAACGTGAGAATTTGTTGTGCTTATGGAACAAGAACTCGCTATCAATTTAAGGGAAATTCGAAAGAAGAATTCTAGCATTTTGCCTATAACATTTGCTCAAACGTCGAAATGAAATAAATTATAAATTCAGTATTGAGATTGACTTAAACATGGTCAATGACGCGTTCAGGCGAATTAGGTTAAATTTATGTCTAGAGAACGCAAAACTATGGAACAACCAACAGACTAAACGATGACTTGTTGATAGCTCGAACAAATGTCCTTCCGCGCCAAATTACATATGCACCAATCTTACCATTAACCAGGAAGAAGGAAACAATGACTGGTGGAACCATTCGACCCTTCGCCAGCAATCCAGAATGCAATTAGTGAATAATGGTGAAACCTTGGCAGATGACAAAGTATTGACTTTAGCTCCATGGTGGGTCTTCTGCGTCCACATCCAGTGGAAGTTTAGTAAAGCAGAACTAACCTGGTGCATATGAATGCGATGAAGCTTGCATTGGATATGGGTGTTATGTGAACGAGTTCCGCTTGCCAAATAACATAAACAATAATATTCAGACGCCTTAGGTGATGGTCATTAAATACGCGTGGTCAAACACTAGGCCATTAACAGTGAACGGTATTAGACCCCGTTAATATTACCTGTACACAGGCGGAACTGTAAGACGAGTGTTGTCAAGTAAGCCAAACAAATTCAAAAATAGACGGATCCATTCGTCACGCACTAATTATCTTGACCTATTCGAACTACTGTATTTTAAATCAGTTAAACACGATAATCGTAACCGGTCAGAATGGCACCTCTTAACGTATTTTCCTAAATAGCCCGTGATTTTGGTAATTTTTTTCAGTGATTATTATTATTATATGTAAGAAAACAAATTAAATAGGAATTGGTTTGATCTACTATATTTCTCTCGTATTAGGAAAACTATGAAACTATTGGATAGATATCAAGTGAAATATATGACTACATATATGACTGCTCAAGCATCGAGTAATTTACGCATGTAAACACGATAAAAGTTGCGAATTGACACCCGTAAGCCATTTGAATGAACATGTAGTGTATGATTTGTTATTGTTATAAACGCTATGGAATAATGAATGAGTGGAAGAACAAAAACGGGACGAAACAAACAACAAAAGTAAAAGGAAAGACGGAAAAGAAATAAAGAAATAAAGACCGAAAGGAAAAACACGAATACGAAATAAAAAATGAATCAATAAAAGTAAAAACCAGAGAGTAATAAAAAAGAGCGAAAACAAAGTAAGCAAACGGAAGAAAGAAAAACGAAAGAATAAAAGAAAACGCTATGAGAACGTGTTAGAGAAAACATATAACTCTATGATAAAAAAGAAAGAAAGAAAGGAGTGTTGTTTTATAAATGTTTTCAAAAACCTAACATATAATACGGTCCGAAATGTTTCGTTATTACGTTCGTATTGTGTAATTTACGTTTCCTTCAATAAGCTACAGCTATGATATATATATTTAAATTTCAACATTATACAAATTGCAGCCAAATTAGTTTTCTTTTTTTTTACGCACATGCGTAGTAGCATCGAGCGTAACGCTCATGATGTGTATTTTTAAAATTGTTAAAATTTGTTATTTCAAAATAATGTCATCGTTATTTTTTCGACGATTGTTTCGCTGTCAAGGAAAACGATTCTTTAGATTCCAATATCTGTTGTCCTCCGAATAGATTCTCTGGTCGATCATCGGGCAATTTTCAATCTGTGTAAAGTATATTCAGGAATAAAGCGTAGGTTTAAAAATGTATTGTTTTGATTTAATTTCATTAAACCTAGCATGGAATCTGCCTATGGCATATAGATTGTATGACAGTAATTTCTATCAATCATTTACATAGAGATTTAATTTTATCACGTCTGAGATTTTTATTAAACATTGTCCTTTTGTAAATGTTTACAATTAAATCATAATTTAAGACTGGAAAAAGACACATCAAGAATTATATAAGAGTCAAATTAGAATATGGAATTTAGTTGCCATATCTGGTCTGGAGTTGCCCTATTTCCCGATTCCTGCATTGATTCAGTTCAAAAACTTAGATAGTTATGTAAAGAAGGGTTATTTTTCCACTCTTCAGATAATTTTCACATACGCCATTTTTTAGATTTAGCTTGCATAGTTACCATACAAATGAGTAAAATTTGCTTTTTATTAAGAGTATTTATTAACTATAGTCATCAGTAAACAGAAGAAAAAATCAGCAAATTCTAAAAGTATATTTAGAAAGAAAGTAATAAACGATTCCGGTCATGTAGCTCAAATAGCCTCTGAAATTAAGTTCAGCTCAAAGCTGGAAAAGCTGTCATTATTTTATTGCTATAGCTGTAACAAATGTTCACATCAGTGCCATTCTTTTGTTCCACCTGTTAATAAATATACACCTAGGTCATGATGTGCAACTCCTAAGTGTCGAAACATCCCCAATGCAACTGTATTCCAAAATTATGGTAAAAGTTTCAATTAGACAGCTTTTACCGAACAACTGCAACTCAGTGGGAACATCCCTGTATTTGTTTTAATCATATCACCTCAAGTGATGTTATAATTCACTAAAACGCAAGGTAAGCTTCCGGTTATATCACTTTGAAATACCGGTTCCCGTAAAATCCGAAGTTAGGCGAGCATGGTCAGTACCTAGATGGGGAATACCATATAGTCTAAGCTTGTATGTCCAGGTGATGTAATGGATAAATATTTGGAATCCAATGACTCCGACCAGAATTAGAACTCTACACTACGATTTCCCATTTAGAAATACATCTTAACGTAATGTAATGGATTATAGCACAGATTGTTTAATCAGAGAGCCGTGTTCCAATGTCGGTAAAGTTCGTTATATTCACTTACTCGCAAATACCCATGGGAAAGGTACGATTCAGCCACTTCTCTCGAGCTGGTGGTTAATTTGTAAGACCTGTATTATTAACACACTTTACATTATTCGGACTATTATCTCATCTTTGTCGCCATATTTATTACAACGTTTCCGTCGTTGTACGCTTCGGCCTTGTCCAGGTGTTTGGACAGTCGAACACATGACACAGTGGATAAAGGCGTTAGTTAGATCCAGTGACAGGACCCAAAGAGTGTGAGTTCAATACCTGGTTAAGGCGGTGGAGAACTTCGAGAGGGAATTAAGCAAGCGATAACTGATAACTGGCATCCATTAGGCATGGCACGTGGAACTAGAACAGTCTACCCCAGTGAGCAAAATAAAGGGTTCAGTTCGACATTCCCACCACCTGAAGAAGGGCGGAGCGTATAACGACCGAAACGTAGTAATAAATATGTCAACAAAGATTAGGATAATAGTCCAAATAATGTAAATTGTGTACATAATAGATCATCTCAGAAATATAGACAGATATTGTATTATTAAATCATTATTATTTTTTTTTAAATTACAATCTAAAATATATATTCTGGCATTCAACAATTTAAGAAGGGTTGATAAACCGTAAAAAATGCATCAATCAATAATAAGCTAGGTGTTACTAAAAAATAAAGAAACTGAGAAAACTTTATTGTGGTGAGATGACAATAAGAGAACGGGATTCAAGTAGATATAGGATAGCAACTGACGTCGTATTTAAATTTTTGAAGGTCACAATTGAGTGTTAAGTAAGAAGCTGGAAAATTTTTTAACCAGTGTGAAATCCAGGTGAAGAAATAATGTGTCTAGAAGAAATACAGCTTGTAATGTAAACGATAAAATGAGAAGTCCTAGCATCCGAATATTGTACTACGCTTAAATTCGTGAAATCTATGTATAAGAAAAGGAAAGCTCATATGATCAATGACGATTAAAATATATGTAGAAAAGGCACAGGGTATCTACATTACGGCAGGGGAAATTGAATATCGTAAAAACGCAATGTCACGTACCATTTTCTGTTTCTTTCCTTACTACACTGTTAAATACTTCAATCAAAGATTACCGTTATCTCTACGTATCCTTATAGTTTTCATATACTCATCCTATTCTCCTGTTTTTCATTCATATCAGTCACCAGATTCATTGATTAAAATTTGAACAGTAACCATCTACCATGAGTTGCTATTTAACATTGTATTGTTTCAGGCTCAGTGAAAACAATCGCCAGGAACCTCTTCCCGCCATTTCATACGGAGAAATATAGCGTTGTTTAGACACGTTGCAGGATACACGTACGGTACAAAGCCATCATGCAAGGCACCGTTGAAGGTGGACATAGGAGAGGATGCCAATGCAAAAACAGGTTGGACAAGGTTAAACAAAGGACAGGTATGACTGCACTAGGATTATTGATGGCTACAGTTGATAGACCGTTAGGAGGAGATTCAGTGTGGCTTCTGCATTCGGATCGACCCAGAGCTTACAAAAGTCTATGGGATGATGATTATGCTGTTTCAGATGATGATGATGATGATAAGAATCTCTAATTCATTTACGAGTGAAAAAATGCAACAAATTCAGAAGGTATAATCAGCTGTTTTGGGTAGATGGGACACGATAGCCCGGGAAAGCAGCACGTCTAAGGGAAGGGAAACACTGATTTTAAGCCTCAGCTGCTATGGAGGCATATCTAAGCAAGGAAAAGTATATGGTAGTAAATCCAGAGAGAAAACTGGGAGTGGTGCCTCGAAGGCATTTGCTTGCCAACGTCTAACAAACTTTCACAAAATGTAATGTTCTAGATACCTTTGGATCTTGTTGGTACGGCGGCGAGTAGGGCCATTTAGTCTAAGCAGCACATAGACTCGATATACCATCATGCAGGTCGCTCCAGTTTCATCATGAAAGGAATTAATTTTGACCAAAGAGGACATACTTTTATCTCGCGAGGTAAGCAGATGCTTACGAAAGTAATAAAATCATAGTTTTAGAATTTTTTTTATTTAAAGCTCTTGTTAAAATAATTTCCTGCCTCGTCAAAATTAATATATTAACCAAGTTAGATGGTTGTAATGAATAAAGACATGCGCACCAAAATAAAAGACACAACCGGAAACGTTCCAACAGATAATGGAATTTAACGTTTTCAGAAATAATATTAGTGAATTTGCTTCCACTTTTGTTTGTCTCGGCTAAGTATCCTATATCGACTTTTCTCAAAGGTGCAGAATAATCCTTTCTTTGCAGCACGGGCAATGCAAAATCTTCCTAAAATAATACCTCATATAATTCCTTAGAAACTATTGGGGAAATCAAACTGGTAAAAATATACTGGATTCTTATTAATCACCATTAAATATTCTCAAGTGCGTGACACAGAGAAAATAACCGTTGAAGATTATTTCATTGCCAATAACGGTCGTCTGTATCGGCATAAAGATTATGGATTTTATGTTGAATTACTTTTGCCATGACACAGCCAACAACACACACACACACACACACACACACACACACACACACACACACACACACACACACACACACACACACACACACACACAAACATATATATTTATATATTGACAAAATTGTCCCCTGAAAATAAACACTGTACCTACTTGCCCGTCGGTCTTCGCTAAAATAATACGCAGACATTTAATCAATCAATAATTATAAATTATATAAGATGTGATTATCCTTTGATATTGACAGAAAAATGGTAAATCGAAAGTTTTTATAAGTTTATTGGGATACGACTACTCAGGTTTTTCTTGCTGTCTAAATGCAGGGATTCTAAATATTTAACAGCAACAACTAAACACGTCTCTTAAATGAACCATAAAAAAACGTTGTTTTCTAAAGTTGTTATAACCTAAGAAACGTTACTGAATAGAAAATTTACACGAAGATTGGTAATGGACGATAATACTTAGAACAAGAACAACACATATAAGTTTCGACAGAGGCGTGTAGAAAAAGGATGCAACTGTTGAAATTGAGTCAAGTGAATTCCACAATGAATCTCCAACTGCAGGTTTCTATTTTTATATCCGTAAGGGAGATTCAAAATCTAATTTCGCTTAGAGGTGTGAATAAATGTTTTCATTAGTTTGAAAATAATTTCAGACTTGCTCGCAACAATATTTTTCTTAAATTTGTTTGAATGCTGTAGGAAGTTATTGTTATTTTCTAAATGATACCAGAATATCACATGGTACTTCTACAATTCCACCCGACAAGTATTTTACCTATGTTTTCCTTCTTGAATTATTATTTATCCAACAAACGACTGATGGGTATTTAATGGCTGAATTATATATATGACTTGGCACAGGCTATATTCTCAACACTTAGTTGAGAATATAGCCTGTGCCAAGTCATATACAAAAGAGTGTTTTAAAGTCATTCATACGGCTGGTTACAAACAATCATTTGAAGATTTTCGAATCAGTCTGTATAGGATTTAGGAAACCTTCTCTCAGCCGACAGAAAGAATTTGTGAAGTCCCTTAATCTGTTGGGGGATATTTTATTTTAACTGTCCCTCGCTAATTATTTAACGTTATTTCCCCTTCCCTCGTTTTAAGTATATACACGTATATGTTATTTTAGCGTGTTTCCCCCTTTTTCTGCTTCGACTTTTATTATCTGTTAAATTACGTACCTCCTTGGGAAATTTCGTAGCTTCCTATTACTTTCTCCATGATTTGGAATTTATAGTGTATTAGGCTTGATGGCGATGAGGCAGATTCCTGTCTTTCTTAGGGGTAATTTTATGAAGACTAAATCGAAAGACTTTTATGAAATTTGAAGCTTGTTCGGCGATACCGTTTTCAATATCAATTTATCTGTTACACTAGAACAGTGTTTCCCAAAACTCTTTTATTCTCTGGGCAGCATATTCGGAATTAAAATTTGCTCGCACCTCACAAAATCTTATGTTATAAAGGTGCATTTAAAAAACCAAACAAAAAAAAACAAACAGCGTGTGGTCTACAGTGAATTCTCACGTCAAAACATTATCATTGATAACTTTCACCTTCAATTTGCGGACTCTTGCCACTATATTCTTAATATTGGTGTAATGCAAAAATTATCACAACGATAAAATATAGTCAACGATTACTTGTAACTGTTTATTCTGAGACTCATGCATTCAATTACAATAATAATATTTTAAATTTTGAAATCCTATTTATATTTTGTATATGAATTTTTTTCATTTATTCTAAATTTTTGATTCTCTTTCAATCATTCCACCTCAGCTGCTATCTTTTTCCGCCGAAACTGTGAGGCACGCCACACTGTTTGAGAATCACTGCCCTGGAAGAAAATAGGTGTATATAAAAGAAGACAACAAAATAAATAGTGCTGCATTTTATTGTATATCAACACATAAAATATACGTTAAGCTTTACTATCGCTTCTTTTGTGGAGATTTATTCACGTAGACACATAATGTTGATTTACATACTTAGCGTTTTACTCATAATTCCAGGAGATATTTTGGGAATTATATGCTTTCTTTTATTTTCTGCAATGTGATATTTCATTCAAATCTGTTCGGTATCAGTTCAGGATATGGTTGAACATAAGACCCAACATAAATTTCACGCGTTATCAACTATTTCTTTCTGATTCTCTCGTCCATTCACAAATAATGTTGCGTACATTACCCAATGTTTCCCTATGATTCAGTTGGTTTACATATGCCTTGTGAGCGTTTAAATCTCTATACGAAAACATCTATCTATCTATCTATCTATCTATCTATCTATCTATCTATCTATCTATCTATCTATCTATTTAATGTTGTAGATTACGTAAGACACCTCGGTAACACAAAATTAACTTGAATAAAGAACTCAAAGTCAGTCAAGGGAAGTCCGACACAGTATGTCTCAGGCTCGCGTAAAGACATGAACTCTGTCTTCGGGCAGAGGGTGACAATACCCCCGGATTCGGGCGAAGGATGACTCAGTCGGGCTCTGTCTTCAGATAGAGACTCGACTGAGAAAAAATAGACCAGTTCTATATCTGAGCCTGCTTTGGCGATGTTTGGGAAACGTTTGACCAGTGGACAGAGTGGAAACGCTCGGGTCCCCCACCGTAAACTTGACCTTGTGTCGCATCTAGTCCGCAGTGACGCGACCGGTAAATACCAGTTCGTCGAAGTCAGGCAATTTTCAGTCCGGCTTGCGGCTGACTCGTCAAACTCTTTGACCTCGGATCAGAGAAAGACCCAGGCGAGTTTATGCCTACGGGCAGAATCTGATTTGGGAGCTTGACAAAACCTGACCCGTGTATTTGGGGTCTACGGGGAATATTTACCCGAGGCAACTATAAAAATCGGCCTTGTGACACATCCTGCCTTGTGGGGAGGCTGTTATATACCATTTCTTTAGAATCAGGCAGTTCACAGCCAGGCTCACGACAGACTTGTCGAACTCTTTGCCTTCGTGCAAAGAGGAACGCAGACATGGCTATGTCTACGGGCAAAGTCTCGTCTGGAGAGGTAGACAAAACCGACTCCGTGTATATGAGGTTTACGGAGAATTTTTCCCGTGCCTAAATGCTCGCAAAAGACCCATCTAAAAATCGGCCTTGTGCCACATCCTACCTTGTGGAGAGGTTAAATACCAGTCCGTTGGAGTCAGGCAGTTCGACTGACTTGTCGAACACTCTGCCTACAAGGAGGAACCCAGACTAAATTCGGCCTACGGGCAGAGCCTCGTCTGCGGTTGTAGAGAAATCCGCCCCCGTGAATGCGGAATCTCCGGGGAATTTTTGCCCAAGCCCATGGACTTGTAATTGCCTCAAATTAAAATCGACTTGGTGCCAAATAATCTCTTGTGGAGAGGTTGGTAAATACCAGTCCGTTGGAATGCCGTGTAGAATTTCTAATGCTATCACGGCGATTAGCCAAAGGGAGACATAATATTATAACAGCTAGGAGCCAATTGTAACACCACACCTGTTTAGAAATAACTAAACTGCTAGCGATATACAGCTGATTCATAAGAACGATTATGCGAAAAGACTTTGAGCGAGTAAACTTGAAGGTCTTGGCAAAGATCACCCGCTTTGAATATTGTGATGTGGTGCTACTGAATCACAAAGATCTGTACCAAATATCAGAAGCCACCTGACTTGAGGATTAGCGGCAACAACTATAATGGAGATCACATGTAACTCGAAGGGAAAGTAATGACATCAGCATGATGTTTAAATTCCACACATAAAATATAAGTTTCGGAAAAAAACTCCCATCTGTAATTGAAAGAGCAGTAAGAGCTACTGGACTTGAGAGACATGTTTTCCTAAAATATATATTTTAAGAAAACGTTTTTCATAAATTCCAACTAAAAAACACCTGGATAATCAGTCATAGTCATCTCCTGACAAGGAAACGCTTCATATTAGCATTACTATCCATCCATCCATCCATCCATCCATCCATCTATCTAAGTCTGTTCCTATCTATCTATCTATCTATCTATCTATCTATCTATCTATCTATCTATCTATCTATCTAAGTCTGTTCATACCTATCTCTCTATCTATTTATCTGTGTGTGCGCGCGCGTGTGTGTGTATGTGTACATTCTCTCGTCGATAATGGCAATCAACTCAGCATAACTACATATAAAATCCTTGATAGAGTTGACAGCCCAGACAGTACAGTCTCAATTTCAACTAGGAAGATAACAAGGAACCCATGTACGGTGTGTTATGAAGTTTCCAAATCGCCCTATTTTTACTCTGCAACCAACAATGATGAGAAAGTATCCATGGCACTAAAATTAATTAGTAATCCTAGTGAAAAGAAATCATAAAATCACTTCGTACTGTTCTTTTTTCCCTCTTTTTTTGCTCATAGATAACTGAAAACTGTTTTTCTATTTTATAGCATCAAGTCTTTCCGCAGCACACAGGAAATGATTTGTAAAGCCAGAATAAGGATTTAGAAATTTTGAGCATTGTTCATATACATTTAATAAAATATTTATTTTCGTATATAGCAGCCTCGAAATACTTAGTTTCTTTTATTCTCCTCATGAGCTCCTCAACGTGTGAAAACAGGAAGGCTAGAATGCAACGGAAGCATATGTTTAACTCCATACATTTCGACATTACTGATGCCTGCAATAAAACCTATTATTTCACTCACGTTTTTAAACACAATCATCTGACCAAATAAACTGCTGGCTTTTCTCAAAGAACTACTTAAAAATGAATCTTTTTCTTCTTCTTCCAGAAACGATATTATATAAGTTATGTAGCCTCAGACGACACTCTTATTGTATACATTTAGAAAGGAATTTAGAAATAGCATGATTTTGCTCACCTTATTAGGAGACACTTTTCCCATCGCTTATTTCGATGATTTGTGCACATACTGAACATTTATAAACGAGTAACTTAACGGTCATCAGCGGTGGAATTGGCATTAGAATCGGACACCTGACCTCAAATTTTACTCAAGTGTTCCCATCGCTTTGATTTATGGACCAATTATAACACGTGTACTATAAGAGACGTGCAAATTGAGCATAGAATACGCGTCGTGAGATCTAGTTTCACCCATAACTATAATTTGCTACAAAACCAAACATGAATATGAAAACTCGGCCCATATTCTTAAATAGCCTCGTCAGATAGAGACTTTCTTATGAATGGCAGACTTGTTCAGAAATATCTAAATTATCAGCTGTATACAACGGCTTTCTCAGATCAATGGTTAAAAACGGCTTTGAGCCGGTGGAATCTGTGTATCTTGGCATAGGAAATCTTTTTTCGAACATTGTTGACTGGTGCTACAGAAGTACAATAAAAAACTGTATCAAATAGCAGAAAGCACATCAATTGAAGATGCAGTTATTACACACTATTTCAAATAAAAAATTAGGATAGAGGTCCCCCATGTATAGCGGAACGTGGGATAACAACTCCTGGACTTGAGGAACCAATTTTCCTGAAAAATTGTTTTATATAAATATTTGATAAATTTCACTCATTCAATAGATGAGAAATTGTTTCTTTATACGCATTAAAATCTTTATAATGATTTATATACATATGGAATTTGTTTACGCAAGTGTTACTTAACAGTTATCAGTATTGAATTTGTAATAGGGGAACGGTGTTCAAATACAGGTGTAGTCTGTTGCCTTCATTTTCTCACTCTGCTTTTGGAAAGGCATTAATTCCTTCCTTATCTCAGTTCAGATATTATGGCAGGTAGACTTTGGGATCGTGGTATTGCACTCCATATGAAAATTGGGGTTTGATATGGTCAATAAGGACACGATGTTTTAATTGTTACAGTTTTTGAGGAAAGGTTTTAGTTCAAAGTTGAAGCGTTCAAATTGCATTCCGGTGGTCAGTGAAATATTTAATGCTGTCAAAATGCCCCGTACTCTTATTGGAAACAAATGTGTAAATGCACATTTAATACTATGTTTTCCAATTACTAACTCAAAATTAGATTCTTTTGTTAAGCATTAAGTTATGTTATTTTTCAATGGAAAAAAAATAGAATTATTGTAAAAACATACGCACGCACGCACACAAAACACACAATAAATCACCATGAAAAAATCTTCATTTTAATATCAACAGTCATAAAATAAATACATTTCGTTTATGAATCTTGTAAACGGACTTTCTTTCGGAGGGTATTATCTAAGTCCTCACCGTTATTATAATTACAATTGTCACTGTATGTAAAATTAATTAGTTATTTTCTATTGTTATAAAACAGTAAAGACTTTCTTCAATTTGCATAATTTTGTATATTCGAAGTCACTGTCCTTTATTTAAAAGTAAAAAAGTGTGTTTTATTTCCGTGGAAGAAACTATATTTCCCTATAGTTAAGTATTGCAGTTTTATTCTAGTTTTCTCATTTCAAAATTACTATTGAATTTTTTCATTGAAATAGGATAATATTTGCACCTGTCCTCCTCGCAAGGAATTAACATTAATTATAACTTGAATTAGTTCATGTCCAGATTTTCAAAATTGAAGTTAAGTGAAAAATATAAATTTATTTCTCTGAGAAATAATATTGTGATATTTTCTTTTATATTTATAATGTATGCTGGATTTGTTTGAAACTCTTACACATTCCATTGAAAAAGGAGAGATTTAAAACCTCAGAGAGAAAAAATTGTACCAAAAGGCAGTTTAAAACTTAGAATTATTGTCAAAGATCCTGTCAAAAAATATCAAAAAATGTACAAGTGACGCGGAGAGATTAGACAGGGAGAATGAAGGATAACAACATCAGCGTTCAATACATATAGGCCCTACATCAGATATTTTCCCAGAAACATTTAACCGTGAAAAAACAACCGATAACCGTTCTGAGCCAGGAAGGCAGCCTACGGGAAATTATAAGTCTCTAGACATACCATGGAACTTATTAACGGTGATGTATCTTCCAATCTTGGGGCATGTCTTGCTAATGCCTTTTTATTACACTTACAAGATGGACGATTTATTAGTCCAAGCATTACCATAGTAAAAATAGACAGAGAAAAGGCTAGAGTATAATTAACCAATCATCAGAAACATGTTTAAAACCATTAAAATATCATCTGCATTGTTGTCAGTTGAATAGTTGATAAAGACACTTTTCAGTACAAAAAATCTCAAAGGAAAACGGCGAAAAAACCGTTAAAAAACGACCAGAGCGTCACTTCATTTTCACCAGAGTTTGAAACGGAAAGTAGATATGCCACTCACAGATATATCCCTAGCATTAGTGCAACTAGTCTTGTTCTAGAAAAGGATATTGTTCTTGTGGACCATACTATTAGAAACACTACTTGTGAAGCAGGCCTTGTTACAAAAAACTTAAAAGAAAGTTTGGCACCACTGGCTGTTCACTTCATCAATATTAACTTTCATTTAGAGTTGTTTTAAGTACATTGATGGAACAAGATGAAGTCCTACAATTGGTTCTCTAGGGAATATTTTGGAAAGGATTACCAGGATTTTCCCCATGTAGAATGTAACACTATCAATTTTCACGACGGAAACTGAATAGATATGCAGCCTGGAAAATTGAGCCCTAAAACATGTAAGATTGCTTACTTTAGCTATCAAGTTAATGCGTTTATAGAGCAGGGTATGCTATATACCAGAACTCTATGATGTGACACTATTTCGCTATGATAATTGACTAAGTAATTAACCATAGATATTAAAAACGGGAAATAATTAAGGCCAGAAAGAGCTATATCGAAAGACAGACTGAGCGACATTTTTTTTTAAATGTAAAAAGATTTTATTTCAATTACGAAGAAAGATACGTTTCTCAAAAGGCAGAAAATCCGTAAGAGAAAGCGAGATTTAAGATTCTGTCAAAAATAATTAATGTCATGATAAGAGAGTAAAGCGCCAAGGAAAACAGAATTCAGGAATGAATGACAAAGCCAACCACACATGGCGGGCATAAAATATTTCGGCTCCGGTCAACTGCATACAGGCAGATAAAATCAATATTAGTTATCTTTCAGAGATACCATTTAATTTTAATTCCTGGAGCCGACGAAGAAAGCCATCTGTTATATGTAAGGACCTTGGCATGAGAAGGAAATCGCGTAAAAAATGTATTATTATTAATTATTCAAATTATTGACGAGAGAAACACCGACGCCGCAAGTGAGCATCTGGTGATACGAGAATTTTACGACACGAGAAAAATAAAGAATTTGATTCTCAGGTTCAATGTTAACTAGCCGAGAAACCAGGTGACGGGTTTTGACAGTGATTAATGAGTCGGTAGAGGTTCTGCTAAGTGGATTTTGGGTGGCTCAGGGACAGGAGAAGATATGATGGAAAATTTAATTATGACAATGTAGAATTCATAAAAAGCCGCTAAAGAGGATTCTGGATAATAATTTTAAGAGGGCCAGTCTAGCCACGCCCACACTGCCGAGCGATCATTGGCCAAGTGGTGGCGTGAGTTATAGTCGAAGGTGAATGTATGAGAAAGGCGAGGAAGTTGTTAACACCCACTGAGAGGATTGGTATGAGATACTAATATGAGAAAGGAATAGTCTAGGAGGATAATTTTCCTCTGACCTCTCCTCACGGACGAGAGAGAACCCCCGAAATGGAAGGTGAATAATCTTCCAAAAATGAGAAGTAATTAATTTTCCTGTCCTGAGGACAAAGAGTATTCTTGTTGGGAATCGAGAATTATCGACGAACCCAAACCACGTCCGGCCCCACACCGGGTTTTGGTCGGTGTCCATATAAACGAACGTCCCTGGGCGTTCCAGTCAGTTCCAGAGTTAGTTCGCGTTGAGTACAAGAGAGTTCGTGTTGAAGAATAGCGCCTCGCAGGAGCTGACCAAGATTCCACGCCTTTCGACTTAGTCTTACTACCAAAAGCAAGTTTTATTGAAGAACGACTTAAGATACCAAAACTCACTTAAGAAACGCAGAAAGTGTCACGAATCCATAGAAACGGGCTGGGACAGAAACGCACTCCTGTATTCAACAGACAGATAACGATAATTGTTATTTCTCAACATATTTGAACCTCTTGAGTTTATTTTATTATTTCTTTTACTTACGTTTGTGCGGTATGGCATTTACTCCGGATTCAGATTGCACTACGGCCCGACGTCTGATTGATTTCGTCTATCTAAGATCAAAATCACAACGTGGGTAGGTTAGAGTGGAGATCAAAGCAATTACTTCGGCAACAAGACGTTGGAGGCGAGCTGGGAACGACAAAGCTGATATCGAACCGGAAACGACCAGATCAACCGGGACACAGGCTGGTGGCAGCGACAAGGAGTCAATCCCAAAACCCTGGTGGAAGACCCCTTACAGCATCGCGCCGAAACTGGGAATTGACAACGGGCCGACGGCGCAGTGTCACATATTGGCGACGTGACCAGTGGACGTCACATATTGGCGCTGCGATCACCGTCATCACAACAGTGGGCGTCTCATATTGATGCCGTGGTATACCAGGATCCGACCGCCAGTGGGTGTCACATATTGCCGCTGCGACGATCGGTGTGAAGCACATACTGTTAGTTGGTTTGAAATTAGAAGGAATGATATATTCCGTTCCCAACAACTGTATATCTTCACCGGTCGACTGAAGTACAGAATGTTGTATTAAAAGTTTTACATCACAAAAATATATATTTCCTTTGTTTCGGAAAGAGCGAGTCCCTATAGAAGTGACGAAAAGACATTGCATTTAACTCTGAAACGTCAGTTTGTTAAAACTTAATTAACCTCTTGTTAAATGGAGTTTGTGAACCTGCGCTTGCAGAAGGGTTTTCAATTAATAAACTCCAAGAGATTCTAATGAATGGAACAACATTGGGGTTACCTGCACATTCGCAAGGTGAAAAAAGAGCAGTTAAATTAACTACCGAAGCTTCAGAAATATTATATGGACAAGCAGCAAGACACCAGCACATTATTATTTAATCATTTTTAATCAAATAAGACATACATTTACTTCAAAGGGAAATTGTACCGAACAATTTAGCTATATTATGATGTAATATTATATACTGCGTAAAGGTGTAGTGTAATTTTCAAAAAAAAATTTTTTAAACATTTTGTATATAATTTATGACTAAGATTATCATGGTATTATAAAAACTTCTACTTTTTGCTTATATTAATTATAGCCTAACAAACGTTGTAAGATATTTTCATTGATTAGCATTTTTTGTAATCCTTTCCAATTTTTACAGTTTTCTCTTATCAAATACAGTAACAAAAATGCATATTTTGTATTGCTTCAAAATTAGAATTCTGATTTGAATATATTTTCCTTTTAATATATCTAATTCAAAAAATATTAACTTTATTTGGATTTATTCCTGAAATAGTAAAATTCTGAATTCAATTTGTAAAAAAAAAAAACTGCTAAAATTAGGTATTTCGGAACATTTTTTCAAACAAGGTTTAAACTTAAATCCTGAGAAAAGGGTAAGAGATATGCATGTATATATTTGGTGTCTGTGATACTCACATGAAATCTCAGCACATTGTTTAATTACTAAAGAAAAAGTGAAAAAAAAAAATTCACAATTCTAGCATTATTTAGAGGGAACGGTGAACACGATTTTCTAGTCTATGATGGGTTCTGGTCTAGTTGAACGATTACATTTGATTCAGAACTGAGAACAAGACAATGGAGACAACTCTACTATCTTTCACACGGCTCATCCTCAATTCACCGATAACAAAGAAAAGGAAATAGGTGAGAGCCATGAATTCCTATGGCATTAAGATAATTGTTTTAGCTCTTACTTTTCAGTCATTCTATAACAAGCTGTCCTTCATGCATCAGTAGCCATTACAGAAATTTGCACCAAAATATGTATTCAATATTCGAGACTAGTTGTGTTCTAATTTCAGAACCAAATATATATTATGGATAGTACCTGACGAAGGGATTTCACGATAGTGAATCAGATATGTCTTATCGTTTTAATTCAGTAGATCATGTTTCTTGCAAAATCTGGTGGTGAAACTAATGTCAATTTTCACATAGTGGATTTTGCTTTTTTTTTACTGTGTTTATTATGCAGATATTCAACAGCTAATTTTCAACTCTATGGTAGAGATACGGAGTCGATTATCAGAGACTGGTATCAGAGATGATTCGTTCAAACAATTTGTATTCCAGTATTTTCTATGTTTCAGATTTTGATTTGATTCCTCAGTTACATCCAGAAACAAAGAATAGACTGTTGTTTCTCACGTGTTGTTTCTAAAAAATACACATGTAAATCTGTAATTTAACCTTTGGATTGCTGTCGGCCTGCGGTCGTTAAACATGAAGGAATTTACATTGTTGATTGTTTGTATTTAAACATATTTAGCCTGCATTTCATTTTTATTGCAATTTTCTCTCACTCTAGATCACGCCAGAATAGATTACACTGTCTCACACCAGAGAGTCATGTAAGTAAAGTACACCGTTGACCCGAGTGTATCAACCAAGAATGCAAATTCGCGTGAGCAGACCATCTGCATCCAAATTACAAGTACGAAAAAAAGTCGCATGTCCAAGACAGACATATCAAAGCCAAGCTTAGCGGTAAATGAATAGTCACTCGATCTCAGATATAGCAGACTCGAACATAAGGTTCACGGCTGAGATATGTGACTTTCGTCACATTCACACAGGCTGTGTGAAAGTGACAAATTATGGGAGGAAAGTAACATGTCATATTAAATAGAAGAAATTAAGACAGGTGTTGTCATTAAATGGCACAAAGTTATGATTACATTATCCATTTTTATAAAGGTAATTACTTTCCGAACGCGATATATAAATCTAAATAAATTAACATATACATCATTTGATATCCTTTCTAGTAAAATTACTTTTCGATTATCAAGTGTGCTCCAATAATTTGGCCAAATTTAAATGTGAATTAATTGTAAACGTCTAATCATTTTTTTGTTTTTCTTTCAGATTTGGCGGACATTTGGGTGTTATTATTTTTCAGACATAATTGACATGACTTAAATAACATGATGCAAAAGAGAAATAAATATATTTTCATCAAGAATACTGATTTATTTACTGCTGACTTAGATCAGTCTTCATGAAAAACCCTTATATATAACCCGTCTTAATGAAACACCCTTTATTTGAATGGATTTAATTTAGGTTTGTTTATATCTTTTCTGGGTGTGCCTAAATATCTTCTTGCCTATGGGTACATCACTTTGAAACAACGCCTCCCGTACAATTAGCAATGTTTAGCAATATCCACGTGGTCAGTGCCTAGATTGCTGACCGCGAGTGATTACCAGGGGCCCTAATCTTAACTGTGCATGTGGTGTAATGGATAATCACTCGGAGTGCTGAGTTTCAATTCCAGTTGGGTGCATTATATTCACATACTCAAAAATAACGTTGGAAAATATATGAATCCATTTTTTCACATTAACTATGGGTTAATAATTGTTGTGGTAGGATCCACCTAATCTGCATAGGTGACTACCAACTATATAAATAATGGTTGGTAGCGGAAGACGAGGGAAGGAATCACGAGATCCAACTAGAGACTCTGATCGACTGCGACTAGTCAACACATTTTCCAGGAACGTCTTCCCAGAAATATACAGAAATACTATATGTACTTATTGTGTACACTTTCTTGTTATAATACATTCTTGTTCTAAGTACATTTTGTGTTGCATTATTATTCCATGCAATAGGCGAGATTCAACAATGAGTCAAGACTCAACAATAATTAATACATGTATCACTAAAATTAACATTATCTGAAAAAACAGTACAATGTAAAAATATTTTATGGCTTGAAATATGTCAAAATTATGGCAAAATGTTAATAAGCCGTAGAAAACTAATTAATCAATCGCTCGAAAAATCTAATGATTTTCCGAACACATAGATACATACTTACAAAAGTTTGAGTCTATCTATGACTTTTGATCGGACCCTATGAAGCAAATTTAAAATATTTATGGGATTCCACGCTGAACATTAGATGCAAACATCAAAACCAAAGATTACATGAATTAAATAATAGTTTGCTAGTGGCTGATGTAAATTACAGCAAATATTATCTGAGAGTAATTGCTATTAAACTGATTTTCGTTAACATCAATCATGCTCAATGAATCGAAGTAAATGGGAATCAGGCGTATGTACAGCTTAGCTGTTGAATCTCCAATTTTCAGTATGATTATTCGAGACTCTTATCACCATTATTCGTGATTTAATCATCAAATATAACAACACAGGTTGCATAAATAAACGAGAAGTGTGTATATATATATATATATATATATATATATATATATATATATATATATATATATATATATATATATGATAAAATAAAAATAAATATGAGAGTGTATATCAAACAAACATGTTTCACTTTTATTAAATCTTCGCCAGAGATTGAGAGAACACAGACAAAAACACAGAAACTTCGTATTTTCAGTTTTGTTTGTGTCAGTTCTCACTGCTTAATCACGGAATACTTCATGAAAAACGTAGATAATTCATGTATGCAAGTTTATAAATATTCTTGTATGTCTAAACTGGCATAGTATGGTAATACGTATTCATCATTGTATATATGTCTGTCTAGTGAGATTTCTAATTTTTTCACCATTAAGTGATCAACCAGCGGAGTGGCCCTCTAAATAAAAAAAATACATAATTCATTAATGGGAAAATACTTTGAAAATGTAATAACGTTATTACAAAATATAAACGCACAACCAAAACGTTACATTATATCGCCATCATTCTTTGAATCCATTCTAAAAGAATCTAACTTATATCTTTCTGAAGATGAAGAATACGTTCTTAAAATGATCATCCCAGATTAAAATGAATTACAACTCAGCCTGCGCCGGCTGACGGCACAAAATTGAAGACATTAGTAATCCCACCAGACAGACATACAGGCACAATTACGAATACAAATTGCCATCTGATGCCCGCTTAGACATAAAAGAATCTTTACAAACACGTATGGAATTAATTACGGTATTAGTGCACGTGGCGTGCTAATACACTTGGGAAAGGTATGAATCCTCCTCTTCTCCCCTCAGCTATGGGTAAATAGCAGGACAAACCGAGTTCTGTACCCTTGGATGGCAACTGGTCTACCGTAGAAAGAAATGGCAACCTACCGCGGTCAAAAAATCTGCCTCGTCAGCCACGTATCAAAAGATACACGACCGCCTAAGCGTTTATCACGCATGTCAAATAACTGACCAATGAGAGCTTACACAAGCAAAATTGAAAATACCAGAGGTTCTGTGTTTGTGCATGTTTTCTCTCAATCTCTGATGAAGCTTTAATAAAAGCGAAACATGTTAGATTGATATACGTTACCTAATTGTCCTTTATTATATCATCCTGTCGGATTCAGATCTATATTTGGTCTTTCACCCAACTACGCACACACACACATGTAAACACACACACACACACACACAGACACAGACACAGACACATATATATATATATATATACATATATATATATATATATATATATATATATATATATATATATATATATATATATATATATACGTACTATGAAATGGACAAACACCGACAATTATTTTTAAGACATTTTTATGTTTATACATTATTTTTGTAGATACAAATATTTAAGTAAATGATCTGTTTATAATAAACAGTATTAAACAAAATTTACCGGATTTTCTATGAAAATTTCTCAGACATTCAGGCCGGTAAATGCTGTTTAATACTGTTTATTATAAAAAGAGCTTTTACTTAAATATTTGTATCTATAAAATAATGTATAAACAGAAAAATATCTTAAAAACACACATATATATTTAATATCATAAGTGATTACTTTAAGCTAAACCATATATACCAACGTAATAGCCGGCTACTTGTTTCACCACAACATACTACTGATAAGACGATTTTCTTGGAGGCACACTCTCATTCACATGTTTGTATATTGAACACCTCCCCTGGCCAGTTGTGGTTTATATTGAGCAGAACTTTACAGTTCCATTTAGCAGTTACATTTCCTGTGACAGAGTGCATACTATGATATGAACAAATTATTTTAAACTAGGCAAGTACGTTTCGACACACTCTCACAATAAGTTTGACTAAGTGTTCGCACAACCACTGACGGCTTTCGGACGATTTTCTCTACAAAATATTTCTCACAACCTTGCGCTATAATTTTCAGGTACATTTCAAAGATGCTGCGCAAACCCCAAAACGCCACTCCGCTTATAGTGTTAACATGAAGAATTCACTCAAAATCAACGATGGTGACATTTGAACACGAAAGAAAGCCAATGTTCTAAAACCACGCGTGTACGCACCAATTGATACATAATGGCAGGCCGGTCTTATCCTAATATGCCTATCTACTAGCGCGGCTAGCAAGTCCCTGGTGCAGAGGCATTCTCTGTTACATTTGTGCTTGTTCAGAACTCAGAGTAGAGTCCAGCTCTGAAACTTAGTTCCAGCATTTGAGATAGAGAGCGCGATCAAGTGTGTGAACACAGCCGATATGTTCCGCCAGTACAAACATCGGCCTTTCCCAAATAGCTCAATCTACAATGTCACTGACAAGGCTTGGTTTTTGAGATATTCCTCCGTGATCGCCTCCCCATCAAGAAGTTACCTTCCTGAGTAATCAAGCTGGATGTGATTCACCCCCGGGTCTCATGATCGGAAAGAAATCTTCCGAACCGCGCGCCCTCGTAACAACTGATACATAAAAGCTCAATAGAAATATAAAGCTCTCATCATTTCACTTAATTAGGCTTGTATTATTAGGAAGTCCTTTCCATTATCCATTAGGTATCTAAAATAAGGCCTTTCATCCCGATTCCCACAATTAACTTTTTTTCTTCTTTCGCTCTCAGAATTGCTTTTTTTCTGCATCTATCTGGCAGCATTTTATATTTAAAGAAAATGTAACGAAAAAAAAAACAGCATTCAAAGTGTTTCCTATCATAATAGACATACACGAATCTTTTCGTTCGACTGGAAAGGGTTGGAAAAAAGTGAAAAGTGGGAATTATTTTCCAGACATTTATGTTAAAAAGCAACAGATTTTATTTTGTTCTTTTTTTACGTTTATACTAATCTTTTTTTCAACGTGAACCATGACCTCCCGGCCTGAAGTGAAAGTCATCGACCTAACTGTCAACACCATCTGCTACTCATTCAAAAATATTTGTTTGCTTTAGGAAAATCCGAAATTCAATAATAGTGAATTGTTCTTCAAGATGGCGAAAAAAGGAAATCGCGAGTGGCTTTTGAGCGAGCGGGCGCGCGCGAACACATACACACACACGCACACACACACACACACACACACACACTCAAACATTCGTGCGCACACACACACACACACACATTCACACTCACACACACAGATGTATATATATTTTCTATCACGTAATACTTACGTTTTGTGGGTAACCATATTTGAGTAGATGCTACGTTGACGGTTAGTGGTTTTAAAGTGTATATTTATTATACGTCTACCATCCTGAATATTCGAGAAAACATGAAAAAATCCTATAAAGTATGACCTACAGCAAGTTTCGAAACTGCGTCCAATTTCTTAGGAGAAACCATCGTTAATTCCTTGGTGCTCGCTAGGGAAATATATTACCGATCAAGAAAGGCTATCTATCTATCTATCTATCTATCTATCTATCTATCTATCTATCTATCTATCTATCCCTTCATCTTTGTCTCTTCCTCTCTCTCTCTCATTTCTCGCTCTTTTTCTTTATATATATATATATATATATATATATATATATATATATATATATATATATTCGTCACGGATGCTTCATGAATTTTACAAAAAACAATATAATTTCCATGCCTGAAGATGACTGAATGTACAGTCGAAATAGCATATTTAAGAAAGACAGTATACAGCTTATAATTAAAAAAGAAAACAAGCATCATAACATTCATCGAGTGATTAGTAGGTTAATGCATCTTTAAAATTCTGTTAGCAAAGTGATTTCGCCATTTTATATCATTAACTTTACTAATTTACTTTTGAACGAATGATTCACATTTCTATCTATCTATCTATCTACATGTATATAAATATACATATATATATATATATATATATATATATATATATATATATATATATATGAACACATACATATATATATCAATACATAAACACACACACACATATATGTGTGTGTATGTGTGTCTGTGTGCGTGCCCGTTTGTGCATGCGACAAGGAAACACAGACTGATCCGCCAAATACATCCACTTCGTATGATGACAGCATGTTCAAATATGAAGTCGGATTAAAAAAAACAACAATAAGAGCATAAAGAACTGGTGTAAGTCCATGGAATATGCAGATTCGGAATATATTACTCAACTCGTAATATTTGGATCCAAGAAATGAAATATTATTTTAAACATTGGAGACGGTGAGAAAGCCAACAATGCTTAGCTGTCAATCAGAACTTCTGCTGAGATATCTACATGAAGATCCAAAATGTTTCCTTTACTTCATTCTTATACATTTAGCTCATTTTTAAGCTTTTCATCCCAAGCAAGGCGGGAGAGGCACTAACACGCAAGCGGTTATAGAGAGTGGGAGGAAGATTAAAGAGGTATGAAAGAGGAAAGGACGAAGAGAAGGACGGAGAATAGTTTAAAGCATCTGGAGATGTCGATTGGCATTGCATTTGAATATATGGAAATTATGTCTATCAGGGAAGCAAGTATGAGGAAGGGAGTCCACAGAGGGGAAGTCAAGACATGAAGCTTTTGGAGTCTTAGAGACGGCTACATCTAATCGTTTCGACAGTGAAAGTGTGGGACTGAGATGCCAACCTAGTAGCACGCTTAAATTCATGCACGTTGTGAAGTAGCGAAATTACCTCCACGCAGCAATTACCGTGTAAATATTCGTAGATAAGATAGAGGGACTATACAGCACGTCTATGTGAGAGCCACTGTAAACGAGATGACAGCTCAGGGTCAGCCATATTGCATATGCGTCTCTGGATTTTGTCGAGGACCCTAAGAAAAACAGCGGAGACTCCAGACAGCAATATTTCATGCAAGTTAGAATCGTTGATTATTAAATGAATATAAAGTGTACAACTGTAATTTTGAAGTCGGGTCTCCAATTACTCTTTCTCATTCTGAACTATTATACATTAAACCACCATTACACCCAAGCCCAAACACACATACATACATACATACATACATAAGTGTGAGTGTGTGAGAGTGTGTGTGGGTGTGTGTGTGTGTGTATTGTTACACTATATATATAATTACAAATATTATACAGTTACAAGTTAACGATACGGGCAAATTGTGCGAAGTGCGCATAAAACGATTTGCTCACCGCGTCGACCGTTTCAGAGACAATGTAACAACGTGAATGTGTTTCATGTATAGAATGAGACACTTATAATAGTTATAATTCGAGTGACTCTGTTCGAAGCCATATAAACCATATCTCTACAAGAAAGATGCAACGGCATTAGACTTCATCTGTGACCGTTTAAGTATATTGCAGCATTGTTCATAAAGAAACTTGAAAATTTATGATAGAAATATGTGTTATAAACATTAAATATGCCGTCGATTCCCTCTGTCTCTTTTTACAAATATTTCACGGTAACTGCTCCGATGAGCTGCTTTCGCTCGTTCCCAGACTTCATGAATTTAAGCGTTCAACTAGATGGGCATTTCGCTCAAACCCTTTCAATCTCGAAACTGTTAAATGTAGCTGTCTCTCCTACTCCAATAGCTTCATGACTCGCACTTCTCGCCTGTGGAACTCCCTCCCCTTTTCTTGTTTCCCTGATATCTATAATCTCCATCTATCCAAATGTAAGGTCAATCGACGTCTCCAGATGGCTTGAACTATCCGATATCCTTCTCTTCATCCTTTCCTCTATCACTTCTCTTTGCTCTAACTACAACTCTCTGTAAACCCTTGCGTGCTAGTGGCTTCCCGCCTTGCTTAGGCTGAAAAGATTTTTTTTAAATTTATAGAGTATAAAATTATGTCTTCAAAGTGTTTTTAGAGATGTATATGATTTATTTATAATTAGATAAAGAAATATATATACATACACATGCAGGCATATATATATATATATATATATATATATATATATATATATATATATATATATATATATATATATATATATATATATAAAAGTGGACATGGAAGTCAGCACTTAGAGGCGACAGTCTGTTTCATGCAGTGCAATCGTCAGGCAACTAGTGCTGTTATTTTTCTCGGTTATTTATATATAAGGGTCAGTGGTGCATTATTAGTAGTTTTTTTTGTTTGTTTGTTTTTAATTTTATTTTTATTTTTTATCTTATATATTTATTTAATTATTTTTTTATTTTGATCGGTGTTTTTTGTTAACGTAGTAAAAATAACAGCACTAGTTGCTTGACGATTGCACTAGCATGAAACCGACTGTTGCCTCTAAGTGCTGACTTCCATGTCCACTTTTATATTTACACACGCTCTATCTCTGATATTGAGCACTTTATCCCATAAATATAGCATACTTTAAGACTATATTTCTTCACACACATATATATATATATATATATATATATATATATATATATATATATATATGTATATATATTGTTATCTACAGAAAGACTGTTTCGCTGTATCACAACTCATCAGTGTGGCTTTTTTGTTATAAAAATAAAAGAACATTTACCATGAAAATATTTGTAGAAAAACACAGAGGGAAGATACGTCACGTTGATTATAAAGTAACTTAAATCGAGATGCAAAGCCAGGATCAATTACATTGTAGCATCTTCTTTGGATTTTCTCAATAATATAAAGATGAAGAACAGAGACATCAGTTTGAGAAACATTCTGGTTTGCAATTGGTCGTATGTTTTTATTTTTTAAAATAAATTCTCATAGTTTTTTTGTTTCCTTTTCTACAACTTCTATAAAATATCTGCTTGCGGTCTGTGTTTTCTTGCTCGAAAATCGACATATTATTTGTAGCAATTCTATTTCTGTCTACACCTTAAGATTCACCAAATCAGGTCACTCCCTTAGCTTCTTCATTTGAACAACTATTGTTAGAAAACCCTGGGCATTTGTTTAGACTCTCACTCTATTTTTAGGCGAACTTCCTGACCTGCCGAAGCAGACAAATGACTAATTTTCATTTCTTTGTTTACTAGTCTTGGAAAATATTTTTGCCTCAACGGAGATAGCAATCAATATTACAAACTTAGAAATAAAGTTTTATTCACATTTTCAATATTGGTATCTGTTTATATCATGTGTTAATATGATATTGTCATAGTCGACGGAAAACTCATGATTCTACGCATTCAATACCAAATTAATGTCTGGATTTGTCCAGTGTTTTCTGTTCCTAATACATTTTATTTAATTTAATATGCGTTAATATATTCATTAAATGTAAGAAGGTTTCTTCAAGCAAGAGAGATTTATTAAATCCGGTAAATACTAAGACTGTTAAATGAAAACGTTTGAGTGTCTAGGAACATTTAAAGACAATAAAATGACATAGAAATCATACAGAAAATCACAAAGAATTATTTGATATTTCCTGGAGAAATAAAGAGGAAAGAGGGCCTAGAGAACGTAACACTCATATGAAATATTGAGTGTAAGTGAAGCATAAAAAATAAGGGTAATTAACATAAAGAATTGGTGCAGATGGATTGCAGAAATCTGATAAAGGTTAATGGTAAAACTTTAAAAAATATGACATTACAGTAACAAATGACAAGACGGCGTGGAGAGCAGTAACTCTTTATTCTAATACAAAATATACACACAAGGAGAAAGTAAATGGTGAGACCATAGACGTGTACAGAAATGAAATTTTTCCCATTCACACAATCTAAGAGCACACTAATAATTACGAAAAAACTTATGCACACACACGCTAATATATATATATATATATATATTTGTCATCCACAGACAGACTGTTTCGCAGCTCATCAGTGTGGATAGACGTCCGGTTGCCTCTAGCTACGATCGAAACCCGACTGAATTTGCGTCAGTCGGAACCTCTACCCGCTAAGCCATCAGCGTACGGTACGGAAGGGAGGTGAATTTTAGCGTGTTTATTTTTAGATTCGGATAAACACACAGTGACTGAGAGTGACTCAATTCTGTCGAAGAGTATGGTAGCGTGTCCGAATGGAAAGATCGTTCGATTTCTGACAACGAGACCCGTGTTCGAATCACAGCATGGTGGATTTGTTACGAAGGATATTATCGGTCTGTAGTTGGAAGGTCTGTAGTTGGAAAGGAGCGTCTACTTTGGAAAGTGTCGGAAACACGGGTTGACCTACGCCTTATGAGTAAAATTGGATAGACGGAACAGCAGGAAGTTGCAAGTGGACTGTTTGAGCGTGCTGGTGTTGCTCAGATTGTTGATCATTCTAGTTAACATGCTCTCTCCCGGAAACTTTACCTAAAGTCTGCTCAACATTGTTGCAATATAAAACACAGTTTGGCACCGTGCGTGTTAAATTGAGCGATAGTCTGCAATATTATTGGCTAGCCGCCCAAGTAGACAGGTATCCTCAAATACGAATAGCCAGCCATTATATATATATATATATATATATATATATATATATATATATATATATATATGGCAGTATTTTGAAGAATTAGGATAATCAATATAGTAATACTTCTAGAAAAAATCCTCAAGAGAATGCGGATAGCATTGCTATTTGGGACGCTTCAGTAGTGCGCAACGACTACCGAGAATCGAATACAAATCGTCGTACCAACTGTACCAACGTCCTCGGTGACGAAGAAGAAACTGAATTCCGTGGTGATAATCGTCCTTGTATTCATAACCCAACGGATTGTGCATCAGGAGCAACATCTTCCCTTTCCGTTTAGCCATTATGAATTACTATATTGATTATTCTAATTCCTCAAAATCCTATCTCTTGTATATCCTTCCTTGATCGAGCTAATGCTCTGCGATGTAGCGGCTAAGGGTAAAGGAAATACGATATATATATATTAAAGAAAAACGAAAAAAGTGGGTGGAAGCAACTGACAACTTGCCGCGCATATATAGACTTAAATAACATATTATACGGTATATACACTTAAACAAGATAAAACCACAAATGGACAGCAAAAAGAGAAAAGAAAAAAAAGACCTAAGGTCCTAGTCGTAACATGAGATTCCCGTTCTCGCGATCCCCAGACTGATTCAACGCATTCATAGAAATTAATATATATATATATATATATATATATATATATATATATATATATATATATATATATATATATATATATATATGTGTGTGTGTGTGTGTGTGTGTGTGTGTGTATCTCTGTGTGTCTCTGTGTGTGTGTGGCGGTGTTAGTTTGCGCGCGCGGGCCGCACACGCACACACACATATATATATAGATAGATAGATAGATAGATAGATAGATAGAGAGAGAGAGAGATAGAGAGAGAGAAACGGAGAGCGGCATAGGGAAACTCATCAATAGACATGCTAATTAGCCAGGATAAAAAAATCAGACACACGTATAATAATTTCGTATGAAACAATGATAGGATACTTTGTATAAGCCGTTAGATTTGATCCTGGTATCTAAAGGGCCGTTACTGAGCAGATATACCTGAATCCCTTTCTATGTATCCATTGCTTGCTTTCTTTCTCGTGTGTGCCTATATATTTTAATCATTTCACCCCCCCATGCAAGTCAGCAAGGGCACTAAGGCAAAATGGGTGTGTGAGTGGTAATAAATAAGAAGAAAAAGAAACATCATTAAGGCGCGAGAACAATAGTAGAGCAATCAAACAAACAGTGCATAACGATTTACATTTATTATTGCGTGAAGTTGGTTTATACAGATATGAAGATAGATACATAGAGAGATAGATGTGTTTGTGTGTACGTGTAAATATTTCAAATATAACTACAATATATCAATAAAAGGACAATATGAATAAATAAAAAAGGAAGACTGGATTCTGTCAATATATAGAAAAATCTGGAGCCTAGACCATTTCTTGGATTGCAAGAGAAAAATCTATCGTAATATTAATAAGAATGTAACTGTTAAACAACAGGGCCTTTTTAACGTTGTAACAATGCTTAAACCATTTATTTTCTGAGAATGAAAAGCTCAAATTGTATCTTTAATTAAACAGCAAGCTCGCAAGATTCTCTAGTTTTCACATTGATGTCTTCAATGCGCGCGTTTGCCAGAATTACTTGCTTGTCATATTCAATATATTGAAATCAAATCTACTGAGATTTCACCATAGACCGTTGAACCCATAACCTTGACTAATAGCAATGAGATGGGTCATGCCTTGAGCGCCTATAAATGATTAAACTGAGCCCTGTCCTCAAGTGTAACTCATATACAAGATCCATCGTTTAGATACTGGATAAAATGATTGGACCTCGGTATCCTTCAAACTGGATCCTGACGCATCCTGCTATCCTTACCGAAAATGAGGTATCGCAGCCATATATGAACAGGAGCTGCCCAATCTTCACTTTCCAATCTCGGTAGACTCCAAAAACATCTCTGGGTCCTTGTGACTGCTGAATTATTTTCAATATTAAAACAACTTTCTCAATAAGAGAGACGACGCAAGACGTTTTCCTGGAGAATGGTCACATGTGCTACACACCTTATTTACTGTAATCCTAACATCAACGGGTCAGACACAAGTTATCGAATTATCCTTACTCCCTTCGTATTCCTTGTCCAATTCAAATTCTACTCGTGTAGCTCCTCCCTGAGAAGCTCGTGAAAAGGTCTTCTAAAGTTCTTTCCGCGATCACTACAATCTTAACATGTTCAAGTCTATGGACAGCCGTTATGTTACACACATATCCGCATAAACACTGCCTCTTATTATTTAACATTCTACCTCAAGTTGCCATCGGGTCTTGTACGGGGAGAGCATTATTTTAATAGTAATATTTTGCCGCTAGCATGAATGTGTCAAGGGTTGATCTTGCACAAGAGAACACCATGTTTTCGCAAAAGAATAAAATAAAGATCAACCTCGGTAAATCTACATTTAAAGAAATAGCATATTGATTATATATCTGTTCAAAGGTTTGATATTCGTGATGCGCGTAGTTTCTGTTGGACTGAGTATTGTCTTCTTCATGAAGAGAATGTGTTTGTTCTTAAAACATGAAGTAAGAACACGTTATATTTCAAAAAGAGTGATTTTAGCTTGTCTAATAAGCGAACATGCTTATGAGAATGGTTTTCATTCAATGCATTGACTCTTGCGAAGAGTTCAAATACTCTCATTATGGTAACTCGAAATGTGTTCTAAGTTTAGTGGAATGAATAACTCAAGATAGAAATGATTCTGTTAAATGATGAAGTGGTTTCAAATGTTATTAATTCTATGACAAGTATATAACACCAACGAGCTTTTTTGGAAGAGGAACAAAAATTAATTAAGAATTAAACCTTGTATATTACAACGTAGGCTAAATGTAGCCAAATTTGATTATCGGCATATCAAGAGCTGTGAATAATTTGATCCCGAAATCTAAATATTTTATACATCATTTTATAATGTCAGGGTGAAGGTATATTTTTAGATATATATTTTGTAGCACTTGAAATCTATTGATGGTATTTAAAAATGTATTGCTGGTAATTTCACTACAAACATGTCTTGCTGGTAATTCTTTTTATAAAAGTGTATTTTTATATTATGGCGTTGCATTGATTGTCATTTAGCTATAAAAATATATTCTTGATCCTTTTTTCTATAAAAATAACCTGTTGGTTTGGGGTTCACTGTTTGCCCATAGCATTCCGGGTCAGAGAGGACGTGGTAACAACAGCAATTAATATGTTGTTCCATACGCCCCAAAACTTCAGATCTCTCGATCAGTGGTCTTGCTACGGGATCCAGTTTTTCGTCATACCCACAACTGCCGTAGACACAATACACTTGGTGGAGGATTAAAGCAGTCGATATTCAGTCTGAATTCAAACAATACGAAATTTCTGTTGAACTTGTTACGGATCGGTTACGCGTCATGTCCCTCTCCGGTTTCTCCTTTACAAAATCTGGAAGTGAAGGAGTTAATCAAACCACAAAATGACATTTTTGTCAGGTGCCGAGAACGAACTTTTAAGTGGACCTTAAAAAAAGGAGTGTGTTAACTCGATTCCCTGTAAGTCCACCAAAGTATATACGTAAAAAATGCTTCCATTGACGAATTAAAAAATATATAAAATAACTTAATAGTGTAAATTCACCTGTCAAGGATTGTATCTATGTTAAGTGTTTGAAATGTAGAAGTGAATATCTGGTTCGTGTTTAGACAAAAATGTTTAGATAGAAAAGAGTGTACCAGATAACCGGAAATATATACCGAAGTTTGTTCACTATGGATAAAATGAAGAATGCCGGCATTTCTCAGAAAGGATTTCTGTGAGAATTACCCTGGAATATCCTTTTTCTCTGTTATCGTCATGATGTTGTCTTGAGTCGTTTTGGGCAGAGTTTTCAATAATATCACTGATGAACCCCTTCCTGAATAAATAGACATAGCATGTGGACAGTAGACATGTTCTTTTCTATCAAAGCAACTGCAGGTGAAATACAACGAGATGGGCAAGTATCAAATTTTCTTTGATCTAAGAAAGACTTTTTATACTTTGCAGAGAAATGCCTTATGAAAGGTTTTGAGGAATCTTGGATGTCCTGATGAAAATCTGTCTGATTTGAATGTATCCATGAGGTAAGGAAAACACATTTCACCGTAGATGGTAAGGTCGTTAATTCCGTTCGTTCTGAAGAGGGCGTAAAGCAAGGGATATAGCATTGCCGCCTCTGTTCATGTTATGCTTTACTACGGTTTATTTGATGGTCATTAAATGATGGTGAATACAAGACGGTTTCTCCATTATATAAAGCTATTGTTTTCATTAATGCTACATATCGTGTATACTGATGAATGATCTTTTTGTCAATCCGGGCGTGACATGCCTTATCTTATAAATTCCTTCATAACGGTTTTCATCGCATTCACGTGTTTAATGAGGGGCTTGTAAAAGACTGCAGTAAATAACAACCTCTTCAAGATAAAACATACTCTATGCCATTTGTTTAAATTTTGATCAAAAATTGCAGGTTTTGGGAAGTCTTGTGTATTTAGGCATTAATGTACATATGACAAATTTTATGGTAGATGAAATTGGTATCTGAATCAAAAAGACCATTGACGATTTCCGTAAACTCGATTGAAGACTACGATATCAGCATGGAATTTCAATTGAGAAGCAAATGAAGGTTTACTATGTTTTTTCTCTCTCTTTTTCTTTATTATTACAAGCAAGTGAAACCTCGTTCACTTTCTTGGGACACTTATGAGGGCCGGTGAACTCCAGCTTTAGCTTTTGTATCCGGCAGGAAATATACGTTAGTGACGTTCACACAGTCTACCAGGCACTTCAGGGCCAGTTGCAACAGCGGGAACATAGGCTCAGGATGAAGGATGACAGAAGCTCTAAGCCTCTTCTACATGGTGAATAGGTAATGAAAAGGTCAGCGCAAGGGCAGTTATAAAGATTGCATCATGAACACACTGAAAACGTACAACGGCAATCTAGTCCAGTATCTAACGACAAACTAAATATAAATCACCTCTTAACTGCTGTTGTTCTCAGAGTCACCCTGATCCAGGGTGGTAGCACCTGTTAGATTCCCAGCTATGGGCAAGTAGTGATCGCCCAAACAAAATACCATGAAGGTATAAAAACACATTTTTATAGAAAGATTTCTGGCAATACTTTTTTTATACAAAAAATAGCAACAATATTATTTATATTAAACTTAACAACAATATAATTTCATGGTTGAATTACCAACAATATATTTTATTAGTAGCTGAAAGCATACAATTACATTAAAAATATTTTTTACTTGAAGTCAAAATATTCAAAATTATGTTCAAAATATTAGTATTCACAGTATCTCATGTCAGGACATGATATGCGGTTATCTGCTTCATACCTCCAAAAGTAGTATTTCATCATCAACCTACAACTGTATCTATGCATCTGATTACGTTTTTTCAACGCAGTATATCAACAATAATTTAGTGAATACTGTGTCAGAGAAATGTCTACTGAATCAGCTTTTGTACTTATCTTCTTTAATATGATTTCTTCTAATATTCTGGTTTAATGTTATTGATTGAATTTCATTCTTCATGTAACCTATGCGCACAATTGCAAGCTGCGGTCCTCATTTCCCTTTTTCTCTCCATTTTGGTTACTGTATATCTTTATCAGATGAAATTATTCACCATTTGTCAGTTATCCTGCTTAACATTACTCTGTTTATGCATTTTGATTTAACTGTAAGCTAAGGATGTTCGAGCAGCATAAGAGTCATCGACCCGGAAAACCATATTTGCGTTCTGAGTTCAAACTCCAACGGAGAACATTGTGTTTGCATTCGTATAAATATTTGTGAAATGTCATGTATTCATCTTGGTTCTGTCTTTCATAATGCATTATTGTAGTTTTGGTTGGCAACCAGGCTGAAGGAAGGACAACTTTGAATTCAGAAGCCTTTGAGCGGAGGCTAGGCTATCCACCTCGTACAAAATATAGCTGAGTCTGTAAACCTATACTCCACTGGAGACATTATAGATCTTAAATCAGTCAGTTATGCGCCATGCATGATGCACGCTTAGGCAATCATGTATCTTTCAATACATGATTGACGACGCAGATTTTTCCCGCAGTAGGTTGCCATTTCTTTATGTGGTAGACCAGTTGCCATCCAAGGTTATAGAACCCGGTCTGTCGTGCTATTTACACCCTTAGCTGGTGGGAGAGATGAAAGGACTCAAACCTTTCTCAAGTGTCATTAGCAGGTCGGTGATTGTAATTGTTTCGAGTGGAATTCGAACTCGGCTCTCCGATTCCTCCATCATAACCACTATGCATAAGTCCACCGCAGATAGAGTCGTTAATTCTTTCTTCTTTATAATAAGGTTTCCCCACTACAAATCTCAAGAGCCATTCAAGGTAGAGCGTCACTGTTTAGTATTGTATGTGCGTACGTAAAGGCAAGTTGTGAAGTTCATAAAGACAGACATACCGTGCCGTGCCTCTTAGTTTTCTACACAAACCGGTTGTTGCACGCTCGCCGATCCAGAGAAGGCTGCGTAAATCCGTTTTCTGTGTATCGGCCCCTCGTATAATCCGCTTTATTTAAAACAAAATTAATAATATATTATGGCCAGTCAGAGCTACTACCGTTCAAAATCAAAACTGCCATTTCCAGCCGATTAAGAACTCTATATACTCAAATAAAAACAGATCCGACACAAACCATTGTTTGATATTAACACAGACAGGGTGTGTGTGTGTGTGAGAGAGAGAGAGAGAGAGAGAGAGAGAGAGAGCGAGAGAGAGCGAGAGAATTAGAGAGCGAGCGAGAGAGATATATAGAAAGAGATAGAGAGAGAGCGAAATAGAGAGATATATATATATAGAGAGAGCGATATATATATATATATATATATATATATATATATATATATATATATAGAGAGAGAGAGAGAGAGAGCGAGAGATACGTGACACATACCAGCATTTTAAGTTAACATCGACACGCTGAGAGAGAAAGAGAAAGACGCGACGCAGACCATCGTTTTATATCAACACCGACACGATGAGAGATAGATAGATAGATAGATAGATAGATAGAGAGAGATAAGCGTTTGATGTCAACACCGACTCGCTGAAAGAGAAATGCCACTGACGACGATCACCACCAATGTCTATTTCACTTTTAATTTCACCACTCTACCTCACTGTTTTCTAAACAACAGCTACATATAAAAGTTACCAGGTTTGTATATATGTAAATAAATAATACTTTATTTACACCTACTCAATATCCTCGTTTGTTTGTCAATTTCATTTACGTTTACCGAGGCGGAGATATAATTAACCTCCACATAAGTAACAAGAAGTAGAACAACAACATCAAGATGTTTCTGTCTTCCAGGTTACCCATTTCAGCTTCCGAAACAAGCGTCATGTAACCCGCTTTTAAGTCGAGATCCGGACGTTGAGTAAAATTTCCATAAACCATTCTTATTCTCCGGAGATTCTCTTTCGTAACTTTTCTTCTATTTCATTGTGCTTAATCAAATCGGTTTCTCATTTTCCTCGATATTTGCAATTTTACTTTCCTGACAGAAAAGCATTGATTTAATTACTGCCTAAGTGAATTCCTTCTGGTTTCAGCTGTTTTCATTGTGCTTTCAAGACCATTGCACATTTCACGAGAGGAATTCTGTTTTATTGTACTGGCTGAAGTCTCAGACTGATTGTGTCAAAGTTTCTAATTCAGTTTTCTTTCAGTCAAATCATAACTAATTGTATCTTTGCATTTAAAATACTTGTGTTTCGAATGTATTAGCGAAAGTATTCCCGCCTTTCTAATTATCGATTATAAAATCGAAAAATATCATTTCTATGACCAACGGTTATGTGGATAGAGTTTAATGACAATGCATTTTTTTCTGTGAAAATTTAATAGCATTTCTTCATCTACGCAGTTTTCAGCCCAAACGTTTTATTTCGCTCTATATTTTCATATGCGTCCTTCAATATTAATCATATATTAACATTATAATAACAACGGTTATGTACCTTACGACTGGCGTTTTTGGAGAATTCTCATTAATATCAATAATTACAAGTTTACTCTGTTCTTGGAGAACATTTGTAGAAATTTACTAAAAGAAGCATAAGTCACGAAGGAAAATCTTTATTTGATTTTCAGACTTTTCTTGATGCATATAATTATTGACGACATTGTTAGCATTAATGGCTGTTTCAATACGATGTTTAAAACGTTGAAATGCACGAATCAGATGATCTTTATTTGTAAGTAACCAAAAAACTCCTTGCTAGTTCTTACGTCATATAGGAAGAATTAATCACTGATAGGCAAATAAGTGCCGCTCGTTCGGCGTTGTGTGCTGCAAGAGTTTAAGGCGGGCTTATGCGCAGCCGCATGAAGTCGCCGAATTTGTCGAACTTTTAGTGATAATGCTGCGGGAGGCATTGGTTTCAGAAGTTCATATCAGGAGATCTCTCCGTTTGTGATGAACTATGAAAGCACCGGCCACAGTTCCTGAATGATGAGGTTCAAAAGGCGAGCACAGAGGATGACAAAAGCTAAGCATGTGGTGAGTTTCCCGAATGATTCCACACTGAGGGAAACCAACAAGCAACGAGTAATAGCCGGTATCTGGTATTTCTCAGCACAGCAACATACACAGATTTGATCGAGTTCCCACCAATGACGAAAATTTGGACCTGTATGATACTCCTAAATGTGCCAGAGATTGGTTGTTAGCACGGAACCCTTAGCCTCACACCAGAAAACGAACTCTACACCCACGCAAAGTCTTGTTCTATATCTGGTATACTAGGGGAAAGTGTTGGACTATAAGCTGCTATCAACGGGACAATATCTGCTGACCTGTATGCAGTTGGAACGTATGCAACAGGCACTGAAAACAAGGAAGCAAGATCGATTAATTAAAATTGAATACTATTCCTCCATGACAATTCCAGGCCTCATGTGTCGCAGGTATTCAAGGATACCACATGGCAACTTGACTGGGAGACACTACGCCACGCACCTTATTCCCAGGACCTTGCGGCAAAAGATTACCACCACTTCCATTTCCTAGAAGTTTGCCATTATGGGAAATCATTTGCGATTGTAACAGGATTCCTGGCATTCACTCATCGATTACTTCCATCGAAAATAACTAATTTTTAACGCCAGGGCTTTGATCCCCTGGGGACATGTTGTCAAAAGTTCTGGATCCGGATAGAGATGACTATCGGTATATCAAATCTGCTCTATAGATTTTCTTTCTTCTAATAAACCAAATATGGCAGGGATGTTTTTGGTTTCCTTGTATTTTGCATATTGTGGTAGTTATGGCGAACGTCAGAGATGTTATACTATTATGGTGGCGTTAAGTAACGTTTCTTTCGACTACGTAGTAGCCCAAATGATTCATGTCTGGAGATGCAGCAGGCGATATGTTCGGATCGACGTGATTTTAGAGATTGTAACTAATTCATTCCATATAACGTCATTGTCTCATGAACGGCATCGTTTTATTATTAGGTGTACGGCCTATCCTGGATCACAGAAGCCTTTTCTAAAACTACACCTCCTTATAATCACCAGTATGTAAAAAAACTGTACAGCATTTATCTCCATTCATATTCATATTACATGACTATTCAGAATCTTTATCTGTGTTTCTAACAATATCTTTCATTTTCTTAGGATTTTGATGTCGTCTTTCGCTATTCAATACGTCTTCGGATTTCGATGTCGCATTATCCGTTTCTGTCAAAACAGGTCCTAGATATTTAAATGGCAGTGCTAGCTATATTTCGGTGTTCTCAATTTGTAATTTCGTATGTTCACCTGTTCCTTTAGCTGACTGCAATAGATTCTGTCTTCTCACAATTGACGCTTAGTCTTTTGTGTGTCTTCTTTCAAAGTTGTCTCTTATGCATATCTATGTTTCTAAGATTGTGGCCGCAAATAATAAATTCTAATGGGACTTTTAATACTTTCAGGGTCGTCTACTGTCGATAAATGCTAATTTTCTCTACTTATATCTATACATATATAAAGTGCAGTTGTCTGTATGTGTGTGTATGTGTGTGTGTGTGTGTGTGTGTGTGTGTGTGTGTGTGTGTGTGTGTGTGTGTGTGTGAGAGAGAGAGTGAGAGTTCGGCTAAAAATAAAAAATAAAATATTCATCGACAAAAAAAAAAAAATATATATACATAGACTCAGTATCACTGCACCCATCCTTTTTTTAAAAAATATATATCATTATATGATTTGTATTTACGAATTATATTTTAAAATTAAAAATAAGTAATAATTGCATTAGTATGCACTCGCTATTCTCAGAATTAAAAAGTAAAAACGAATGAAAATAGTTCTTATTTCGTTCGTTTTTAATTTTTAATTCTACTGGTAATTTCGAAACGCTAGATATATTTGTAAAATTTATATTGTCTTAAATTTATTTCCATATCTATAGTAAATAAAAGCGTAACTTAAAAAAATGACTATTCAAACAACAAAGTAAATTTATAACAAGAAGTTTAATTTTATTAATATTTTTCGGACATGTTATGGAAAATAATCTTTTATTCGGTCTTTAAAAAGTAACCTTATTGCTTTTGGTTTGTACGTTTATGTTCTACTGCAATAGGAAAAATAACATCGTTCATCAATATCCTTCTGGCACTTCGGATCCGAGGAAAACTTAATCTCGAAATACACCAGTGGAACTGGATTGATTTTCAAAATAGACATTTTCAAGAAGATTGAATAGCGAGAAAAGCGCCTCACCTGTGCAATTCCACTGGATCGTCATGTGGAGATTATTCCGGTGACACGAGGAATTTTACAATAGGAGATTTCCAGGCCGGAGTAGAATACCAGAATATATACGTATCACATCCATGCTCCGATACAATCCACGGCGCTTGTTAGCAACGCCTTCATGGCCGCTGGGTCTGTAGGTGTTTTTATGCTGCCATTCTGCATGGAATTATTTTTCACATGCGATGGGACTAACAGAACCGTACTTATCGAATGTCTGGACCTGACGACTACCCTAAATTAGTTTCCTCAGCAGTCGTGGCAGTTTGCATGGATGGAGCCGCTATTTCATGATAACAGCTATTTTGAACCACAAATCAGAGTTGGGATTCGAGTTAGAAGCAAAGCGGACAAACCAGTCCAAAACGTATACAACAGTTCCCTCTCCGTCACCCCAAAGAGTTTATTCCATTGGATATCTTATGAAACAGATCGTTTTTAAAATATAACAATTTCAGCTATTATTATAAAATATATTTACATGGTATATTTTAGAAAGTAATTAATAAATAATCCAAAATTATAATAAAGGATATATTTATAGTTATTGTTGCTCTTACAAGCATTAAATGTTAAACAATAAAATGTAGTGAAAATACACAAAACGACATAAATGTTAGGATTCGAAAGACCTTTCCTTCAAATTCGAAGTTACTTCTTCTAGCAATATATATATATATATATATATATATATATATATATATATATATATATATATATATATATAGCGAGAGAGAGAGAGAGAGAGAGAGAGAGAGAGAGACTGGGTGCTGCAAAAGTAGGGATACCGTTATGAAAAAAAGAGCATGCGCATAAAACATATTGTATTGTTTATATATATATATATATATATATATATATATATATATATATAGCGAGAGAGAGAGAGAGACTGGGTGCTGCAAAAGTAGGGATACCGTTATGAAAAAAAGAGCATGCGCATAAAACATATTGTATTGTTTATATATATATATATATATATATATATATATATATATATATAGCGAGAGAGAGAGAGAGACTGGGTGCTGCAAAAGTAGGGATACCGTTATGAAAAAAAGAGCATGCGCATAAAACATATTGTATTGTTTATATATATATATATATATATATATATATATATATATATATAGCGAGAGAGAGAGAGAGACTGGGTGCTGCAAAAGTAGGGATACCGTTATGAAAAAAAGAGCATGCGCATAAAACATATTGTATTGTTTATATATATATATATATATATATATATATATATATATATATAGCGAGAGAGAGAGAGAGACTGGGTGCTGCAAAAGTAGGGATACCGTTATGAAAAAAAGAGCATGCGCATAAAACATATTGTATTGTTTATATATATATATATATATATATATATATATATATATATATATATATATATATATATATATAGCGAGAGAGAGAGAGAGAGAGAGAGAGACTGGGTGCTGCAAAAGTAGGGATACCGTTATGAAAAAAAGAGCATGCGCATAAAACATATTGTATTGTTTATATATATATATATATATATATATATATATATATATATATATATATATATATATATATATATGTATGTATGTATGTATGTATGTATGTATAAATCTCCATCCCTCAAATAGTCAAACTGGATGACCCCGTCATTCACACACTCCTCTTTATCTGAAAAAACACATATTATTATTATTTATTAATTAATAAAAATTCTAATGAATGTATTATAATACAAATTATGTAAATATAGATATAATTTTAATGAATTCTATTATTAAATGAAACCTTGAACCAATAGTATACATGTAGCATACTGACTCTATACGTACGCTTATAGGCATCTGTGTGTATATTAGTGTGCGAAGTCTCGCCCCCTCGTGTGTGTATGCGTGTGTGTGTGTCCGATAAAAAAACAGAAGTTCCGACAAAATTAAATTAGTCCCTTCAATTACTTTCGTAGTACAGTGTTAATTGCTGGTTCTTTTTAAGCATTTTCTTCGAGGAGTTTTTTCTTTTTCGTAGAAAATTCTCTTGTATTTAATAGAAAAGAACCAGTTGATAAAACTTCTTAATAGGTGATTAACATGAAACAAAAAATCATTACAATGATATCTGTGATGATTTGGCTAAAATACGGAACAAATATGGATGAAAATCCGAAAGAATGATCAGATAGAGAACTACTAGGAAACGTTTGTCAATCTAACATGTTTCACTTTTATTACAGCTTCATCAGAGAAAGAAATATGGAGAAAAACAAAAATAAATTTTGGTAATTTACCGTTTCCTTGTTTGATTTTAATTGGTCAGCCATGTTTCCCTTGCGTTTGACTTTTTAAACCAAATTTAGTATAATTTGTGGTGTTCCAAATTCAAGGAGAGTAGACACGACTCTTCGAAGTTTGAAAAATATCCATATAAGAATAATACAAGCGTCGACGAGTTAACGTTTATTGCTCAGTTTGTTAATCAAACTTCAGATAAGAACCGTAACGCTCTAAAGCGGTTGATAGGCTCTTCCTGCTGGCTTTCTCCATAAGGGAGAAAGCTATGGTGTCTCTGCCGGGATATTTGTCTTATTGCAATCGTTCTAAACAAATCGGTTAATGAAGTTAGTGCGGGTGTTTTCCAGTGCTAGAACCTACGTTGTTTTGTTTTGTTTTTATCAACGATATTCCCTTATGTTATCAATTCACAACTAGGTATTTATGACAATAACACAACTATTTACTCCCGTTTTTTCGTAAGTTCGATATGTAAAACTGTCCGCTGCACTAGAAAATGACATCCAATCAGTTAACTGGACCGAGAAATGGTTCGTAAATTTTAACGCTTCCAAAACGAAACAGCTATCCCCTTATTATTCTAGACAACAAGTTTCTCTCTATCAACATCGCTGATAATAGCCTCCAAGACAGAAACTCATAGCACCTTCTTGGTATCAGTCTCTCTACTGATAGGAAGTGGGGTGATTATATTGAATCAAGCGATAAGAAATTTGGTCCATTGTGTCGTACTCGGCACTTTTTCTCCAAATTTTTTCAGAAACATTAAAAAATCTATTAATCGTATTTGAATTGAATATTGCTTCCGCATCTGATCTGCTGCAACGGCTAAATATCTCAGAATACTTCAAATTAGGTCCTGGAATATTATAGGTCCTGATCAGTTATCACAAATTCAGTACATTTGCCATCGCAGAGGCGAGGTGTCCCTTTGACTTTTCTCCGCCCTGTGTATGACGATAAACTACATCCGCATTCTGGATAAGATAATAAAATACATCCAACAGTAAGGCCTCTGATCAGTAGATTTTGAGGAGTGTGGAACCACCTCTTAATTGCTAATGTTCCCAGGTCCCAGCGGTGGTAGCATCTGTTAGGGTCCCAGCTATGGGCAAATAGTTAACCCCAATCTCTGGTCACAACACTATGAAAGTGTTAACATAGTTTTTAATACCAGAAATACTCTGTAAAAAATTATTACCAACAATATATTTTTCAAAATCAAATATTACCAGCAATACATTTTTGAAAAAAATATTACCAGTCAAGGAAAATTCTTATCAGAAATAGATTTCTGAAGAAAAAATATTATCAACAATGAAAATTTTGTCGGCATTAAATAACTCATTGAGGTTGATATGCCGTAAAACAACCAAACTAAACCAAACTCGGATTTTTTAAAAATATTTTCATGGCAATTGTTCTAAGGAGCTTCCATCCTTTATAAACTGACAACATCAATTTAATTATCAACAAGGTCGAATATTTTTACTGTTGAAATAGATAGACGTACATGTAAATTCTGTTCTAAGAGATGTTTTCTTTTGACTTCTCAAATCTGAAATTTTATTCCAATTACTTGCTTCCTTTTCATCTATCATCATCAAAGATTTAAATTTAAGACCAATCATCATCTGTCTTCCTGAATACTACAGTTTTTTTTATTGCCGTTTCCCCTTACAAAAGTTTCTCATCCTCTTCCATCCCCACTAATCCTTTATGCATTACTCGTATCATCGCCTTCTTTTGGGGTGAAATGATTACAAAACAACAAAAAATCTCATACAGACCGGATATATGTCTTAAGCAGTGATAATATCAGCTTCCACGACAGATGTCATGCATCATTGGATTTAGAGAATTACAGAATCGTCTTCTTTTTCTTTGAAATTTGCCAATGTATCAAGCCCCTCTTGAGGATTATAGGGTCCCTATTTGCTCCGGTGTAGGTGTATTTTGACAAAGACTGATCTTCAAAATCATTCTTTGTGTGGGAGAGAAAATAACTAATCTGGATTAAGCACCGTTTTAGAACATTTTGCTACAAATATAGACGATTCCATTGACACGGAAAAAAATCTGGAAGATCTGATGGTCACCTGAAATCAACACTGTAGCTAACACTTCACAGTAACATTAATATTATATGAACATAGTATATATCAGTTTGGATACACCTCTATCAAGAATACATGAACGTGATAAGACTCTTGACTTTCTATATAAAATTGAAATCTGTTGTGTTAATGCTCAATTTACTACAAAAATATCAATGAACACTTTGTGTTCCCAAATGTCTGTCTTCACAATTACATGTTTAGGGGATTTACAATACGTGGTTACGCATAATACATACATTAAAACGTATGGCACTTTTTAAAAAAGCTTGATAACATTTTCGTCAGCGTAGATATATTTTCGTGAAGGATATACTGGGAATAAAATATGGCTTCTTAATCAGCAGAATTTCAAGAGAGAAACGTAGTTACGTAAATCTAACATTTCCTCTGAAGTTTAATTAATTTGTTTATAGCAGAATTTTCAAAATACACTCTAAATACTAATAACTAGCATTACTCCACAAAAATAAACGCACACATATATAAATGTGTGTGTGTGGGGTTGTGTATGTATGTGTTCGCGCGCACGTGTGTGTAATAATGTATATACGCCCAAAACTGTTACGTCACAAAAAATATCTTTGAAACGAATGTAGCAACATCCCAAAGTACTCGGAGAAAATATAAAACAGAATATAAACGAATAAGAATTTTACCGATTATATAAAAGATATAATTTTGAAGTTTGCAAATGTCTATAAATAAGTGAATAGCTCGTATTTGGCGATGTTATTTAAGTAAACATGTTTGAAATAATTCCTTTTCCCAAATTACACCTTATTTAGTACACTTACATACTACATACATATCTATCTATCTATCTATCTATCTATCTATCTATCTATCTATCTATCTCTCTCTCTCTCTCTATATATATATATGTATATGTATATATATATATATATATATATATATATATATATATATATATATATATATATATATATATATAGATAGATAGATAGATATACACATATATATATATATATATATATATATATATATATATATATATATATATAGAGAGAGAGAGAGAGAGAGATAGATAGATAAATAGATAGATAGATAGATAGATAGATAGATAGATAGATAGATAAATTGGGTCATTAGCATCTTTACATAATATTAGCGTAGTTGGACCGAATCGAGGAGGAACATCCGGGTGTGTTAGTGCTCCATTCTGAGGTGTCCATATGTCTAAATGTTTATTATCCGGGCAAGTGATTGGTGACTCGCGATTATAAGTACCCCATCGTGGAGATGAGAGACGTCTTCTATCGGGGTAAATCATACGATACGTCCGGTTGTGATAGAACGAACGAACGAACGAACGAATGAACGAACGATGAAGTAGATACAGGTGACGGAGTTAACTCCTCATTAACTGTCCAAATATTTCACTAGGAAACGCTCTCCCTACACTATAAATACTGGGCGATTTCTTTACTCGTTCTCTTTTCTAATTTGCATTTCAGCAGACACATTTGAAAATGTGATCTCTCGTAGAAAATGCCATGACACACACATACACGTACGTACGAACATTCACCAAAATACAAACTCTTTATGTTCACACACAAACACAAATTTTGATGTCTTTGTCAATTGTAAATGTGTTGTTTAATACGTATAATTATTTATGTATATATACATCTGTTTTGTTTGTTTTCTTTACATCTTCCGTTTGACTGAATTTGAGTCCGCATTGTTCTTGTAGTTGGACCTTCTAGCAGGAAGAAAAAAAGCCTGTGCTCCTAATACAACAACACATAAACCCAGACGGTCGTCTACACAGGGACAAGTACGACGCTAAATATCAAGAAACCGGTGTAGAGTGAGACAACGCCCAAATTGAAATTACGTCCCAAAACAGTCACTAATTATATTTGAACACATAAATATAATGTGGAGATATCCTGGGAACTGATAGCATGGATGAACATGAGGCATATCCAGTATGGAAGTTAATAACACTCGTATATCTTGCGCTCAAGTTGTATTACCGGAAATATGATATACACGGTCATTTAACCCGTATGTGGTCCACAGGGAAAGATAACTTGGAAACATCTCAACATTAGTTCACATTACTCAATGTTATTTTATATTTAGTCCGTATTCTGGTAGAATGACTTTTGATATGACTTAATTTTCCTGCTTTGCTTGAGTAAAAGCATAAAACAAACATCATGCCGGTCACATATATGTTTGGATTGTTCCAAGCCATAACCATTAAGGTATATTATATTACCTTTTCTTGTTATATTCCGTGCTAATATGAATATATACTTTAAAAACAATGTGGATAAAATAAGTAAAGTTTTATTTTTAAAAAATCAGTACAATAAGAATAAAGGTAACAGTTATGCACAAGGTCGTCGCAATTTAATCAAGTAGTGAGTGCTACTTTTGGAAGGTAAGTAACTATCGAGTAAGTCTGAGTCGTACTCAACATATAACAGCTAGACAATATTTACCAGTATTCCCACGAGGTAGGATGTGGCACAAGGATGAAGGCTCGGTCAACAATACCTCGTAACCCCGCATAAACGAGTTCTGATCTGTCTAACTCCCCGCGCGAGACTCTGACCTTCGCCATAGTCTCGTCTGAGTTCCTCTCTGCCCGAAGGCAGAGAGTTCAATAGCTGAGAGCTGAGTAACAGATCACAGCTGGACGATATTTACTACTCTCCTCACGAGGTAGGATGAGGCACAGGTCGATTTTAAAATGGGGTAATCCGAGCCCGTATAAAACGGGGTTTCGAGTAGCTGTTTCCCGAGACGAAATTCTGCCCTTCGGCATAGCTTCATCTGGCGATCCTATCTGCTCGGAGCCAGAGAGTTCGTCTAGCACAACAGAAAAAGATTCAATCTAGACGATATTTACCAGCATCCCCCACGAGATAGGATGTGGCGCAACACCGAGTGTAATGTGGGGTAATCCGAGCCCGAAGACATTCAAAAAGCAACCTTCCTGTCCTCACCCTTTCTCCGCCATAAGCTACACTCATTTGCATGAAAACTCCGATCAGTTATACTGATATTTGATGTTTCACTGACTTTTTCTGTCAAACCATATAACGTTTCTAGCTAGCTAACATTCTATATGTTTATATAGACACATGTACGTAATTATATTTACATTACCTTTTATTCCATATATACGTACAAAAATATGTAATTTCTATGGGCCGCGTCCCTTCAGGACATCAGTGATCGTGGCTCCACGCAACTTTGTATCCCATGTTTCTCTTAGCAGATTTCTTCTTTTTGCTAAAGCCTCCACTATATTGTACCACCATCCATTTCCCAGGTTAATATCTCATAGCCCTCCCAATCTCACTTGCTCATTATTATGCTCCGTTAGGGTCAAATTTTTCAAGCATCCCTTTCTCATCATGCGTCCAAATAATTTAAGCTGCCTTTTTCCTGATTCTGAATATATGTGTAGCTGAATGATAAAAGGGGGGAAATTATTAGACGTTTCGAACATTTCTTCAGAATGATATTTTAATTTTTGTCGATGGAAACAAATACTGACAGTTCAGGGCGGTGTCTTTCTATTGAAATTTGTTATATATCATTACCAGCCACTAAATATGTATGTTTCAGTCAAGAGAGAGATTCTGATCACGTCCTTTCGAAAGACGATACGCCTAATATATTTTGTATTAATTCAACTATTTAATAAAATAATTTTAAAAAGTACGGATAGCAACTCAAAAACTTTTACTGAATAAAAATGATGCTTGATCTTTATAGGAATAAGAATTACAGATATATATATATATATATATATATATATATATATATATATATATATATATATATATATATATATATATATATGTATGTATGTATGTATATGTGTGTGTGTATGTTTATATATATATATATATATATATGAATGTATTTCTTATTACATATATATATACTATATGTATATTATATAAAATATATAAATGTATTTCTTATTACTTAATATATATATATATATGTATATGTGTGTGTGTGTATGTTTATATATATTTATATATATATATATATGAATGTATTTCTTATTACATATGTATATATAATATATGTATAATATATAAAATATATAGATGTATTTCTTATTACTTAACATATATATACATATGTATATATATATATATATATATATATATATATATATATATATATATATATATATATATATATATATATATATATATATATATATCATAATAAAACTTTCTGTAGACTCCCACATATATCGCTCGCCGTATCTATTATCGTCAATTATACATTGGTAATGCTTCCTTTTACTTTATATTTTAATTTTAATTTCATTTTTTGAAATATATAAAAATCATCATTGAAATCCTATCGTTGGGAATATATTTTAATTATCAGATCTGCAATTATAACAATTACAGCTTAATTATCATCATTATCTGGAATTCTAACACTATTACCCAATTATCGTCAGCAAATTCGTCATTGTCCACAAGTTTTAAAGAAAGACACTTGAAATTGTGAGGCAGGTGTTGACTGAAGGGATGACGCAGAAATCAGATTATTAATTTGCTATAAACAAAACTTAATATTGTTTTGCTAGACAAAATCTTTATTTCGATGGCAATAATTATGGCTATAATTAAAATGTGCATTCTTATAGCATGGAAGATTTAGTGGGAAAAAAGTATAATTAAAAATTAGTTTAAGTTTTATCGCGACACTTAAACAACTTTTGCCAGTTTAAGTATGTAACACTTGCATATGTTCATGTTTCGTTAAATATCTATATAAGATTAAAATGATTTCATAGAACCCAAAATGTTATTTTTTTCAGAAAACAGGTAATTATGCTGACATTTTGAATGTTGGTGATTGGCCGATTGTTTAGAATATCAGCGTTCCGACCACGAAATACGGGTTCGAATAGTACATTTTTGAATGAGGTGTTTTCTTGATTTTATCGGCAGGGATAGGCAGTCATTGTGGGGCACACTGTTTGGAAGCGCCTAGAAATTATGCCATGCACTGGACCTAGTTTTTTTTAATGAAATTGCTATGATTAAACTGTTCGGAAGACGGTTAGTTTGAGCCCCCTGGCTTTGTTGAAAATAACGATTACGACAGATTATACGCACTCGCGGAGAAGCCAGATCCTATCAGCATCTTTTTCTATGAAACACTGACGCTGAAGGCCGTTGGCGATCAAGGCTCGCCACATTTTCCTGCACTTTTAGGTCTTAATAAATTTTGTCCTTTTGTTAGCTCTCCTAAACCATGCTCTGCCATCCATTTATTCAACTCGGTAGATAATGCATTGTCTAACTCTCCTTTTCTTTGCCTTCAATCCGATTTACAAGAGCTCTTTCCTCATTATGTACCCTAGAATTTTCAGTTTCTTCCTGATAATAACTATAAATGGGCTTTCGATTGCTATTTTGGTTGCAATATAAACTATAAAACTATAACAATAAACCTGTGATTTGCAAGTATTAACATCATCTGTCACAAGTACAATATTATTGTTCAAAATGGTGACATTATGTTTCGTACTGGATACGATGCGTAAATTTATACTTTTAATTTTGCGCATGCGCCTTGTTTTTTAATTATTTTTGTTTGTTTGTTTGTTTTTGATTTTTTTTCATCGATTGCAAAGTGTAGTAGGATTAGTTTGGTGCCGTCTGTGAGGAAAAAAAAAGAATATCATGACGCAATTCAATCCGCCAGAAATTTGGTAAAACGAGGATTTCGTAATTGTCATTCGTAACGGAAATTCGAGTATGTAGATTTCAGGGTGTTTGGGTGTCAATCTAAGGTCAGTGCAGAAGATTCCGAAAGAGTTGAATGAGTCCTATCGTGATATGGCAACTCGCAAAACGTACTCGGATAGTTCTGTTAAGAAATGGACTCCGAATTTATTGGTGTGAGTCTCAGACTCAACACGGAGGCCTGTATAAATTGCCTTGAGGAGGTAGCGCTGTCTTGTGTCAAGAGAGTATCTCTTGGAAGACCCTATGTCTGCTAACATTACTATGCACCATGCCGCAACTGAGTCATGGCTGTCAGGCAATTTCTAGGACCACATCATACTTTACATCTGGTTACCTTATTTCCCAGACTTTAAACCATTTGATTGTTAGGTGTGAGGCGCAGTTGATTGAGAGATCAACAATATTCCTTGTAACACCAAAAATGAACTGAATGCAATGATTATCGCAGCATTCATCAACTTAAACAGAATAACAGTCTAGCAGAGATGATGCATCAGATTTCATCGTCATTATCTACGGAAGTTTCATGAAATAAATTCAAGATATTATTCCAATTTTTGGTAAATACACCTGTTAAAATGAGGTAGTAGTGTTATTTCCCTTTTTGCGTAAATTAGACGAAATGTATCCATCGAACGCTGTATGAAGATTTATATTTGATCCTGTTATCCAATTAGTCATTGTTGAATTGTTTTATATTAATCTATCTCTGTTTTTCTTTCATTATTGTGTGAATGTTTATTACAGGTTTGAGAAGTAATAGGTATATATATATATATATATATATATATATATATATATATATATATATATATATATATATATATATATATATATATATATATATATATATATATATATTTTGTCATCCACAGACAGACTGTTTCGCTGTTTCACAGCTCATCAGTGTGCCTAGACGCCGGGTTGCCTCTAGCTAGGATCGAAACCCGACTGAATTTGCGTCAGTCGGAACTTCTACCACTAAGCCGTCGGCGCACGGCAGGGATGAAGGTAAATTTTAGCGTGCTTATTTTTTTTTAGATTTAGATAAACACACAGTGACTAACAGTGACTCAATTCTGCCTAAGAGTCGTGCAATATTAGCTTAAATAGTCACTGTTTACAAATTCACACCTCAAACCAGAGAGCTCAACCGAAATTAATTTTTCAGGAGCCAATATTTTTTGTCATCCACAGACAGACTGTTTCGCTGATATATATATATATATATATATATATATATATATATATATATATATATATATATATATATATATATATATATATATATGTGTGTATATATATTAATTCCTGCCACAAAATTGATTTGGCTTTGAAAATGATGGAACGCATTCTTTTAAAGAGACCTTTCCCGTCCAAAATTTATTCAGAAAGTTTCGTTCGAACAACAATTATGTAAACGTTGAAACTGAAAGAAATAGACACGAGGAGTGTAATTAATCAGCTAAGACTAAAATAATTTTATAAATTTATAAATTACTCACGCCCCACCCATGAGGTATAAAGAAAGACGTAAGCTTGATTGCTTCAGAAAACCGTAATTGGATAAAAGACCGAGGCTTGTGCAGCAGATTAAACACTTTGTCAAAATATTCTCAAGCGCAACCAGGGTTATTAATCAAATGGAGTCCAATCCCTGACTCACAAACTGAGTCAAGAGTTTTCTGTTACTCGCTCTACCATGTTTTCCATAGGAAGGCATGTGTTGTCCAATCAGTTTGCCCCACACTGTTTGCCTCCCAGCGACATTAAAATCGAACCATTTTGCAGGTATGGAAAACCATGTTTACGAAAGACGGGAACACCAGAATAGTATTAAATACAACACGCAGAATAAAAGCAAGAAATCACACACGCTGATACCCTATCAGCAAGTGTGCGACTCCCCCTACCCAACAATGGTAGATTCAAATGGATTGGACAAAGAACACGTCCAAGAATCAAAGGAACTTTAAAATGTTTAAATTTACATTACATCGTACTTTGAACAACATTATCCGTGTAACTCTTTTGATTATTGTCGTTCCAACGAATCTTCCTGGTGAAGGTGTTGGACGGCAAATGTCCCTTTAAAAGAGTGCTTTCACTCATTTTCAAAGTCATATCTATCTATCTATGTCTCTCTCTCTCTATCTATGTATCTCTCTCCATCTCTCTATCTATGTATCTCTCTCTCTCTATATATATATATCTATATATATATATATATATATATATATATATATATATATATATATATATATATATATATATATTATACACATGCACGGTTAATCATTTAATCTCATTCAGTCTTCTGATATATCAATTTGAAATATTTTAGTTCTCGCTAGCATTTCCATGATGGAAGTTTATTGTCCTCAACTTTGTTTTTGTCATCACATTGCTTCGGCCACTATGTCCCCTGAATTTGATCAGGTGCGTAATCTTCAGGGAAACGTCAAGGAAATTATGAAACCTTTATTTACTCTACGGAGGTCGATTTTCCTGATTCCTCTGATCATTTCTCGTGATATGTCGTTTGGTATTTATTTACTACTAGCATGGATATCCGGTTTTGCACAGAAGATCTCTTAATTGTTCATTATTGACAATTTAATTGTTAAAAATATTTGTTAAAAATAACTAAATTTAAAAAAATACCACACTACAAATACTGTGATGGGTGGGGGTTTAGTTGGCTGAGCGTCTCCATATTTTATTAAAAAACAATTTAACTTGAATAAATTATAATTAAATTCGTAAAACGTATATTCAACACGACTAACGTTGACCGTAAATCATGTCTGTCTTTCCTAATTTTTATTTAACTATTTTTCTTTTCAACTACAAATATAACTTGAAATGTAAACATAATCGATTTTCAAAACTAAATTCTCAATGTATCTTGCTTCTACTCTCTTTCAAAATATTTAGTAATTAAATTCATTTAGTAGAAATTTTTGCATTTTAATGTAATGTTTGAAATAAAAACTTTATTGACTTAAAAAATGTAAATTCCCCTCCAAACTAAATGGTAAATAATTATTTTTCGAAGAAGTAAATCTCGCTATAGCTTTTGCTTTCAAAATTATGAAACTAAATATGTTTAAATATATTTCAATTCAAGTTTTTTTTTAAAGGGCAATGATAGATGGCTTAAATGGATCTGATTCGTGTTTGTACCCTTTTATCTGGTTAGTGACGTGAGTGGCTATTTCAAGCTGTTTTTATAATTTATGAGGCTTTCTGGGGTATTCTGGAATACTCTAGATTTAATTTAAGTTAATCTAGAGTTCTCTAGAATATTGTTCTGAGTGTATTGTAAAATAGTGTTTAATATTTTGTCCAAAGCTCTTTTAATTTACCAGTTTAATCATTAGAATGCGATATCTGAGTCACTTCTTTGGCACAGTTTTTTTTCCTGAATCGCATTTATATCCAAATTTATAATTATCAATAGAATACCTTAGGGTGAATAACCTCTTTTCCTAGGTTTCCTTTATTGCAAAGACTGCGTGACTTAAATGTATTTTCTATCAATATCCCATTGACTGTCAACATTTTTGGCTTCATAATATTTTGACAACGCTATATATATATATATATATATATATATATATATATATATATATATATATATATATATATATATATATATATATATATATATATGACATTAAAAGAGAAGTGCGTAATACATATATATATATGACATTAAAAGAGATGTGCGTAAAGGAGTACCCGTAGAACATCCGCAGGCAGTGCGATCTGACGAACCGACAGGTTTAGAGTAAATATTGCCTGGGTAAAAATACCATACGCCATTTTATCCCTTGCCACGTTTCATTTTCTATATTAACAAATTTATTAGACGATATATTTTGCAGTAAAATGGAAGCATACGTCTTTACCAAAGTGTCAAATACGATGTACGATTATGTGTTAAAGTTTCTCTGACATACCACTAATTCCCGATTACGAATATTTTATAGTACCACTTTAGAAG
>OZ038482.1:45780446-45875446 GCA_964036315.1 Acanthosepion esculentum | reverse complement strand
TAATAAACGTAGCGACCTTGCTATACTGATTTCTCTGTATATTCACATCAACCCAACATTTCAGTGTTCGATCCGATATAAAAATCAGTACATTATTTTCTTTCGCAATAAAAGAAAACAATGTTTGTAAGATAGACAAAACACAATCTGTTTACTGCTACTTATCTCGCATTAAGTCCTGTGTCGCACGAAGTAGACATTAATAAATATTATATTTAGATATATTGGCATCGTTTCTATATTTTAGCCATTTCAAGTTATCGTGATTTTGTTATATCTTTTCTTTAAATTTCTTCAGCTATTTCTACTGGAACCACGTCCGCTCTCCTTCACCCTCTTCCCTACCTATTTCCTCCATTGTTTCTTTTTGCTTTCTTCGTTTTTTTTCCTAATCTGATTTCAATCTACCTTGATCCCCTCAAGGCTTTAACATCAGTCTACCTCTCTGTTTACTTTATTTTGAAAATATGATTACACTGTCTCTAGATGATTATCGAAGTACAATACGTACACACACACACATATATATATAAAATATATATAATATCTAGTTGAGAATATGTATATATATACACATACATATACATACTTATATATGTGTATGGGATTAATACAAATATAAGATTTGTCACTTTCTGTTTTGTAGCGTAAAATAATCGTCAGTATTTTCCAAATAGTTAATACCTGATATAAGTACAATTTCTTGTCTCTTTCGAAATATAAGTGTTTATGTTATTTTCTTATAAGAGGCCTTTAGAGACAGACCCAAACAATGTTTTCAAATCGGAGTCTCTAGATGTGCCATTATGAACTTTAGCAATGTGTTTATACTCTATTTACTCTATCATCGTTAATGCGACTTCCAGTTGCTTAAGTTGAATTGCAGCGAAATACCAATCCTTTTTTCCGCAGCCTCCCTCTCCCAGACGCAATCTGATCGTGTCGCCAATGTTAAAAATGATTTTCATTCATTAGATTTATTAGTTCCCCCCATTGCACTATAATCATCTCTTCCTACATTTAGGGCCTCCGTCGGTCAGGGTTGACCATGGGTAACATCGTAGTTGTCTGCTTGGCTGGAGTATCTACGTCTGTGACTGTAGAGTCCTATAGAGGTGTGACAATCTCTGTTGCAGAGTTCGCATGTGTGTTCTGTCTCTGGTCTGTTGGAGCGGTCACTTTGTTTTCTGCGGGCCATCATTTCCGTGGCGACTTGTGTCAGCTTCTCCTCCCATGACGAGCTGTTTGGTCAGGGTTCCGCTTTATTTAGATTCTATGGCTGCCAGGCTCTTCCAGCACTCTGTGTAGATGTCCACAACTTCAAGGTCGCGTCTCACGACATTGCGGTACCACAGCTATAGGACGCCCGGTGGGTCTCCTTCTATATGCCAATTCTCCATACAGGAGGTCTTTGGGACCTCTTTCTACAACATATCTTTTAATTTCTATCAGATATCATTCAGCATAACACTTTTAAATGTATCTCTCTAACTTGAGCGGCTCTAGTGACTTGTATTGTTTAAATTTATTTAAAGGAAATTAATCTAGATGGTATATAAAATATAAGATTTCGACTTAAATCTTATATGCTTGGCAATCTTTCTCAGATATAAAGACATTTACTCTTTAATTAAGAAAAGAACAATTATAACATTATTCGAATTATTGTTAGTTGTTCTCTTCCGTGATTTCTTTCCACACTATATTGCTTGGTAGGTACAATTACGGGCAGCCTATCAAAAATGGAGAAAAAGGATTTGCATCCGCCGTAAATTTATAATTTAATTGCAAAATAGGCGCTTACTGAATGTTTATAGACTGTATAAGCAGACTGGGTGGTATGCGAAAAACATCTAAAAGAAGGCAAATAAAAAGATAAAGTATATAATAATGACAATGGGTTAACGAAAAGTTATGAAAGCGAAGCACAGTTATGTTCACAACTACACCATTAGGACTTGTATCTCTTATATCCGAGTAGATAAAAGTGTTTGTTAAGAAATATCTAGTGAACTGGATGTTCTGTGTTCGTTGCCTGACACAATAAGTGATAAAATATCATATTAACATCAAACAAATACAGACATTAGTAGTTTAAATATCGTAGAAATATCCGGCCAGATGAGGTTAAGTGCGACACTGAGATCCGAAGACGTATTGGGATGGCCAAAGATGTATTCCAAAACCTAAGCACAGTATCAAGAGGCGGAGAATGCCGTTCGAAACAATGAAAAGAGTACTGTATTGTTACGTGATGTCTGTCTTCCAAATGCTGGACAACCATCTCAAAAATGAAGAAGCGACTTGAAGAAACATAAAGGTGGTTCTATAGAAATATGCTGAGGATACCATGGACCGATCACGTGAGTAAAGTTTGGGCTTTGAAGAAAATGGAAACAAAAATGAAAATTATACTTGACATCAGGTAGAGGTTTCTGGAGCACGTAATAAGGGCTTGGAAAATCAGATTGATGGAAAGTGGTACACGGCGCGTAACATATTTAATGATATTTGAGTAACAGATGGTAGAACAGGGTTTGTGAGAAATAACAAAAATAAAAAACAACTTATTAAGCATTTCAAGGAGCAGGAAAATGTGGAGGACCATGATAGCCTACATCATGAAGTCACAAGGCACATAAAAGAAAAAGAAAAAGAAATAAAGGTCCAGCAACAAAAAAATGAGGATTATGTATAGATATGTATTATCTACAAATTATTAAAAAAAATAAATAAAAGGGAACAATTTACTCACCTGGAGTTGAAATATTTGCGAACGTTTTTACGTACAGGTCCAGGTAATTGAGGAAGGCAGAATGGTGCAACATATACAACAGATGAGACTTTGGGATTACAAAACACAACATATGTGTGCTGTAACGAATATCATAGTGTATGCCAATTCCTCATATCACGAATTAAACATGACCAAATTTCGAACAAAAAACATGTGACGTTATTTTTATCTTTTCTATTTTGATACAGATTAAAAAAATGAATCATAGCAATATTCAAGATCAAGGATATATTTAAATCATAAGACAAAGTCATAGTATGCTTCTGGTATATGCCGTGACCCTTCAGGACGCTGGAGATCACGGCACTCCATAATTTCCTGTCCTTTGTAGATCTTAAAAATGTTGTATTCTTGTATTAGTCCTAAACACTGTTCCAGCCGAGATTTTCTCAAGCTAACTTATGCGTTGTTTTCTCTATCGGTCTTACCTGCAATCTGTCCCCTGAGTATCATAATTCCCAAGCACTCTTTCCACATTCTGCACCCTAGAAATTTCAGCTGTCTTTTCTTGCTGTAAAGTATACATTTCCTTTTTGTTTTCCTTTTCTCTAAAACTTCGTTGTTGCTCACATAATCGGTCCACGGTATCTTAAGCATCCTTCTGTAAAAACTTAAAGTCTTTTTTCATATGTCAGAGGATTTCCCAGCATAACATCGCACACAATTCTACAAAGTTACTAATTGTAGCCGTTTTCATCTTTGATAATATTGAGTGTTTCTTTTTTCTTTTATATTATTGATTCTTCCATTACTTTTTATATTTATTTACATGTGGATGAGGCTATTTTAGTCGGATTTCCTACGAGTATGTTTGGAAGCGTTCAGAGCATTATATATATATATATATATATATATATATATATATATATATATATATATATATATATATATATATATATTGCACCTAAATGTGTTGAAAAACTTTCTACCTTCAGAAGCAAACAAGTGCGTTGGGAACACCACAGAAAACAATTCAAGTGCAATTCGGAAAAAAAATCCTGTAAGCGATTATAGATTAAAACTACCCCCGAATCATACGAGCAACAACAGCACAAACAATTTACCAGTCACCAGGCAAGACTAAGAATAAAAGTTAACTACTGAAGTTTACTTTCGCCTTATATATAGTCTACTTCGTAGATCTTGACAATTCACGTGTGACTTTATCGCCTCTAAATAATTTGATTCAGTAGACAGATATTTTCCTTTCTAGATATCTTACACGCAAGGCATATGTGGACTCTGCATCCGTAAGACATTTTGTCTTTTCATTTTTTCAGTCAGGGTGGGCTTTCGTTTCCAATATATCTATCTATCTATCTATCTATCTATCTATCTATCTATATATATATATATATATATATATATATATATATATATATATATATATATATATATATAGGGAAGGAAACTCCACCACTGACTGAATATATATATATATATATATATATATATATATATATATATATGCACATTTCATTGAATACGACAGGCAAGGTACTTTGATTTATTTTTTTATACAATTTTCATATGATACAATATTTTTTTTAAAGATGATAAATTATATAAAAACTATACGAATGTCCTTTTTTCCGAGCGTTTTCAGCTATACGTTTAGCCATTTTCAAGGGTGAAAAATTTTAACATACAAAAGAAGCCTAATGAGAATGGAAGCGTTATTAATAACAAAAATAAAAATAAAAACACTCAATAATATCAACTATTTACATGAACACAATATCTTGGCCGTGTTTCGAAAAATGAAAACAATATACAAATACATACATGAAACAAACTCTTTCTCATTTAACAGTTAAAATATTTCATCCTTGAAAATGGCTAATGTATAGCTGAAAGCGCTGGGCTAAAAGAACATCTGGACAGTTTTTATCATCGGAAAAAGATCATATGAGAAATTGTATAAAAAACTAAATCAAAGTACCTTGTCTGTCGTATTCAACGAAATGCGCATGATTTAATGATTGCTGCCTAAATCTTGCCGCTTAATTCTTTTGTTTATTCTTCCTCCTTTCCCTCTCACCTGCTTTATAATTTGTCTTCCTTTTTTTTTCTTCTTTTCTCTTCTTGTCAACCGATTATTTAGGATGTCAAATTGCCTGGCCTCTTAACTGAGTACACTTGAACCTAAATAAATTATTAAACATGATATAAAAACAACCTTATCCCTACTTTACATTTCCGAGATAGAACTTTTCTCCCACCACCTCTGTCAGCTTATATCAATCTAAAACTATCCCTCAAAAACCTGTATTAAAAGTAAAGGAAACTTTAACTAGAGATGTGACCTGATGAACCAGGAAAATACATTTTCTGAGTAAATAAATTACAGTCATGGAACCTTAAGGTTGTCACTTTCTTAATTATTAAATTTATATATATATATATATATATATATATATATATATATATATATATATATATATATATATATATATATATATATATATCAATTATATGGTGCAGGTTCAATTTATATTATGCGAATCATTCATACGAAAAGCAGATAATGAAGTTAATGATATAAATGGCAAGAATCGCACTCACAAACAATTTTTAATAATAAAATACATTAACCTCGAATCCGTTAATGAATGGTATGATTCTTGTTTATAAATTCCAAACTAAAAAAAGCTACTTCTACAAAAGAATTCTCATATTACTATATTAGTACAAGAACGCACAATTTTAATATTTAAAAAATTCAACCTCAGCGTCGTGACTGCACGCTCCAAAAGTATTTCTTACAGTTAACAATATCACATTTCTAAAAACACTTCTTTCGGATTACATTTTATCTCTCGATGTCCTGTTATTACCTGGATGTAATAAACTTACCTATTTACCTACCTGGAGATGATTGTATGAAACATTTGAAAGCTAGTAGTAAAAAAAGACCTGATAAACTGGAATTTATAAACATGGCTAGTGATAACCACCAGTAAAGCAATACTTCACCCCTTCTTGGCCGCAAGTCTTCCTCTCTCCTGAAGTGGGGTGACAATATCGAATCAACTGCTACATCAACTGCAAGGAAAATTGGTTCACTGTATAAGTCTAAGAAAATTTTTTCTCGTTAAAATTCATCTGACACTTTTATTAAAATAAGTGTAATGTAATCGATCCTGAACAAACATCTCGACTTCAGTCTCTTTCTCATCGACGTGAAGTGTCTTCACTCTGTCTTTTTTTCTTTACAAATATTTTCATGGCAACTCTTCTGACGAGATTTATTTCCTGGTGTCTAAACTAAATGTAATTAAGCGTCATACTAGATTGGCAATTATGTCACACAGTTTTATTTTTGAACGAGCTATATGAAGCCGCATCATCTGCTCTAACTGTTTTTTCTTGCAATTCCCACCTGTGGTACCTCCTTCTGATTTCTTACTTCCCTGATAACTATAATCTTCAATCATTTAATTGAACTTCATTCGCTATCTTTCGTTTTCTTGAACCCAATTCTTCTCCTTTCCGCACTCCTCCGTTTTGTCAGTGTTCTGTTTCTTGTTTACTTTCAATCCCTTCAAACCCCTATGTTCCAATGGCATTATCGTAACGATTAAATTATAATGCATAGAAGCTAAAATATATGGCATTTTGTTTCTATATATCACTAAATGTTCACACTAGAAAAAAAAGGACATAAACGCTACAGGTAAAAAATTGAAGAGTTACAGTTATACGATTGTAAATAAACTGTTCCCTTGAAAGCGCCTGCCATTGTAAAGGAAGCAATAATTATCACGGCGTAGTATGGAGTTTACATATTTATTCCACCTCATAACATACAAGCGCGTGGGTTCCCACAAGGTGCTCATTTCATTGTTTACTTGAATTGATCCGTGTATTTTTGAGAAAACAACCGCAGCGCCAATGTGGGCTTTTCTTTCATGTCAGATTTATTTGTCACTAGAGTAGAAGCTGCCCTTCAGGTAGGCTTTAGGCTAGCACATGAGGTGTGATTTGGACAATTAAACTTTTACCGCCAGGATCCTAAAAGTTATAATAAATTAGAAAACAAAATTGTTTTATCTTTATAGAACACCTAAATTCGACATAATCTTTCTTCGTATATTCAAGCGATTTCCATAGATTTTTTTTATATTTATTTTGAGCGCAATTTTTATTTTCCTTTAAAATCCCTATTCTTTATGATCTCTTCACATAAAAGTTAAAATGCATTAGGGAACCCGAATTAAGTAATATTTCGGATATTTCATGATACGCGTGATACGAAAAAACAGATGAGTAACGACTGTGCCCCGATTAAGATTTAATTAGGGTTTAATTAAACGCTATGAATTGCTATTGCGACAAAAACCGAAATTAAAGTTGAACATTAGAAAAAAAAATGTTTTCGTAAAAATTTAATTCTCTTTGATATTTATATTTAACTTTAAATGAATTATCTATTTACTTTTTAATCGCGTGTAAGTGCAGTAGTTACTACCTCTTAATTAAGGTTGTTTATGAATCGCCGAGATCAGCAAACGAACGAAAGGCCAGACGGACACACGTACGTACATTGCGCTTGTATACATGGAATTACTTGTCACCGACTGTGTTAAATCGGAATAAAAACAAGACAATATTGTATTGTCTGTTAAATTGTAGAAACTATAATACAGAATAAAGCATTTCACGTGACAAAACATACTGCCTCCGTTGAGATTGACTGTAAAGCCTCAAAGAGGCCTCTACCTCGGTTTCCTCCACCCGCTTTCTCTTTGCCGGAGAGACTCTTTTAGAACGCCTGCTAAGGTTGCCTCGCCATGGTATTTTGGCACGCTTAGCAAAGCTGCTGGTTCGGTCATCGCCATGACACTTAGAAGAGTTCAAAGCAGAGGTTGAAGTAGACGCCAGCCGCTTCTCCCCCAAGGAGGCGCACTCAATGGAATCCTGCTCCCGTTTCCCCTTAGCCAGTGAGACTTTTTAGAACGCCTGCTAAGGTTGGCTCGCCTGGGTGTTTTTGCAGCCTTTGCAGAACTGCCGGGTTGGTCATCGCCACGGAACGCAGAAGAGTGCAAATCAGAGTTTGAAGTAGACGCTATATGATCATCTGTAACCGGAGTTATTATGTGCTCCTCCGCAGTCGCCTGTTCTGCATGTGTAACGTTAACACTGTTAGGGGTCTTCCGTTGCTGACGTGCGGATGTTCGTCGTGTAGGAGCCATTTGAAGGGTTGTAGAAATGCTGTGTAAGAATGCGAATAGAAGTTGATGCCGAAGCTGAAGCGGTGCAACCTCGTTGTATACGAAAATTAAAAATGCAGTGGTGCGGTATGGAAAAAGTCAGACCTAGTATCAGGGATTAAAAAAATGAATTTCAATGGCCCTGTACCCATTCCAGAATTTGAGGTCAAATGTTTTCTTCCACTCCACTGCACGCACTGACCTGTTTCTTCCCGCGTGGCCTTAAATTAATCTGCATTTAGGAAATTCCCAACCGGAAAAAACATTTTTAAGGGTTGACCGATTGTCGATTGCACTCTGTTTGGGAGGCATTCAGAGTTGAAACTTAACATAGTTACTCCTAATGACCTCCTCATAAATTAGTTCGGTTTTCGCTAAAAACCGACATGCGGTTCAGGCGCAATCTGGGCGTATCGGTTTTTGGATTTTATCGATTTTCCGCAATGTTTAGGGGTCCGAGGTCATGACAACACTTCTAATGGTAGAATCTAAGAGGGTGTCAAATTTGGTTGAAATGCGATCATTCCTTCTGTAAGCAGATTTTTTCGATTATCAATTTTTTCGGAACCTGATTCCGAACTTAAGAATCGGGCTCCGTCATGTCCTTACGGCAGCCATTTGCAAACTTGTGGTGAAAACCGCATCGAAATCGGGTGAGGGATGCGGCCTGGGCGAGGTAAAAACGGCCACGACATACACGCAGACAGACAACATGATAAATATTTCCACAGGAAATTTATGAGTTGAAATTTTTTCATATTTTGTAAAGTAGTGGGACCAACATTCTTTTATCAGCGGATAGGTAGTGTTTTTGTGTATACGATTGAACACTGCACATATATAATAAAGCATAATTGACCTTGATTCTACCATTGGGAAAAGAGGGTTTGTAATTATATAATCAACATTTTTATTATGATGAAGTACATCTAAATACAAGCAGTTAACATTAAAGGACAAATGATCTTGCTTGTTTTGTTAACACGTCGGTTAATCCTTAAACTATGTTTTGAGATATTTATTGAATTTACAAGAAATTAAGAATATCCATTATTAGAAAAACATAAGTCTTTGATTAAAACTATAATTGCTCTTATCTCTTGAATACGAACCCATATTGTCGTTATTTTCAATTGACTCTTTTCGGATGATAATTCTTTGAGACAAAACACTGGTTTTTAGATCAGCTAATATGAAATATTATCAACTAATATGGCGTTTCAGCTGTAATAATCCAAATATCATTGACGTTAGAAACAATGGGATTAAATGGAACATTCATATCTGTTCTTGTATAATTAAAACGTTTCCATATATTATTTTAGGCATTTATTATTTTTTTTTCTTTTTGGAATCGAGATTATAACATGGCGTACAGTTCTGTTTGTTGGACTACGTTTAATACTAATTTTAACGTAAAGATTTGAAAAGTTAATCTGCGGTATCGTCGGAAATGAATTCATTATTTTCCTGACAACATGATTATTAAAAAGGCGTCAAAAATTAAAAGCGCATCAACAACAAAATTATGGTGGAAAAAGAATTTAGTAAGAAAGTAATATGTAAAAATACTTTATGTAACTTTTCTGTAATATGGTAACATCCGTAAATGATACGGAATCAAACCTTGTCTATTATGTGTAAACGTTACTACGTTAAAGGTTTCACGAAAAAGGAAGTGTGTAAATATTTTGCTTTTAGCTTAAAGAATGATAAACTTTGACTTAGGTGCTATAATGATTAATAATCGGAAGTATTTAGAGATAATACCTTTAAGCTTACGCCAGCTTAATAACGAGCTTCTTCAGCTAAGAATATATTATTTCATATTCAAGATCGAACATCCTGTTCCGAGTAATACTTGGTTTGAAGACTTAAGACAATTATATTGGTGGTTAGAAATGTTTGTTTAGATTAATACCACAAAACAAAAATAAGACCAACATACTGATGGGTACTTCACTTGAAAGAAAGACGAGATCAGTTACGTATAACGAAAGCACCGTCAACACCAGTTTGCACTTTAATAATTGTTTGAGTACTACCGACGATTTACAACATAAATAATGCCTAAAACATTAAACATCTCTGCTGATTCACTCCTTTTTTAAATCATTTCACCCCAAGCAAGGCGATAATGCCACTAGGACGCAAGAGGTTTCAGGAAGGGAAAGGCAATGAGATGAGTCTAATGAGGAGAAGTGAGGAAAGGACAAATAAGTAACAGCATTCAGGAAGACTGAATATATCGACTGACGTTTCGTTTAAATTGTTGAATATTGTAAGTGGCAGGTAATCAATAAGGGAGTTCCACAGCCGAGAAGTGAGAGAAAAGACGCCGTTAATCTAGAAGAGACGGTTGAATCTAAATAATTCAACATAAATATGGTGAGACTTAGTTGCCAATATAGTAGCACGCTTAATTCCAGGCAGAGGAGCCGATAATTATAACAGCTCATTAGAACTGTTGCCATGAAAATATTAATAGAAAGGAGTAGGGAAGCCACGCTACGACGATGAAAACGTGAGTAAATTTGAGAGGCCAGATCAGGATCGATTACATTACAGACGATTTTTGAATTTTGTCAAGAATCCTGAGATATATGATAGAAGCACTAGACAAGACCAGACCAAACCAAACTCGGCTACCGTATTGATTGCACAGACGAATGGATATATTCATAAATGTGCAAGATGGATTCTGACAAGAAAAATTGTCTTGCATCACACAATAAACTAAATTTCCTACCAGTAGACCTAACATTGGATTCGATATAGGCGCTATATACTTTGTTATTGGATAGCGTGAGACAACGAAGGCCTAGATTATTGTTTTTCTGGAGTTAGGCATTTTTTTCTTAATTATGGATCTCTGACACTTATTTCAATCAGGGGGTAATCTATCAAAGAGAAATACTATTATGTTTCCTTCGTTAGCTGTTTTGCGACTCAAAACTTCGTCAGATGGAACAACAATTTACCAAAAAAGCCCTCACCTTTTTGATTTATTAGAAAAATGATAAACAAGAAATATGACATACCATTAGTCATCAAAGTAATTCCTTTCGGTACCTTGAAGATTTGCCTTCCTTTGAGCAATGTTCTTCTGGTAAATATCTTATAAGTGTCTTCCACATGTCTGTCTCCTTTGCGAATAATTTCCTTCGAAATTATTTGTACAGGGATTCGAAGGGGCAGTAATCTGTTGACGCAAGGTCCGTAGAATAAGGTGGATGTCGCAGTGTCTCTCACACAAGTTGCCATATGCCATCCTTGTCAAATAGCGATAAATGAAGCCTGGCATTATCATGGAGAAACAATAAACCTGAGATTAACTAATGCTGGTTGTTTCGGCTTCAGTGCCTGTTGCAGATTTTCCAAATTTGTTGCGGTTAAAAGACCACAGGGGAAGTTTGGTCTGGTGGCAACACATCATATTGTACCACTTATTCAACTGTCCACGAGATAGAGCATGACCTTGCGTGTGTGTAGAGATGGTTTTGTGGTAAGTCACACGGTCCCATGGTAACAACCAATGCCTGGGACGCATTAAAGTGTCAGACACGATCAACTTTTGGTCGCTGGTGAACACTCGATCAAATAACGGTACGTTGCAATGTCAGGAAAGCAACTTGATATTTGTTGGTTTCCAACAGTGTCTAGGGTATCTACCTGATCAACTTAAACGGCTCCCATATGCGGTGCAGGTCAAGTCTCACTCTTTCACTAGAAACTGGGAATCTTTCGGAAAGCACAATACAGGTTTGGCTGCTGTCTTCCTCTCTGGCCGCCATCAAGGGCTCAACATCCAGGACGTGTGGCCGGTCACTGTAGGGTTAATCACAAAGGGTCAGATCTCCCAACCTGAAATTTTGTAGCAAATGCCTGGCAGTATTTTGACACACAGCATAATTCCCATTGGATTGACGTTTTCTGAAACTTGAAGCATACCTTAAAGTCAGAAAGCAGACAACAAACCCGAGCAAGCTGCTTCAACATGACCATGTTTACTCGCCGCTACTCGATGTATGACTGATGGGTGTGCACAATATGCATCCATTGGTCAAGACCAATGCTCCCGTCCACACTGATTTTCTAACATGTGACATACGTATCTGCCTATAAGTTCTTCCCACACGAGGTAAAACAAGGAAGGACGTTTTTGGTTATTTTATATTTAGCCCCAATATTAGATATATGTCGAGAGGAAATGGAATATACATGGTGGTCTGAAGGTCATGCCGCCCCTATATAATTTTCTATTTCAACTCTTTGTGAGGAATTATCAAGGAAAGAGTTTCATATGAACGATACCAAAATACCCATCAGCAGTAGGATGAAGTTTTGGGAGCCTATTCTGCAATCAACTAAGCAGAGCTTCGTTTTGTGCCACGAAAATGATGGTGTTCCTACAGACCTTGTCGGTGTGTGACAACTTCAATTAAAATGAATAAGCTGAATCCAGGACATGTGCTTTGTATGACTGTATTACTTGTTCTTCTATTACTTCACATTACTTCTTCGTAGGGCTGACAAAACTTTCGAACCAGCCTCTGTGTTGCAAAACAACATCAAAATGATATAAATTCCACATGGCGCCTGAAACACGTAAAACCACTATATGAAGAAATACCGCTACTTTGAGACGAAAATATCAATGTCTGGAAACTATTTTAACAGAGCATCACAAATATAACACTGAAATACAAAGGCGCATTGTAAGTGCGAAATATAACTTCAGAAACAGGAACATTACGTTAGAATCAGAGAAAAAGAATGCGAAAAGTTTTATGTCATCCTATATGGAAGTGAATGCTAAAAAATCTCATCGTTGATGAAAAACATGTGTGACGGAATCTGATTCTACAGAGGGATGCTGAGAATGACAAGGACTGGTCATGGAACAAATAACACATGGAAAATAGAAACAAAGTTTACGCTTATATAGAGGCTGGTAGAAATTCATCCCACATATATCACAGGTATACCTGCAATGGCGTCTTTATCTAACTAATGACTTACCATTACGTGACAAGGAGGTATGATTGGAAGGTATTACTGCTGATCCCTGTACTTAGAATACAGAAAGAGAGTTAAACTTTTCGATACGTTATAGGAAAGAATGAGTAATTTGACACACATACACCTGGCATACTGAAGGCAAGAGAGTCAAACCAAAGCTGTAAGTAACTTATGTAACAAGTTTCAGTAAACGTAGGAGAGACGATGGAATGGGAAGAATAGTGAATACATAAATAAATATTGTTAAACGATACAAATTATTGGTATGTTGTAGAGCTCTAAGTTCTCCCAAGACCCGAATGGACACAGCAAATGATGATCTAATTTATATTTAGGAATCCAATATATTCATTCGTGTTCCTGTTCAGAGAATAGAAAAGATAGAGATTATATCTTAAGAAACGCAAAGAAAAATTTCCACTCGACAGACAAACATCGATGTGACCTCGAATCTGCCATTGGTTCTGTGTCAGGCACTGTCCGTCAAACCACAATTGTTGGTGATTTCCAACGGCATGGCCGTTTATTTATTAACTGGCATCACGCCCGACCAATACTCGGCTGCTGTCAGGATCAACTCCAGTTCTTTCGACGGCTTCGATTTCGGCGGGAGTAGGTCAAGAAAGCTCATCTTGTCTCGTATCGATTTGCCCAGCGTCGCCAAATTCGAACAAATAGATTTGATTCGTCTTTGATGGCATCGTATTGTGTTTCGTGCGATTGCATACACATGATTACTAAACTGATAGGTACAGTCAATATTAATGCGTCTGGCATATGGAGTCTGCCGGCTTTCAGCTACTACGTTTCTCTATTAAAATACATCAATATACGTATGAATGTAACTTGATCTATAAGTGCCATCAATTCGATATATATCCTCAGATTTGTACTAATTCTCAACGAACGATTCTCGACATCAACAAAATAAACAATTTGAGAACGCGCAAAAAGAATTCACACACAGTTATATATATATATATATATATATATATATATATATATATATTTGTATTTATGTATGTATATATATATATATATATATATATATATATATATATATATATATATATATATAAATGGACATAGAAGTCAACACTTAGAGGCGACAGTCTGTTTCATGCTAGTGCAATCGTCAGGCAACTTTATATTTACACACGCTCTATCTCTAATATTGAGCACTTTACCCCATAATTATAGCACACTTTAATACTATATTTCTTAATATATATATATTTATTTATATATATATATATATACATATATATATATATATATATATATATATATATATATATATATATATATATATATATATGTATGTATGTATGTATGTATTGCTAGATATTTGTATCCTAGTATGATTTTATATTATGGTGTCCAGATAATCCCTGTTGTAGACCTATAGGTAGGCACATCTCCCTTTGTTCAACACACAGAGAACTATGCTGGCATGCTGTGGAAAATGCATAAGGCTAATGATTACGAAGGTGTTTGGAGTCATCACTAGTGATGGTGACATTATGCCTCCATTCATCTTCCCACAGGGCAGCAGATTCTAGACAGAGACCTACATAAAGTGCTTTGAGGAGGTAGTACTACCCTGTGTTAAGAGACCCGCTGCTGGAAGTATTTATGCCTGTCCACAGGACTCTGCATCATCCCACACAAGCCAGAGAACCCAGTCATGGTTGTCAGACAAAAACTGTGCTCACACCACGAATAACATCCGGCCAAGTAACTCGTCTAGTGCAATCCACTTGATTAACAAAATTCCTTGTAACACCAAAGAAGATCTGAAGGCAAGGATTATGGAAATATTCAACAGCTTTAACAAGTTGAAGTTATGCAGAAGATTCCGAAGTCCTCTGGGGGGAGTGGTTGAGGCTTTTGGCGAGTTTATAGAATGAATTAGATCTTTAGCATTTCAAGATATTTTTATGTAATTTTGGAAAATATATCTGTTAAAATGAGATGTCAGTGTATTTTTCAGTTTTGCTAAACTTAGACAACATATTCTTCGCACCCTGTATGTATGTGTGTGTGTGTGTGTGTGTGTGTGTGTGTGTGTGTGTGTGTGTGTGACCAAGGAGGATATTAATCCAATGTAAGTTATAGAAAAATATATGATGATAAATGAAGAAAACACCTTAAAAATCCACGTCTGTTATAAATTATTTGATAAATATTGTTATATTCATTTATTCAGACTGAAAGTTTTTAAGAAATGGAATCAATCAATCCTGACAAACATATAAGAAGTTGAAAATTTAAGAAAGCGAGAATAAAAAAAGGCAGAGAAGAACAAAGGAAATGGAAAAAAATGATATTAATAAAAAAGAAAAATAACAAATATAAAAATAAAAATTAAAAATTAAAAAATTAAAAATGAAGGAAAAAAGAAAGAGAGAGACAAGGATGAGAGAAGGCAGAGAGAGAGAGAGAGAGAGAGAGAGAGAGAGAGAGAGAGAGAGAGAGAGAGAGAGAGAGAGAGAGAGTGACCAAAAAGAAACGTAAGCAAAAATAAATAAATAAAATGATGTACAAAAAATTTCTTAAAAGTGCAATAAAAGTTAATATGCCGGGTAAGGGAAGGAAAAGTGGGATAGTGAGTAAAAGATTTACAACAATTTGTCATATAAATTCATTATCATTTTAAATTGCTACTACTATTAGTACTACTACTAATAATAATAATAACCAATATAAATAAAATAATGAAATAAAATAATATAAATAATTAATATAATAAAATAAATAAATAAATAAATAGAGCCAATAAATATAGATAATTATTTAAAAATTTAGAATATAAAAATTGATAAGAATAAAAATAATAAAATTAATACTACTAGTGATTACAAATTATAAATGTTTTAGGCATCAGCAAGATAATCTCTTATATAATAAAATATATCTACAGACCTATAGATAAAAATGTGTGAAATGCAATATAACTACATATACACATACATACATATGAATGCACATAGACACATATCTTTGTGCCCATATATAATAAGATGAAGATGTTGATATACACTTGAAATATTGATTCTTATTATATATATACATGTGTGTGTGTCTGTGTGTATATGTGTGTGTATGTGTGTGCGCGCGAATGTGTATGTGTAAATAATGTCAATTTGTAATTGGTAGAGATAATTCCAAGGAGGACATTAATCTAGTCAGAGGTCAATGTAAGTTACAGAGCAACATGATTTATCTTGAAATTGATTCCTCTCTCTTTCTCTCTCTCTCTTTCTCTCTCTCTCTCTCTCTCTCTCTCTATATATATATATATATATATATATATATATATATATATATATAGAGAGAGAGAGAGAGAGAGACAGACAGACAGAGAGAGAGAGAGAGATAGATAGATATTATCTCTCGGCTATAAAAAGACAAGATTCGGGAAGATTCCTGTACAACGTAAACTTCTGTTGCTGACTGACCGTTATGTAATATAAATTTTAATCACAATATCTGGGTATCGCAATGTTGGCGAAGTTATATTTTATGGTGGGATTACAGTTATTTTAATTACATAATCTGTATTTGGTACTTAAAATAAACGGTATTTGTACTTATCTATCTATCTATCTATCTACATATATATATATACATATATATATATATATATATATGAGAATAGAGAATATTCATTTTATTAGGTAAAAGAATAAAGTGAGATTACTTGTTCTTTAAAAAAAAAACTTTTTTCCATTAAAAATTAATCTTGAAAACGTATCCAAGCAAATATTGAAGGCACATATCGTACTCTTTCTGCAGTTGCATTTAATTTTAGAAAAAATAATTTGTCTTCGTTGGGAATATATTTATTATAACGTTATGCTGAGATATAGGTTTATCGATGTTATTAGCGCAGCTATAGCTGATCGTCACATTAATTTGTTAAAAATCCTTTTTAGTTTGGTGAATGGCTAAAATGCTTATGCATTAAATTTAAGAAAATTGTTCCGATATTCATTTGAAAATTACCATTAAAAACGGATTAAACCATATAATGTTACACCTACATTATTTAAGTTTAGTTTTACTCTCACCGTTCTTTTGTAAATATTCTAAATTCCATAGCTTTTATATATTTAATTTTATTATTATGAAATATATCTATACTGCTGGAGATGGTAGATAAAATTTTGCTTTATAGAAATTATCTAGAATTGTATGATGGGGGTTTGATACTTTACTGGCGTATCTGTGATTATATACCTCTTTGCTATATGTTTAAGTACTGCATCTACAGGGTGGAAATAAATTAAACACAATATGTTGATGAAATTCTTTGACTTTTCTAAGGATAGGGGGGCCATAAAACAACTACTGATCAACATATATATATATATATATATATATATATATATATATATATATATATATATATATATATATATATATATATGTATGTTGCACAGTTTTGGAGTATGCGTGTGTGCATGCTCTATTTTAATATTGTATAATAAACAAATAATAAAGTCTCTACTTTTTTATTGAGTTCTGTATTTAATATTTAGAACGCTGATACTTTCTCTTCCTTCTTTTACATTTATATATATATATATATATATATATATATATATATATATATATATATATATATATATATATATATTACTACAACATGCAAAACAATGAAAGACTTAGTCAGTACTAAACAAAACAATAAGTTAGTAACCGAAAAAGGAGGGTTTAAAAATTTACTATAATAATTGACAAACAGCAAGTGAACGAAGTAAAAGTTTATATGAACACTAGATTGACATTTTACAAGGCAATACCTCAAATGAATTGGCTGTATACCATAACTTGCCTCACCACAATTTGGCCATCAAAAATTCTCTGATCAAAAGGAGAAAATAATTCACTATATCCTAAATGTCTGGAAAGTGTGTTGATCGCATGGTCCTCCCCATCTATTGTGCGCCCTGGCTCTTATATCAGTAAACCGTTCTTGGCAAACCTTCCAATATCACAGCGTGGGATACATACTAACAAAAGTGAAAAATAGGAAGACTTTAAGTGAGTTTAGCTATTTATATATATACATATATATACACACACACACACACACACATATATATATATATATATATATATATATATATATATATATATATATATATATATATATATATATATATATATATATTTTAAAAATTCCAGCAACTCTTATTCGTGCGGATTTGTAGACGTAACAACATAACAAATTATTCCGATAAAGTATCGAAGGACGAAACATAAATAAAAATATATCGTTATCTAATATATATATATATATATATATATATATATATATATATATATATGTATATATATATTGGTGCGAGTGCGTGCGTATGTGTGTAAAATTACACAAATACATACTTATATGTATATAAATAATGCATGTATTTATGATTGATGTTTCATATATTTCATTTTCTGTTGGCTGGCTAAAAACTATATTAATCTTTCATTTTAACTCTTGGGAATTGTTACACTTTCATATTAAAACTCTACGATGTACATCAAACACATTCAAGTTCTACTGAGATTAATCAGATTAAACGCAATGTTATTAATATGAGTGAGGAATCGCTGCTAGGTTTGGCAAATGAAGAAATGTCTCTGTCATCACTTAACCGAATTTGTTCAATATATATATATATATATATATATATATATATATATATATATATATATATATATATATATATATATATATATAAGATAAGGATATTATTTATATATCAAGAAAAATATTGGTTAAAAATGTATGACAAGTTGGAAAAAAGTTTACTTGTGATGCATTTCGTCCTTTAGGACAGCATCAGGCTAAATTTGTTATGATCTTGCGATTGAACATTCGCACAAACGAGGGATGCTTGGAATTTTAGATATTTCTTATCTTAAGGAATTAAATACCATCACCCCTCTTTCCTGCGCATGTATTATACATATTTACATGAACATTTACAGATAAATCCCACAACTAACATAATTCCATTCAGTCAGTACCGTAATGACGGCATTTTTTATAATTTTAAAACTAATATATACTTTTTTTTTTTGTTTTTTTTTTACAATATTTTTCTACTTATTTATATTTTGAGTTATTTAATTTCTTCGGAATGCTGTCATCAAATTTATTATTATGTTCTTGACGTTTGGACCGTTGTACCCTTCGGCCGAAATAAAGGTTTCAGTTCGAAATTCCAATCGCCTGAATTACGAGAACATGATAATAAAGATGATGATAACAGTCTGAACAATGCAAATAATTACAATACCTCATCTCAGAAATTATATTATATTTTTGGCAACCACAATCAAAACGAAAACTTCAGTAAAAAAAAAAAAGCCAAGTTTATTTTTGTTAAGGAAAACACATAAACAAATATAATGTTAGCGTTAAGTAGGAAAGGCTCATGTAGTAGTTTAGAAATAGAGTTGTCCTGAAAAGGACAGTTTCGTGGTCCCTAGTGAATGCTGTCCTGAAACGAACATTTTCTTGCATCTCATTAGCAGGGATGGCTGGAGCGGCAGGAACTGCGGGCCTACATTTTGTGTGCACGGTTGCCTGTTTATATCCTGAAGATATCTTACAAGTTGTTTTAAACTATGTGAGATTTCCGACTGGATGCAACAAAGTCCCCCACTAGATCATTGATCATATTTGTTAATAAAGTATACATGTTTCAAGATGCCGAGGAAAAGCGTCTTTCTTTACTGATTTTCTCTATCTCATGAGAGGTGCGTCTGGTTTTTGTTGTTGTTTTGAAGCCGCATTTGTGTTTGGTGGTGTCTTTTCCAGATATGCTGGCTTGGTCCTCTCGGTAGCAATGGTATTCATAATGTTACCTCAACTGACTCTTATGTATTTATCAGCTTGGCGGATTAACTTTGAAGGGACTAGCTGTGAGTGGTCGTTTAACTGCACCGTTCTGTATAAAAATATACTCGCAGTTTTGAATGTTTTATTTTTGTATGAAAACATACATTTTTTGTGTGTCATGTTGTTGTATCTTTAACCCGTGCTATTTTGTTGCGTAGGTTTTGTATAAATTGGGTCTTTGAGGTTGAAGACTATCTGAAATGTCACTGAAATCTAGCGTTGGTATGGATAGAGGAGCACCAAAAACGAGTTCGGCTGGTGCACAGCCTAAATCTTCCTAAACAGCATTCCTGATAAATTTTAGGTTCATTGTTAGGTCTTCATTCCAGTTAGTCGTATCAGACTCGTAACCAGGGAATCCAAAAGGGAAATGCGAATTCTTTCAACCAGGGCGTTTGCACAGTGGTGAGAAGCCGTCGTTTTGATGTGGTTAGAACCAAGTTAATCGTTGAATTCCCGAAATAGGGAAGATTGAAGTTGGGCTCTACGGTCGGTCGTAATTGCTTGTGGTGTTTCAAAAGTTGCAAGCCAGTCTTTTAGAATCGCTTTGGATACTGTGTTGGCTGTAATGTATTTGATTAGTAAGGCGTTTGACAATCGGAAAAATCGATCGATGATGGTCGGTAGGTACTGGCAATTCTGATGCATTAGTAGATGTCCAACAATATCAATGTGCATGTATGTGAAATGTGTGTCGGTGTTGGTGAATGTGGCAATATGGTATTTAATGTGGCGATGTTCTTTATACGTTTGGCATTACAGGCTCGTGGTAATCCACTTACATGTGTCGTTGATCATGCTGGGCCTGACAAAGCGATCCTTGTCTCGTTTACTTGGGTGCGACAAACTATGTTAATGTCCGAAAACTCTTTTTCTGAGTGTGGAACGAATATAATATCTGGGGCATTTAGTGTGACATCATACTATAGATTCTTGTTGCTGAACGGGACTGGGAATTTCTGAAGTTGCAGTTAGGTGTTCGTGCGTACTTCTTGTAATGTTGAGTCTATTAAATCGTGACTCATTAGGTCGTCAGCAAGTGTATTAATCTCCGACCTTGAGAGTGTATGTTACTGTGTTATCATTACATTTAATCAGGCGTATGTCTGTGTAGAATTGAGAGATATAATCAAATTTCTCGAGATGTTTATTATTTCGAGTTAATGTTCTTAGCTGTTGTCAGCGGTTTGTGGTCAGTGCAGACGGCGAAATAGCTTCCCTCAAGCAGATGGCGGAAATGATTAATGGTTACGTAGATAGTATTTCTCTGGAGAAGTTACTATAGCTGGTTTGAGCTGATGAGAGTTTAGCCTAGAAGAAAGCGATTGGTTTACGATGGGTCTTTAGTTTTTGATCGGTGACTGCGACTACACCTGCGTCAGATGCATCTGTACTCAGTACTGTTTTTGTCTATGGATCGTTGTCAATATATCACAATATTGTGATGGTGGTAGTGCGGTTTTTGCATTGTCTGGTTCATAGCAAGATATGACAATTTCCCAACCCGGATAGAGACCCAACCATTCGGAAATACGAACGTATGCAAGACATATCTATTTATTCTCACAATTAATTATTTTTTCCACAAAAATTAACTGACAAAATTTCCCCAATAAACAAGGCAGAGAGATAGATAAATTTAAAAAAACGATTAACAAAATAATTCTAAGTTAAATATTTGAATGAACGCAAAACCATAGTAACAACCATTTTCAACTTTGTAACATTACACAGAAATCAAAATAGGAATGGCCCATTACAAAAAGCCGTCAGTCTTTCTTTTTCAAAACAATTTTCCGTACGCGAATTCAGGCCTCCATGTGACAAATCATCGAACTTCCCCAAAGGAACATTTATTTAACTTTTTTCTCTAGATTTTTCATCATTACTTATTATTTTTGTTTCCGTTTTAGTTGCGTGTATGAGTTTGAGCATGAGAACATAGTACTGACAGTTTTTATTTTCTGTACATACGTCATGATTACATTTTATCATTTACCATATTGCCTTCATGAATCCTCCTATTTTTCCATATTTACTTCTTGAATCCTCCTCTTAAATATTTTCATCGAATATTAGAACGCTATCTTGTAACACAGATTCGGCGTCCCCCATTTTGTGAAATCCTGGTCAACGGCGCCAAATAATTATACCGTTGCATTCTCTCTCGCCTACTAACATGCTTGTGTGGGGTCATGGTCGACGGTCTCCATTCATTAATAACGTTGCCTTCTCTCGCACGTGTAAGATATATATATATATATATATATATATATATATATATATATATATATATATATATATATATATATATATATATATATATAATTATATATATATATATATATATATATATATATATATAATTATATATATATATATATATATATATGCATTATATCACATATATACATATATATAATTATATATATATATAAGTATATAGATATATATAATATCATATATATATATATATATATATATATATATATATATATATATATATATATATATATATATATGTATGTGTTATGTCGAACTTGTATCGAATAAATGAACCACATGTTAAAAAAAGAAGGGATACTTTCTCTGTATTCACTCATGGATTGAAGCGGCACAAGGGAATCAGCGAAAAAGATACACAAGACAAAAGATTTAAAAATGAAGCATTTATTTACAAATAAAGAAACAAATGAAGAAAAGAAAAATGATTATAAAAGAACAGAAGAGACGGTCTAATACATATATATAACAAGATCAAGCCAGGAAGTCAACATATCTCTCTTGATGGGTCAGTCATATCTACATAGATAGTTCTAATTCGCCTAAGCCAGTGTCTATATGCGTAAGAAATATTTCGGCATCCGGTAATTTTCCTGGAGACTAATTCTTTCCTAATGCCCACGGATACTCACCGACGTGCTACTGGATTTTGTTGGTCAATATGCTTTAGTATATATTAGCCTTTTCATTCGGTAGTGGATAGAGTTTGCTGTTTTCATTATTCCTGTGGGCAATCCATTAAGAATCGTAGCGTTTCTCTCACCAGTCTTCATCCGCCGCGGGTCAGACAGGAAATTTTATGTTTTTTTTAGATTTTTGCTGTCCCCAAACTTTGTCACGTGGGTCACCCTTCGTCTTTGACGGGGTATATCTGAGGATGGGGTGCTAATCACGATGTGGTTGCGAGATGGAAAAAAAATTCAAGCAACCCCTAGTAAGGTCTGATCAAGTGATCGCAGCAAGGCAGCCTGATGGTGCCTGGAGTTAATTAATGGTCAATCGATTTTGGAACCAAGTCATTCTCGGGTTGATCGACCTTCACATGAAGTGAAAGGGACGGAAAGTCAATAAGAAACAGCAGAGAAAAGGAGGGAAATGTTGACCATAGAACATATTTGAACGTAAGTTGAACTTATTTAACTTAATTTATTTTAATTTTCACTTAACTATCTATCGAAGAAGGATTTGGGACTTTGGGGTGATTTTTACACTTATGCCTATATGGCCAAAGAAATCGGATGTGCATCATATATATATATATGTGTATATAGCTGCACTGGGAAGTAACCATCAGTCGACTTCATGAAACGAGAGAGCAAAGTAAGACATCTACACGTGTTCCTGCTGCACTTGGATATAATACATGTTCTGTACACTTTATGGTCCTTTGTGCAGTTCTCAGCCGGTTTCACTCAAAGGCCATGCAAGTCATAGTCATGTAGATAATTAGTTCCTGGTCGTCGGAACCTTATACATATATATATATATACACACACACACACACACACACACATATATATATATATATATATATATATATATATATATATATATATATATATATATATATATATATATATATATATAGATAGATAGATAGAGAGAGAGAGAGAGAGAGAGAGACCGGTTCCATTTTACCGCTTAAGTTAGTACAAAGGCCCCTGCTATGCGCTACCGTTACAACATCCACAGAAGTTTGGAAATCGAAGTACTGCTGGATGGACGGGCGATAGTCTTTCCTTTTCCTTCTTCGTAAAGAACAATTCTCAAAGCGGGCTTCTGGAGTATTCATTCATTTCCACGTTACACATAATTTCGGCGGACAAAACCATGTCAGCAAATTTCCTTCACTATTGCTATTTCAATATAAAATGTTCATACGTTACCACTTTTAAACGTTTCAAGTCAAGTTTTCTCCTTTAATTTTCGCGCAAATTCTCAGAGCCTCGGTGTATAGGTTGAACATCATACATATATATATATATATATATATATATATATATATATATATATATATATATATATATATATATATATATATATACACACACACACATATATATATATATATATGTGTGTATATATATATATACACATATATATATATACATATATATATATGTGTGTATACATATATATATATATATATGTACACACACATATATATATATATATACACATATATATATATATATATATATATATATATATATATATATATATATATATATATATATATATAAATAAAAAACACGACATATTTTTAATTTTACTTTTATTTTATGTTTTCACACGTGTATTGAGCTCCTTTTAATAAGGCTGTTTCTTGGTCTGATTCGACTCAATTAACCATATTCATACTTACATACTGTGCCGCTTGCCATTCGTGCTGGAAGCTCCGATACGAATATTTCAGAGTGTTTTGGTGTCAATCGGAGGACAGTGCAGAGGAGTCGGAAAGAGTTGCGTGTATCTACTGTGATTAAGAATGTATTTGAAGTGATTACTAGTGATAGCGACGTTATACCTCCATTCACATTCCCATATCAACACGGGTGTCTACATCAAGTGCCTTGATGAGATAGTTCTGCTCTGGTTCAAGAGGGTGGCTGCTTGAACACCATATGTCTGAAAACAGGACACTGCAGCAACCCACACATGCAAGAGAACCAAGTCATGGCTGCCAGTCAATTTCTGCGACCACATCATACCTTGCATCTTACCATATATCTCCCAAGATTGCAGACCTCAGGATTATAATGTGTGGGGAACAGGCAAATCAATAGCTGCATCTGTTGTAAGGAATGTTGTGTCACTGTGTCGTGCTAGAAATCTTTTTTCGTTGGAATCTATCATGTACATTCAAAACATCTGCCATTCACCCGCGCCTTGAAAACTGCTGCCATATCTGGTCTGGTGTTCCTGCTATTCAGTTCGAGGCATGTGGTAAAATCTAGAGAGGGATTTGTAATTTTATCGATACTGACTTTGCATCACGACTTCAATGACTTGCTCACCGACAGAGCGTGGCTTTCTCTCTGACGAGCAATTTTCCATAGTCCGCCGACTACATAAATTTAAGCGGGTTTTGAGATTAGCATCTAGGTCCGAAATCTTTAATGTTGAAATAGCTAAATACAACCGCGACTTCTAGTCCAACACTTTATTTTCTCGCAATTCCCGCCCGTTTACTTACTTCCCTGATAAAACTGCAATCGTTAAAAATTTAAACGCAACATCATTCGCGATCTTCAGTTTTCTTGAATCCCGTTCCTATTTTGCCATTTTTCAATTCTCCATATACACAGATTTTTCTTTCATGTACACTCCCGGTAACTAGCTGCGCCTTACTTGGGGTGAAAACACACACACACACGCACACACGCACACACACACATATATATATATATGTATTATATTATGTCATCCCATAAGTTCTGTCCGAATTTTAACTTTTTGTTAAAATGAACGAAATTTAATGAGGATTTTAAAACGTCTAATGGCGCTGGACATTATTTTTATGTTTAGATGCATTTAAACTGATCGAATTTTATTTCAGAGAACAATAAAATTAAATTTTGTTTGATTAAATCCCTGCTAACATGGAAGTACCAAAGAATAATTTGAGGCACATAATGCTTTATGAGTTCAAGAAAGGAAACTCAGCAGCCGAAGCGGCTAAAAACATTCACTCAGTTTATGAAGACGAATGTGTGAATGAAAGAACTTGCAGAAGATGGTTTTCAAAATTCAGTGGTGGAGATTTCACCCTTGAAGATGAAGATCGAACCGGACGTCCAGTTGAGTTTGATGAAAAGCTTCTTGAAGTAGCCCTTGAAGAAAATCATGCTTTATCAGTTGAGGAGTTGGCAGTGGTTCTCAGTTCAAACCATACAACTGTTCATCGTCATCTTCAACAACTTGGAAAAGTTCCTAAACTTGGAAAATGGATGCCTCATGAATTGTCTGAAAGCAACCTCAAATCCCGAGTTGACATCTGCTATTCTCTCCATTCTCGCCAACTTGTTTCACCTTTTTTGGATAGACTTATGACTGGCCACGAAAAAAGGAACTTTTATCGAAATGTTAAGCGTCGTAGAGAGTGGCTTGGTAAAGGGGAAGGACCCCAGCCACAGTCGAGAATGGAACTTCATGGGCAAATGGTTCTTCTTTCAATCTGGTGGGATTGCCAAGGAATAATCCACTTTGAATTCTTACCACCTAATGCAACAATTAATGCTCAATTATACTGTAAGCAATTAGAGCGTTTGAACCATGCTCTGAGGAAAAATACCTGCTCTAGTGAATCGAAAACGGGTGATGTTTCATCAGGAAAATGCGCGACCGCACACAGCAAGAATCACGTCACAAAAGATCGAAGAACTCGGTTGGGAGAAAATTCCTTATACACCTTATTCTCCCGACCTTGCTCCTTCAGACTACCATTTGTTTCGTAGCTTACAGAATCATTTGGAAGAAACAGCTTTTTAACAGAGGAAGAGGTTAAAACTGACATTTGTGAGTTCTTCGAATCAAAGCCACAAGAATTTTACAGTAATTGAATTAGTAAGCTTGTTAATAGATGGAAGGAATCGTAGATAATCAGGGAAAATACATTGTAGATTGAATTTGTAATAAAATGTAACATTTGCTCACTTATTTTCTTTATTCAAAATTCGAACAGAATTCTAAGGGATGACCTGATATATATATAAAATTTGTGTATTTTGGCTGCAATCCTTCTTTCATGCACTTTTCATTGAATACAACATACAAGATGCTTTGATTTTTATTTTTTTATAAAATCTCTCATTTCTTTCTTTTCAGATGTTAAATTATATAATAACTGTCCGAATGTTCTTTTTTTCCCGAGCGTTTTCGACTATACATTTAACACATTTCAAGGATGAAATATTTTAACTGTCAAAAAAGAAATAGTTTGTTGAATGTATGTATTTATACAATGTTTCATTTTTTGTCAAAACACGGTCAAGATATTGTGTCCATGTTCATAGTTGATATTATTGAGTGTTGTTTTGTTTTGTTTTTATTAATAAAACATCCATTAATTTTTTAGCTTTTTTGCATGTAGATGATGCTATTATATTTGTATTGTCAACGAGTATGTTACAAATAGTGTTAAGTAGGTCTCTATGAATATTTAAATGAGACCTAATTGAGCTATGGTCAGAAAAGCGTAGATTGACTCCTCGTGTCAAACATGTTATAGTATGGTCTATATAATTATTTACGAATTTTGATAGATCAGGAATACAATTCCTTAATGGTCATAATATATATATTATGATGCATCTTAGCAATAGGAATTTTTTCATAAATTTGAAATATTCCTACTTCTACCCCTTAATCCTGTCACAGTAAAAAAAAAAGGGGTATTCAAAATTTCAGCTCAATCGGAAAATTGCTCAACGACATTCAAACGGCTTGAAGATGGAACATAATATATGAAAAGATTAATTCCATTCAAAAGCGGTCTACTGTCGCTATTTCAATCATTTTCGTTTTTATTATTAGATATATTTATGTGGATATATCCACGCAATTCCAGCAAATGTTTGAAACGCTCGGAATCAAATTTATCAATTTTCAATTTGGAAAATTAACAAAATAACATGAAAAAATTTAAGAAATATTAGTTTTTCTAAATGAAACACACAACTTCTATACGAGAAACGCATTTTAGTTACAGCAATAATTTCTATAGACTCACAAAGATAATTTGTACACTGAACATTGAACATTATTTTTATATAACAGAGGATTTATTTTCAGGTAGGTATGTTTCACCGTTTCCGGTAATATTTTGTAGACAAATTGTTTGTCAGTTTCATCTTTTTTGAGAATGTAATTGAAATTCTGAATGAGTTTGACATCTCTCTCTCTCTCTCTCTGCAACGTCATTACCAACAACTGTTTTCTCAAGTTTTCAAGTTCACTTTTGTAACCAGTACCATCCTTCCATGAGTCTTTATCGAGGAAATCGGTGCTGATAGAAAATTCTGTGAAAAACTTTTTTGTATCAGGATATATAAAAGAAAAGTAAAGTTTGTAAATGAAAAAAACTCATTTTGATGCAGATGATTTTTTCTTTCTCTTCTTCACGTTTGTCTGTTTCAAGCATAACTTGAGCCATATTGTTTTTACCCTGTTGGAACATCGTCATAAAATATAAACAGAACCACAGTCTCGGGACCTAAGTTCCAGAGACGATTGGAATTTTTTTTCGCAGCTACCTTACTGATTTCTGGATAAATATCCTGATAATGTATCAGTTGACGCATGAACAGGAAATCATGATAACTTTCCTACAGGTGACAGAAACCAGGCCCAAACGTACAACCGAGCAAGAAAAAAATATATTATTAAAGGGTTCTTCTCCCCATGAGATAAAGGAAAATCATATTGAAACAGGTATATCTTGAATGCAAAAATTGCCTTTCTCATTCATCTACCATGAGTTACAGCCCTTGGTACTCGAAAGGATATCCGGTTTTGCGGAATGCCACCAAGGAATACCATCGTTAACTCCAACAAACCTCGTTAATGACCTCGATGTTGATTCTGCTTAGGAAAGTCGTATTAAGTAATTTAAGAAAGATAGTGCAGAAATCTTCTAGCACTTCAATAGTTACCAGTTCTTAAAATTCTTCTTGAGATTTGTCCAAGTTTCTCTAAACCTTTTGATAAACGCCATGTTTTAACCAAAAGTTACACATATCTCCGAGTCGAAACAGCTCTTCGAACGTGATAAAAATATGATGACGGCCGCAATTGAACATTTTTACTAGATTTGTACAGGTACTATTTACTCAACCTTTGTTAGTTGCTGTCTTATCACATTAAAGTACCTGAATTATTGTAGGTTATACCCAACTTATCCACTGTTTGATAAACAACTATGGCTTGCTCTTCTCCTGAAAATGTTGGGTGTTTCAGGGACACCCTACAATTGCTCTTTGCCTTGAGAAGTTACTTTTACTGCCAGTCTATCAAACTTTTTAATGCCTGTGGGATCTGTGAGCTGTTTTTTTATCACAGTACAACACTAATTCGTGAGAGTCGTTTAGGCTGAATTTCTGCTGTATTTGTCAGTGTCGGTCTTCTCTGAATTTCTTTCTAAGGCGTTAAAAAGTGGTGCGATGTATTACTAGGTTGTCTGCATCACATCTTAAAGATTCTTCAGCAGCCATTAATATGTAAACCCCATTTCTTCCAGTGATTTTGCTCCTATAAAAAATTCTTTGAGACGCGGTGTAAAATGATGCAATGTATCTCGAGCTGCTGGAATTGTTGATGCTACTGTTGTTACTGTTGTTGGTATTTTCTTAACAATGACAGAAAGTTCCACTCTCGTCACCACCGTCACTCCTTTGGCTGCTTAATAGTGAACCATCAGTTTCTGATGCAACAAACAGATGAGCAACATGTTTTTTTCCATTTCTTCATAAGTACTTTTCTCTTGCCAATTTCCATTGCAGTGCGCTTCTGTGCTATTTCTTCCTTGTGTTTAAGTTTTGATCTACTCCAACCGTTGGGGCCGGTTGTCAATTTTGGCGCTGAAGCAATAAGAACATTTTATCCTCTTCAATTTCCATATGTCCTGAATAATCTATAGCAAAGAGATTGTCCATGTTTTTTTTCACAAAAAAGAAGTTCCCTTCTTTCTTTGCCCTGCCTGTAGATATAAGCATTTTTTTTCTGTAAACCATTCCATTCATCACAGAGTTTGTGTAGCTTATCAACGGAGTGGTCAGTTCTTCTGATAGGAATTCGTGCTTTTTGCCAAAAAAAAAAAATGGAAACTTCCTGAATCACTAATGATGTAATTGCTTTCTCTTACATTGTAGAAAAAAACGCTTAAACCTCGCCGATTCGAGGGGCGATTTGATTGAAAATCTAGCTAACAAATGTGGTGGAAAATGTTATTCTTAACTTGTGTGATGAACTACATGAATAATTGATTCCAGTTTATAAGTGCAGGAAGAACATGTAAGAAAAGCTACTTCGAACATGCACAGAGAGTTCTTAAAGATAAAAGGAAGAATTAGAATTATATTTGGTAACAAAATATGTATACAATTCACATAATATTATACATTTGGGAGGTATTATAATCAAGGCTTTACAACTATGTTAGGGCCGCAAACAGAACAGGAGAAGATCTATATCTTAATGTCACCAAAATGAACGAGCACTAAATATATACTACAAACAAAATAACTTACAAATGCGGATGACGGCGAAAAAAAATCGGTGTTTACCCTCTACCTGTACTCTGGACCCAAACTTTGAGAGATTGCTTTCACCATTATATTTATTGTCATTTATCCTTCTAATACCAAGAATAATTCTCAACATTTTTTTTAAATTTAAGAGAAAATTATATTAAAGACAAAAAAAATTATGAGAAAAAATGATTTCCGGGCGAAAATTTCAAAATTTTAATGTCGATGAGGATCGTCTGGCAATGGCTGTTTGATCTAAAATTTGGTTAGATTGTTTTTCCGTTAATTGAAACAAGATAGGGGTTTGGGAGATAAACCTTTATAAATTTGAAAAATAAGTGCCACCCTCATATATATATATATATATATATATATATATATATGATCTCTGACAATCTTTCTCTTTTTACTAATTTTACTCTGTTTGGTCTTCAGTTCCACTATTGTTGCATCAGACGAATCGCCATACAGCAATGTCATTTCCTTGCTTTACTTTCTTATTTATTGAGGGTGAGAATGACTTTCGTTACCCAGCGGGCTACTAATATTTCAGGAGTACAAAGGGAAGACAAGAAGAGACTAGGTAAATGCAATCGTGTTTCTAAGTCTACAAATTGCTTACGTGGATTGCAGCCTCTCGAGATCTTGCTGTGTCACGCTATTCTTTGTGTGTTTCGTATGTGTAGTATCGATCGTCAACCGAGAAGTGCTAAAATCTACACTGGAGAAATCACCAATATTTCTTATTCGGGTGTAAAAAAAGTTTTATCAACAGCCTACCAATTACATATGCGTGTATGCAGTCCGTTGCTGCAAGACGGAATGTGTTAAGTATAAGAGTTAAGACCCTCATTGTTATAAGGAGTTGATAGAAATTACTCAAGCTTTATGGATTATAATAATGAAAGCTGAGTTAATGACAGATTAAAAATTAAAATTCTTCCGGTAGAAAATAAAGTAGCCTTAATATAAAAATCCTTAAAATAGTTACAAAAAATATTTAATTAGCACATAGCAGAAACGAACAATAATAGTTATGTTAACAATATGAAAAATTGTATAATAATAATTATGATAACAATAAAAAATAGTTAGTAAAAACTCCAAGAAATATATTAGTGTAATATATAATTTATATGGACGATTTTATGAGTACCAAATTGAACTTATCTCAAACCATGCCATTTATCCAAATATCTTAGACCATAATTTTGTATTAAGGGATTTTTTTTGTTAATTAAAATAAGACTTAAGTCACGAAGCAGAATATGTATTAAATCTCCACTAATGTCGGATTCGTATCCGTAAATGACGTTCTGGGTCATGCACTATTTTGTTACTTTGATTAAACTACTGTTATTAAATCATGGGGTATTTAAGATCAATAGCTATTAAATAAAAGGGAGGCTAATGTCAGCAGATGCTTCCATCGGGCACCAAGTTTTAAACAATTTGAATTTAATCTCACCATACTAGTATCTTAATCGTTTTCGAGATAAAATTCCAAAATATCATTTGTTGTATTCCTTACGCTGTAACCCCAAAATACATATACACACACACGCACACACACATTAACACGTACATACACACAGACAAACACATACACAGACAAACCCACACAGGCACACACAGACAGACAAACACACACACATATATATATATATATATATATATATATATATATATATATATATATATATATATGATAAATTATATTTCAAAGTATGATATATTTATGAGTTAAAGTATTCAATATCAGGAATAGAGCGTATGTAAATATAAAAGTGGACATTCGAGTCAACACCCAGACTGTGTCTTTCACGAATTGAGACAAGTTTTTTATACATATTTTTAATAGGCTCCTCTCATATTCATGGAAAAGCTTCTTAGTATCCTTATTGAAGGAAGAAAGAAAATTGGCATGTTGATACATATTCATTAATTCTGAGTACTTTCGACATTAGCACAATGTCATCATCAGCGTGTTGTTTTTCTAAGACAAAAATCGTTGCGTTCATCCTTTTTCTAAGACAAAATTGCGTGTTCATCTGAAAGTTGATTTTAAAAAAAATGTGAAATGAGCAACGCTAACGCCATGTGCTGTGCGATCTAAATTTCACGATGCTAACGTCAGGGAATGTAACTAAGTTATGATATGTCAAAACGGTTTTCTTTATTATTTACTTATATTTTCTTATACATACATACATACATACATATATATATATAGAGAGAGATAGATAGATATATAGATGTATGTATAAACGCAAGATTAATTTAATTTTATTGATATTAAGCTTGTTTAGCATTAAAGCGGTATAAACTTTTATGAAATAAAATTAAGTTTGTCTAGCAGTATATATTTATCAATAGAGCTTGTGCCCCTCGAAGTTTGGAAAATAAGCTGTTTCGTTTTTTATGTGCCTTGTAACAGAGAACTCAGGGTTAGAAGCTGAATAAAGGTCATGCAAAACCATTGTGCTAATTACAGATCTGAGATGATAACCACATGATAACAAGCACATTATCAAGTGTGAATTTCCCTGTCTTCTTAACATGAGGATGATGTGCCTTAATATGTCATTGTATTTTTTATACTAAAAATATGGGTAATCTTTCGGCTGAAAAAAATTTTCTGACATTGAATGGAAAAATATATATCCACTAGTTATAACTAGGTAATTGAACATTTCCAGAAAAATTCAAATAACCCTAAAGACGATTGGTAATACTGGTAGAAAGAAAACCACAAGACCATGGAAATTAAGGAAAGATTGCGAGAATTGCAATAGGTAATCTAAAATTAGCAGTCAAACAGGAAAGTAATTCACTTTTAAAAGTTTTAGCCTGTAAACTAAGTATTAAGAAAAGAGAACAGCTTTAACTGGTGTATAGTAGCGAAAAACATTATTTGCCATAATTATCAGAATAGAAGATTGATCTGGTCATAAGAACATTCTGGAAAGTAGAATTTTTTTTTGATGGTTGCAAGAGTTACATTCTAATGCAATTGAACAATTATGATGACCAGTGGAAAAGAGACACAATGCAGAATACACCATGAAATCAGTAAAATTATGTGATGGAAACGTAATGGCATGAGGTTGCACGAAGAGCAAAAGAAGAAGAAAATTGGAGAGCGTTCTTGGAAACCTAAACAGCGAAATCTATATCTCTCTATGTCTCTGAGATGAGGTATTATGATTACTTACATTATTTATATTCGGTCTGTTATCCTAATCTTCAATGCCACAATTAAAAAGTTTCGGCAGTTTTACGCTCCAGCCTTCTTCAGGTGATTGGAATTTTTAACAGAATCCTTTATTTCGTACATCGGGGTAGATTGTTCATCAAGAAATGCTCAGTGTAAACAGTATCCTACAACGTAAAAACTACTCTCGGGACATCGTAGCAGCTCCAACAAATTGGGATAGAAGGGTTCAATAGGATAACAGTACTTAGAAAACCGTCTACCTACCCTATGTGAAGTGATTATCAGAGAGAAATCAAAGGATCTGTGGTCTATATAACATACATTTGTATCATGTAAATATATATAATGATAGCTAAACAGACGGACATATATACAATACTAATGAGATGGAAAACACTATTATTTTTGTATAGAAATTAAAGTTTCCAGGCATTGGAACATATGCAAACACTCATATATATATATATATATATATATATATATATATATATATATATATATATATATATATATATATATATATATATATATAATATTTGTGTGGGTATATATATATATATATATATATATATATATATTTATATTCATATGCGTATCTATACAAATTTATATATATATATATATATATATATATATATATATATATATATATATATATATATATATATATATATATATATATATATATATATTGTGTATAGATACACATTTACATATATATGTGTGCTGGGTATATGCATACAAATATCAGTGTCGCCATCAATCGGGATAAATAAAATATGATTGTCTCGCCAAAATGTGCGAACGGTAGCCAAACAATTATACAGTTGACCACGGTAAGTTCTAATCGAAAGCAAAATAAACTGTCAATTTGGCTTAGACAGACCAACGATCAATCCGATAAGACTCCGCAATTTTGACAGATGACCACGTGACACACGCCTAATTTTTGGCACAACTTACTATTGTCTTTACGGTATTCACCCTGTGACCGGAATAGTCAACCAAGAAGAAATTGTCAAACTGATTATTTCCACACCTTAAAACACTTAGACAGCACATTTCCTGTTCGCTCGACGCATATATGAAGATTCTGCAAAATCATCCAAGTGTTCCATTCCTTCAAAGTTATATATCTGTCGCGATTTTCTTAACTTTCTTGGGGTACTTGGAAAGCGAGAAAGAAAAATATTTCCGTTATTTATATATACGGGTCAGTGATTCATTGTGCGTAGCCTATTCTAACGGTTATTTCGGCGGGAGTGCTTTGTTAATTTGTATATTATATACTTTATTTATTTATTTGGAAATATTTATTTTAATTGTTTTTGTTTATTTATTTTTATTTCAGTTATTCTTTTCAATTTTCCATTTTGATGTAACGTAGTGTTTGCATTTTGAGATGAGTTCTATCGTTTATTTAGTAGGTTCTTTTGGTCTGGGAAGGTAATTATAGCTAACTTTTTCTTCAAGTAGAGTTTTCAGTTTTTGTGTTGATTGTTGCAGGCTGATGTTCTTTTCCTTATTTTCAATGATAATTTTGGTGTGATTTCCTTATTGATTTTTATTTTCCAGATATACTTCGGGAGTACTGCGGTTTTCGCGTATTTACTGTTTGTGAAATATGTTTTGTGTACATAGTTTCTTTCTTTCCAGGGTGCGTCGGTTGGTCCTGTGTATACCTTGTCGTCCTTTATTTAATGATTTTACCGTGGCTTGGTATGTTACATCGTTTTGTAATAAATTTCGGTTTGCTTAAATAAATAAAGCTAAATAGTAAACAAATTAACAAAGCACTCGCTCCAAAATAACCGTTAGAATAGACTACCCACAATGCATCACTTACTCATATATTTAAATAGTCGAGAAAAAAGCACGACGCATGCGGCCTGATGTTTGCTTTTAGCATGAAACAGACTATCGCGTCTGAGTGCTTATTTCAATGTTCACTCATATATATATATATATATATATATATATATATATATATATATATATATATATATATATATATTATTTAAAAATTGTTAGAAAGATTTTGTATAAAATCTCATTGTATACACTAAAATGAGGACGGGGGAAAAAGGCATCTAATATTTAATATAGTGATATTTATTTATAATATATGTATTTTTACAGACAAGAATTAAATCTTTGTTACTTAACATTGAATTTTCAGTGTTTTTGTCTTAGAAAATAATTTATTTTCTTCTTTTTAAAAACTTTGTTTTTACTTTAACCGGTTTCGTTTAGCTCCTCAAAAAGGTTTTAACTATCTCTATTTTGATGCTTATATTTTGTATCTATGAAAAAAAATGGAAATCAAGGGGTGTAACTGGTTGTATATGTCGTTTATGCTAAGGGGAATTTGGTAGAAACTTTTAATGCAATGAATTAAGTATGGTTTGATCTTGCTGATGAAAAGTATTTCCTTATTAAACCGCCATTGTTCAGTAGTTCTGTCGTCGCACTGGTAGAATAGGAAGATACAAACATTTTGCAGGTTTTGTCCTCAGCCTTCCTTTGTATGTTGGCTAAGGTCTAATTTTCTGGTGTGGGGGTTCCTCATTTGTTGGCGATGAACTGTCATTCTTTGTCGGAGTGATTAGCCCATTTGGCCAATGCAATGCTTGTGACAACATTTGTATGTAATGATGTATATTAAATTATCTGAGTCGCTAGAAGTCATTTTTAATTTTTAATTGTGATTCGTCTTTGAACTGAAATTCATGGCTCGATAACAAGTAGTTGGATACCCCTCAAAGGGTCGGTTGCATTTTTTCACCTGAGTGTTTTTAATTGTGTTCTACAGTTTTGCACTGGTCAGTATCGTTTCTTTAGTGATTTAGGTTGCCGTTTGCTCTTTATAATTGGATATTTTGTAATAGGCTTTTCATTTTTTTACATTTAGTAAGATTGGTAGATTTAGTTGTATGTGTGTTTAGATTTATGTGTTCCTTGGGATGAAAGCTGAGATATAAGGGATGACCTTTTTTTCTTTTTGTTTCTCGGGGTGTGTGGATGTTAATTTGTTTTGTTTTTCAATACGATTGTTACCAAACTCTGTGGGTATTTTCGTTTGATGAGTTTTTTTTTCATCTCTGCTAGTATGTGGCCTCTTGTGGTTGCGTGCGAGACTACTAGACATGTCCGCTTGGCTAGGTTGAGTGAGATGTCGGTACGAGTGTGTTGCGGGTGAGCATATAAAAAGGAGATATCACATGGTTTAAAGAATATATCGGTTTCTATTTCAGTGTTTTTGTTATTAATATGTCTAAAAAGTGAAGTTTTTTTTGTTACTCTCCTCCATAATTAATTGGAAGCTAAGATTTATATTATTAACGCAAGTTTTGAATGCCTTTAGTTTATCCAGACTTTCATTCCACAGAATGATACAGATATCTAGATATCTTTTGCAGTTTTTATTTATGTTGCAACTGAAGCCATTCCCATAGATTTATAAGGTTCTGTCATAGGTTTTTCGTTCATGATATCCCATCACTAGTTTGGCATAGTTTGGTGCATGTTTTGCCCTCATCGCTGTTCCTGGTTTTTGTCAGTATGTTGTTTCGTTGAAAATGAAATAATTGTTTTTATGGTGAATTCTAGGGTTTCTATAATGATAGTTTGAAATTTCCTTTGGTACGATTTGTTAGCTGATGGGGGAATGTTTCTAATCCGTATTTTATGGCCTCTATTCCGTAGTCATGAAGGATGTTGCTATATCAGTTCACAACATCCATTGAGACCATATGTATTTTGGTTTATCTCATTGAGAAGATGATTCAGACAATTTATATATTCTGGAATGAATCTCCGAACGTGTTTAATAAGAGATTTCAGTATTATATCTAGAACATTGCTTAGAAGTTGTGTCTCTCAAATTGGGCCTGCTATTATAGACCTTAGATTTAGGTTGGGGCGGGTATATTCACACAATGAGTTTTTGTATTATTACATGTTTCAGTAATGAGCTTACTTTTGTGCATTGTTTGTTTTATATCTAAAGCGTGTAAGGTAGGCATGTTCCTTAGAAGTAAGATAGTCTCCGTATGAGTGTATTAAGTTGATGAGTTTTTCATCACTTGTTGAGGTTGGTATTGTCTGGCTTCTTCATAAGCGAACAAAGAAGACGCAGTTTTATTATGGATACAGAACAGTATACAAACATCATACATAATATGCTACAGGGTGATACCTACTATGAAGACATTTTAAAAGATTTAAGCGCTGTACTAAAATGGCTTCGAGATCTTAAAAATTAACTTTTGATCTGACTGCATGTAGCCGTAATTTCTATTCTAACATGTTCTTTTCTCCCTTCTGTCTCTATGCTTTCCAGCCAACTTTTATCTGAGAAAATTTCAATGCAAAATCAATCGCTATCTACAGTCGTCTTGATTATTCCTTTCCAACATTTATTTCTCTACCTGCTCATTATGAATTATTCTGATTCGAATTCTTATACACCCTGTAACCCCTTGTTTATATGTGGCTTTACTGTCTTGTATATTTTATACCAGTTTATATATATATATATATATATATATATATATATATATATATATATATATATATATATATATATATATATATATGTGTATGTGTGTGTGTGTGTGTGTATGTATGTATATATATATATATATATATATATATATATATATATATATATATATATATATATACACATACATACATACACGCACACACACATATATATATATAAAATCTGGGATGAGTAGTTATCATTATTTACACTGTTTATTGTATTCAGTTTTATCTTTTTATCACAACGTTTCGACCGATATTTCCTCTGATCTTCATCAGGCGTATGTCGATCAGGGTGACCAACAGAGAATTACAAACTGAACCGTCTTATTTAATCTACGGAGGTAGACTGTTCTTGTTTCCCTGCTCATGTTCAAGGGTATCTCCTCTAGTTATTAAAAACGCCATGCAACTTCAGCTTCGCCTATACAATGTTTTACACATCAAATTTTCATCGTGGTATATTTTATAGTAAAAAAATCCCTTCAAAAGAAAATTTAATAAAAATCATAGTCAACTGAATTATTTGTCTTTATTCTCCCTATAAATATTTTTCTATAATTTTATATTTCTCTTTTCTTATATAAAATGTTATAAACGAGGCTTGTAAAATATATGACGTTACTTTTTTTTTAACATAACAGCCAAAAGAGACATGGTACATAATAAAGAAATGCCGTAGAAGTTTGATTCCTTTCTCTGTAAAATAATGCCACATATGACAAAGAGAGTTTACCACATGAATATAATACCGCATTAACAATGTAACTGCATGCTAGTCTCATATATATATTTTTCTATTTCAAGTTCCTCTAGTAAGATAACTATTATATATTCAATGCGACACAAATGGCTCATAAAATATTCCGAATTAGAAAAACGTGACAAACCCAAAAAATAATAATAATAATAATAATAATAATAATAATAATAATAATAATAATAATGATAATAATACAAAATATTGTTCTACCGACGCCTCCTATCACAGCTACAATTGAAAATAATTTATCTAAGTTCAATATAAAATTTGTCAGAAATACGATTAAGAAATCAAATAATATTAAATGTATAATCAATACAAAACAAAGCAAAAAAAAATAAATTGAAGAGGAATTTACTTTATCAGCTACAATAATAGCCAGAAAGAATATATTTGCGAAGTTTAAATAAAAGATTATATGAATAAAAAATGGATATTAAAAAGAAATAGCTTTAGTTGCCTCCACCCCGTACAGGGAGTTACCACAATTTTGATTTTTAAAAAAATCCAACTTTAATTAAAAGAGAAAATAATTCACACAGACGAAAATGTTTATAAAGTGCTTCATTCATCAGTTCACCCTCAGTTGCTTCTAAGTTAATACAACATTAAACCATTCTTGGCGGATTTTCTGTTATCACAATGTGGGATATTTAAAGACAAATATAAGGAAAAGAATAAAAAAAACTATAATGTAAATGAATTTTACTAAATCATATACGCTATTTCATGAAATTAATACTGGATTTACCGAATTACTCGGACAATTTATATTTCATTTATTTACAAAAAAGAAAAACAAAATTAAACAAAATCCCAACAGGAGTAACTTGTAAGTCGTTTTTAACGAAACTTGTTTTTTTTTGTGTATATATATATATATATATATATATATATATATATATATATATATATATATATACACATACATACATATATAAATATATATATATATATATATATATATATATATATATATATATATATATATGTGTGTGTGTGTGTGTGTGTGTGTGTGTGTGTGTGTGTGTGTGTGTATGTATTCACATACACGCTCTCACCCTTACGCCATCAACGCACGCTACGAAGAAAAGGAATTTTTAACAATAAGCATTACCGGCTACCAGAGGGCTCAATTCGTACCGAAGAGCTTTTAGCATTAATGTGCAGTAGCCGACAAAGTCACTTACTTCTTTCTTCTTGCTCAGCCTATGAATGGGAGGATATAATTATCCGCAGAAAGACTGGTATGACGAGATATGCGATTGCCTCAAACCGGGATCGAATCCCGACCGATTTGACATCAGTGAGAGATTCTCACACTTAGCACACGCTGAGTGAATTTTAACGCATTATCTACCGATTGCCAGAGGGATCTATTCCTAGGGACAAGATTTAGCATTATGAGCTAAAAGGGTAAGCGTCTCCGACGGATGTCAAATCGGTTTGGTTCATATACACACAGATATATATATATATATATATATATATATATATATATATATATATATATATATGTATGATCATTAATATAAATATTAAATTTATCATTTAGTTCATTGATTTTATATTCAGCAACTCTATCCCAGTTATTTGTGTAATTGCTCTGTTTAATCGTCAGGAGATATCTGGAAATGCCTTCCAATTTTTTCGCTTTCGATATTTTCATATTAAGCTTAACAAAATAATATATGCGCTTTTTATCAATGTTAGGGTATTTTTTTCTTATTTGTATGCCTATATATATATATATATATATATATATATATATATATATATATATATATATATATATATATATATATATATGTGTGTGTGTGTGTGCGTGTGTGTGTGTGCGTGTGTATGTGTTTACCTACGCTCTATCTCTGATATTGAGGACTCTATCCCATATATTAACAGTAGACCACTTTCTCTACATTTATAACACATTATGGACATTGAAAAATTTAGCCTCGACTACTTCCTAAAAAACATTCCCATCCTTTTTCCATCCACATATAAGCTAAAATTAAATTGAAAAACAGAAAGCTTCATGAAAAGAATAAGCCAAAATGCACCATATATAAGTAGTCGAGGAAAAATCCAACATTCGCGGACTGACGATTGTGTCTAGCATGAAACAGGCTATAGCCTCTGAGTGTTGATTTCAATGTCTATTTTATATTTATATTTACATATGCTCTATCTCTGATATTGAGCTCTTTATCCCATAAATTTAGCACACCTTAAAACTATATTTTTTCATATATATATATATATTTATTTATTTATATTTTTATTTATCTATATATATATAAGTGTGTCTGTGTGTGTGTATGTGTGTGTATGTGTCTGTGACAAAACTATTTTACTCATTTCTCGATAGTAAGTTTTATCGGTTCGTTAAGGTCAAAATGGCAGTCGATGTCAAAAACGACATCCAATTCGTTGTTAATTTGGGTAAAAGATGGTCTGTTAATTATAACGCCTCCAGAACTAAACTTCTGTCATTTAATCATCTGAGGGACCCCACTTTACCCTACATCAGTATGGCTGATGGCATCCTCCAGGAAAGTGAATCGTTACGACTTCCTGGGATAACATTCAGAGTGTACAAGAAGTGGAAAGACTATTTTGAATCAATTACTAGGTCAGCTGCGACGAGATATGTTTCAATGTTTCCTGCGAGAGAATTTTACTTTCCAGAGTTTATCATACATATATGTAAGTCTACCATCTGTCTATATTGCTACAACATATGGTCCAGTGCTTCTGCTATTTACATTCAGCTCCTTATACTGAAAAATTCACCTTATTTATTGAATGTCCCTCGTATATATATATATATATATATATATATATATATATATATATATATATATATATATATATATATAGAGAGAGAGAGAGAGAGAGAGAGAGAGTGAGTGAGAGAGAGAAAGAGAGAGAGAGAGAGAGACCAGTGTTCGTATTCAAGTCAACTTAGACCCACTTGAAAATACTCTTAGGAAATATATTAATCGCTCTCTTCTAGTCCTCCGGCTATTGTTAAGCACAGTCGAGATCATTGGCTGGCAACCACTTTAGGAGAAGGACAACACTGAATTCATAATTTGGTGTGGTCAGTTCTCTGTATTTGGCTCTTCCAAAAACGACGTTTGGTTCAGCACAATCTTTCACCACAATAATTAAAAATAATGTTAAAATAACGAGATGATTTAGAAAAGATCTTACAGGCAGATACAGGAGAATAGAGCATAGAGCATATTTGAAGATAAAGATATTGTCCATAACAAATCAATAACCACGGGTTAGGTAATTTCCTGAGGCAAATTCAAAACAGCCAAACTGCAAAAGAAGAGTTATAATTATTAAAGATATAAAAAAAAAGGAAAATATACAGTAAACAGGCTGCCTTTTCCACCGCGGGGTACTTCGCCATGCTGTACTGGTTAACAAGCTTCTCTCGCTAGTTCACTTGCAATAGATTACTCAGTTTAATATTGACTGTGTGCACCATCATTTTGGTGTTATGCCACTTCTAAGATACACTGTATAAATCGCAACATGTAAAAAAGATTAGGGTAGCTGAAAAAGTAGATCGTCCAGAAGAGATGCAGGAGTTTCCGAAGTCGTCTGCAGGAAGTCAATGGTGATTTTATTGAAGGAATTTACTCTTCCATATTTCAAGATATTTTTTGTGTAATTTTGGTATATATATGAGATGCCAGTGGTAGTTTCATTTTTGCGGATCTATAAGGAAATAAATTCCTGTAAGTATATAAGGATGTGTGTGTGTGAATATATATATATATATATATATATATATATATATATATATATATATATATATATATATGTGTGTGTGTGTGTGTGTGTGTGTGTGTGTGGGTTTGTTCCTTTATAACGGACGTCTTTCATGTGTAATTTTATTAATACATGAAAGCAATACTGTGTTCTCTTTAATATTTATTACACGTGTGAAATCGGGCGCATGTCTTCCAAATTGGTTTTGTATTTTTATTTCATTCTCTCTCTTTTTTCAATAACGATTCTTTCAGTTCGAATAGGAAACCAAGCACCATTAAAACTGTTTCTTTACAATGACATTGCCGGATGCACATATTCTAACACGCTTCACTAGCTAAGGGAAAGATCACTTTAGAGGCTTCGTTATTCTCTGCATGTATTTGTTCCGGTTGCGTTCAAAGGTTGAGAGATGACATTGTTGAAAAGGCGGCAAAAGTGTGTAAATCGAGAGGCATATGAATGGAAAAAAAATTGACGAAAAACAGACAACAGTGGGAGAGGGAGACAAAAGAGAAAGGTAATGGATTTTGTGATCGCGAAATGAGGCCCGTAGCGTAAGAGATGCAAAACCGAAATACAAGATATAGAAGATAAAAAAAAGTGCAGTGTATAGTGAGTTGCCTGTTATAAATTAAGCGTTTAAGATTGAAAGGCTTTCAGGCGAAATCGAAAAACACAAGGATGAAGAATGTAATGGGACGATTGTGAAGAGACATCGGTACAGACACAAAAGGAATAGGAAAGGTCGAAGAGGAAATAGATGAAGAATATTGCAATAACAATGCCGATATATATATATATATATATATATATATATATATATATATATATATATATATATATATATGAACATGTAAAAAGGAAAACATAAGCATCTGATGAAAACCATATATTCACATATATGTATATAATTGTAAATAATTATATGACAATTCCTTTATATTAAAAAAATGACCCTAACCAGCGTCTGGCAGAATTGTATTTCAGTTTCATATATATATATATATATATATATATATATATATATATATATGAGTGTGTGTGTGTGAGAGAGAGAGAGAGAAAGAGAGAGAGAGACAGACAGCGCTTGCCTATGTATGAATGTGTGAGCGTGCGTGTGTGCGCGCGGGTTCGATTGCTAATGCGGAATAAAGAAATTGGTTCTCTAAGAAATTATAATCATAAAAGTCCATGACAGAAATAATACACACACACACACACACACACACACACACACACACACACACACACACACACACACACTCATATTGGCATATATATATATATATATATATATATATATATATATATATATATATATATATATATATATATATATAGTGCACTTTGGCAGCAATCACTATTTTATATATGTCTCATTAAAAATGACAGGTAATGTACTGCGCCTAAGAAATTTATTTTATTTTTCTAGAGTTCGTAAAAGTGTTTTCTTTGCTACACAAAAAGTGTATAATAATTGTCCAAATTTTCTGCATATCCGTCCACTTTCCTTTGCCATTATCAAAAACGATTTTTAGTTTTTATTTATAACCGAATATATGTTTTTTTATGTAGTTGTCTAGAATTATAGAAATGTTTTATTTTCCAAACGCATTGTGGCCGTGTTCTTAGTTGATGTTTTTGAATGATGGCAAACACTCAACAACATTAACTATGAACACAGCCACAATATGCTGAACGTGATGGCTAAAAGAATAGCCGAAACCGAAGATGACTGAAGATGAATAAAACAACATTAGACGAAAATTTCTTGAAAACAACAGAGTTGAAATCACCGAAGCGTAAGTACACACCATTCAAGTAATAAGCAAAGTAAGTCGCACGCAAATGTCAGAAAGAGACCAGCTTCTGAAAATTCATAGGACCAATTCAAATAAATATACTGTTCAAAAATATAACGCTAAATTAAAAAATATTGCTAACAGACTGACAACTGGAAAACATCGTATAACTAAATAATGTTTTGTATACAAGAGCTTTAGCAGTTACTGAAAAAATTAATGCCAAGTCATATAAAAGATTAAGTCGACCCATATGGAAGAAAAAAATTAAAGTCAGAAATTGAAGAAATCAGAAGTGAGTTATCGAAACTAGATGAGCTTTCAAGAACGGAAAAGCAAGATAAAACGGAAATCTAATATTAAAGCAGTAAATGAAATTCCACCAGTCAAGGAAATACTTAAAGAGAAATAGCAATTTAAGGCACAGAGAAGAAAACTATATGAAAAGTTTTATTGATTCTATCGACAAGATATTCCCAACGGACCTCAAGATGTTTTACAGGGAAATTGTTAAAACATTTATAGCTGTCAAAAAGCAACCATCACTTGAAGAAGGGAAAAACATTTGAGAGACTATTTGAAGTAAGGCAAATGAATATAATCCTAAATGCAGAATGGATCAAACGAGAACAAGAAGTAATAAAGGATAAACCTGTAAAAAAACGGAAAAATATAACAAACAAAAATGTTGCTCATACTCTAACTAAATCCTCAAGATGGTAATCTCTAGGAAATGACAAGGTACCCAAATTTTGGCTCTATCCATAATAAACTTGTGCAAACTTTATCAATCTTAATTTATAACCCTAATCAAATTCCAAATCGTTTACTGAAGACATTACATATCTCTTAACATGAACTGTCGAAACATTATCCAAAAAATTATAGGCCAATAGCATATCAGTTCACTATATATTAATTATGAATTTGAGATTAAATGTATGTATACTTAAAAACGAGTGGGTCTATAAATATATAGTGGCAAAAGTGGCGCTTTTCAGCCTATGGGACTTCTTCGAACGAGGTTGACGCGACTACACATGCTTATGAACGAGATATGCTGGGTATTATGAATTGTGTTTTGTAATATGTTTAGCGTATATGATTTAGTCAATTTAATAATTGTTTATTTGAGCAGAAATCCTATATACATTTGAGCAGCAACCTCTATATATGTTTCGTTAAAAGCGACTAACAAGGCACAGCGGTTATCTCTTTTTTTTTTTAGATCATTTTTTCTTCTCGTCTAAGCATAAATTATGTAGAAATAATAAAAAAATATATTGTATAAATTAGAGATTTCTGCCTAAAAAGACAATCGCTAAAATACATGACCCGGCTCTCAACAAGTAAAGGAAAAGAAGGCATACAGAAAATTCGGACAATTTCTACATAATTTATCTCCTCCTCACCCCACTAAAAAACACATATATATCTGTGTGCGTGTTTCTTTATGTGTGCGTGCGTGTATGCATTATATCGATGCCTGTGTGTATTATGTGTGTGTGTGTGTGTGTGTGTTATTTCATATCTTATACTACGTTTTATTTTACTTTAGTTTCGTTTTCGGTGTCCATTCTCTGACGTCACATTTCATGAGCGTATATTTTTTTAAATTCTAAAAAGTGACATTTAAAATATATGTACATATTGAAAATTCATGTCTTTTTTTTTCTTTTTAAGTTTCCTGTGAATTGTAGTATTGTGCGGGATGAGTTTACGTGGCAAAAGAGAAAATGGATGTCTCGTGAATCGGATTAGCTATGTATAGGATAGAATCTGTCGAACAGGCTGTCCCCATTTTTCCTTTGTCCTTCTGCCACAACTGTTTTAATTAAAGTGATAAAAATACATTATATATGATAAAAAAATATGTTTCAACTTATACCCAGCCATCACGAATATATTATGTTGATACGGAGTGGAAGACAGACATTGACGCGCAACACTAAATACAATAATGACTCATTGAAACGTATCACATAAAAAGCAATCACTTTTCGAATAAAATGTTATAAAATCAATATTACTTGCTGATATAATTTTCAATTATTTTTCTTTTGTCATCAGACGTCGTACTGCCTATAGAATAAATTTAATTCAGAATATCGTCATGTTTGACGGATTCACAAAGAATGGTTACCGCTATTTCCGACATTTACAGTCAGACTAATGTCTTTAATTCTATTGCTAATGTCACAGCGTTTCATTTTCCATCATTTTTTTTAATGTGGCTTATCGTTAGCACGGACTCGGACTTGGAAACAGTTGTAGCACGACAATTGTTGAGAATTACGTAAAAAAATAAGATTGCATGAAGAGATATCCATAAAAATCTCGGCATGATAACAATTTACCCGCATAGATTGAATAATGTGTTCAGGTTGAAATTCGATGAAGGTTAATCGACTTGAGAGACACCTGAAGAAAGCCGTAGAGAAAAACGACTAAAACAATGTGTTATTAACAATAAAGATTACTACATTATTCTGACTGTAAATAATTCAAATATTAATTCCGCCTCGTAGAAATTAATATCATTTCATGGATTAAAATTGACTGAAGCTTGGAATTTGAGAATGTTCACAAGATTTTGTATTGGATTCAAGTATGAGAAACATGGCGTCTACATGCATCTGCGAATATGCCTACCTGTTTCAGTGCATAAATATTTTCTATTGGAATAATTGTGTGGTCATCTTGAGGCTCTTCGAAAATTATGACTTTAAGAAGACGATGGTTTCAATAGAGTTCATTTTGAAAGCAGAAATAGTGTTTTATGATTAAATCAACATCATTTTCAATGATTACCTCTATATCTCTATCTATAAAAGGCTGTGTGTGTGTGTGTGTGTGTGTGTGTGTGTGTGTGTGTGTGTGTGTGTGTGTGTGTGTAACGAATGCACGGCTGCAATTTTCGACGGATTTGCACCAATATTTACATGCACATGCGCCGACTTTGCATTTCCCGACTTCCATCGATAGTTGAAATAATCGATTTTTTCATGCTTCTACGGTAGCTTTCATGTAGTTTGCGGTCATTTTCTACTGGCCAGAGTGAGGGCCTATAGCTGGCTGCCACGAATAGGCGGGAAGATTCTATTGGCCAGCGTCAGAGCCAACAGCTGACTGACACGGATGTTAACTATCACGCTAGCATGTAAAAAAATCGATACCTGCATTCGTCACAAGTGGGAAAAATTTAAATCTCCTTGGCACTTTACTCCAATTGGCTCATTCGCTTGCTTAAACTCAACGTTGATTCTGATTCCGCAGAACTGGGTTGGGTGTGAAAAAATATTTGTTGTTAACATTCTTTTTTCATTCGGTTTTTCCAGGTACGAGTCATTTTTTTAAAGCAGATCGTTTTGTGTTCATTTTGTTTAGTTCTTTTTTCGTAACAGATTTAATGTTTAGTATAGAGCTTAGAAAAAATTCGCAGTGTAAGATAGGGAAGAATTAAGGCATGTAGCACCATCAGCACGGCAAAGGGCACTCCTTTAAAGGCAAGGAAGGGCAAAGATATTTTAAGTCAAGCGATATCAATTGCTGTATGAGTCGTACGATTTTTAAATCAAGCACGTGCAACGCCGGGCTATGCTGCTAGTACTCTATATACTGCCGCTAAGTACTTCAAGCTCGCTATCCACGTTTTATGTTTCTCGCTTATTTTATTTGTTTTCATCTTAGTTCCGTTGGTAACCTGAAGCTGATTTTATATTACAACTAAAGTGTTTATCCATAACATACTCATATATATAGCTAAGATCATAAAATCTTGATGAATAATTGGAAAAATTTAGTTAAGACATGAGAGGGTTAAAAAAATTTAAAATTTGTATGAACTCTTGTAAAAGTAAAGAATATCAACAAAAAAAATCAATTAATAATATCCATTTAATCTACCCAAAGATTTAAATAAATTGATGTTTTGACGATGTAATACGGAACTATAGGCAGCATACTTTTAAGCCATCCACTACTAATTTTTCTTTAATACTAAGGACAAACAGATGAAGAAACATAAAATACTTCCTTGATCCATTCATTGATTAGTTTATGTACTGGTAATTATTTGAAATATAATAAACTCGATGACAAGATCAACGTTATAAAAATTAATATTCTGTGTATTAATGAGATGCGTTGGATAAGCATGTTTACTGTACAGTAATTTCTTCTTCTTCTTCTTCTTCTTCTTCTTCTTCTTCTTCTTCTTCTTCTTCTTCTTCTTCTTCTTCTTCTACTACTACTAATACTACTACTAATACTACTAAGCGCCGTGTCCCATTATCACAAAGAGGACCATGGAATATTTTTCCACTCTGTCCTACAGTAGTTACTACATGTTAATTCAAGTTACCTTTGTATAGGATCCCATCCCTCATTCAGCCATCCATTTACAAAAGCTAGAGTGGTAAGTGGCTGGTTATCTTTCTGTATCTCTCCTGTCTCCATATGGACCATTAGTGATAAATATCCCATACCTCCATCCTCATTATATGTTCAAAGAAATTCAGCTACTTTTCCTGATGCTGAGTAGAAGCGTTACTTCTGTTGTCATTTTCTTTAAGACTTCCTTGTAGCTTACTCGTTGTGTCCATGAAACTTTTTGAATCCTTCTTTAGAACATTTCTGTTGTCTGAAATACTTTCCTCATCGGTGAGAAGATTGTCCGGCATTCATTAACATGAAAGAGGAAGGCTATCACATAGCAAACGAGAAATATAAACGATTCTTTTAGAAGGACGCTTAGACTTTTAAACTATTTCGGTAATATTTGGGTCAAAACTGGCATGTAACACTAATCCACCTCTCTGCTAGTAAATGCTAAAAAATCCTCATTGATGAAAAAAAGACTCGAGGTAACAGAGATTTAGTTCCGCAGAAGGATGCTAAGAATTGTATTGATGAAGATGGCAGCAACATGGAAGTTTTAAGGAGTATCGATCCTAAAAGTTAGAATCAAAAGACCGTTGGAATTTTTAGGACACATAATGAGGAAAAAAGAGCTACAGAAGATGACACTCACAATATATACTGAAGGCAAGACGAACATAGCGAAACAGCGAGTCACCTTTCTAACGTGTTTGTGTAAATGGATGTCAGAACAGTGAATGGGAATTACATTAAAAAGGCAAATATTACAAAGGCATTTTACAAAAGATGGGGAGTTGTGTAGTTGTATTTCCCACGTACTGAAATGACAAGCACATTGAAGAAGAAGGAGAAGAAGAAGGAGAAGAAGAAGAAGTTACTATAATACAACATTCAAACTATAATGTATTCTTCAATGTGGATACTATTCAAAGGGACAAACAGAAGATGAAATTAATTCTTGAGCTATTCATCTATGATTATCGTTGAAGCGAATTACAGTGAATAAAAAAAGTAACTGATGACGTAAAAATATTTAACTTCCTGTGTTATTTTTATGGGAACCTACCCCTGGTAGTAATGATGGACTAGTCCGTACCCCATAAATACTGCGCCTCAAGCGTAAGCAGCAGTGAGAGTGTCACATCGTGAGTCGGGCAGTCGGCTAGACGATTACTGTAAGACATTGGAATAGTGATACTTTGAGACAACATAGTTCTCTCTAACCTAACCTGATTATTATTACTAACACTTCTACTCTTTTGTACATGTATTCTATTTGTAATATATATCTGTGTTATTCCATACCTGTGTTCGAGTTATTCTTCATTGGTTCTACCTTGGACCATCACCGTGGTACAAGGTCCTGGACCATAACAGTTATTATGTGTCACCGATATTAATCTATATAAAAAAGCGCAGTGTACGAGTGTTCATCAGTTCGTTTTACGTTCTCGGTGAAGCATAAACAATCTGAAGTAACATTTAGTAATTACTGTAGTTAGACGCGATTAAAAATTAAATAAGTAATTTTAAAATAAAGTTTTAACTTTAATTTCACCTTTCGTCGCAATTGGAATTGATATCGTGGAAAATTAAACCGTAATTAAGCGGGAAACGGTAGTTTGATTATATGTTATTATTTTCTATCATGTGTGCCGTGATTTATTCGAAATATTGCTTAGTCCGGCTTTCCTAATATGTTTTAAGAGTAACTTTATGGGAAGGAATAAAAAAAGAAATTTGCTTTTAAAAGAAATGAAAACCTGCGCGCAAAATAAATGTAAAGAAATTGCGGAGGTCCGTTGCGTGTACGAAGAAAGATTAAGCATTTTTAAGGTGACAAATAAAGATTAAAATAATTTTATTATTTCTAATTTCAAGGAGGGCTTAATTAGTAAAAAAAGAATATGTAGTAACTACGTCATCATAATTCATGTCATAATCATTAATCCAATGATCGCCCTGGTCGTATGGTGGCTTCACAGCTGATCAAACCACTTCTCTTCATGTATCAGTGTTTAAAGAATTCATATGTAGTCTCTGTGGTAAGTGTACCTGGAAAAGCTAATACTTCTCGAAGTTAAACCGATGCGAATGTTTTTCAAATTGTAGCCACGGTTTGATCAGCGACACGTTTCCGGTGATCCCACCGCTCGGGGAAGTAGCAGTCACTCTGGACGCTGACGTCAGTCTTGGAATCGATTCGCACAGAGATAGCGTGACATCGCAGCAATAGTGATTTCATACACAGATATGGAGAACTTTATTGACCAGACAATATCAGCGATCGTACTAGATTGCATGATACAAATAGGATCCGTCGAATAATGGTAATGGTATTGGTAGAATTAGTTATTTCCTTCTAATGAAACATTCTGTATTCATAGACCGACCGCTCAAAGCTAATTTGGTTTGAACTTCATAAAAGTCATACTCATAAGAAAAAAAAATCAGAAAAATGAGTTGCGCATGCTAATATATTTCCATTACTAATGGAGGTTTCCTTCCTCACAATATGTTTGAAATAGTGTGAGATATCAACCAACGATATGATAATGTTATTGTTTCTTAATTCGAGCTATAAAAATCTAACTGTCACTGTTGTGGAAAGGCCAAAAATGATGTTTTTTTAATTTACTGTAGTTCTTTGTTTATGATTCTGTAGCCCAAGTCGACAGGTTTCTCCCTCACTATCAACTACATACTTCATTCACTCAAAGTATTTCAGAATTGGTCTGAGAAAGGGGTTGGATACATATGGATGTACATATATATATCTGACCGTGTCTGGTAAAGTACATGGCATCCCGTTGATAGTCACAGATGATCAGACTGAAGAGCATGAATCGAGTTTTTAAATTCATATTTAGTTGCTTTGTAACTTACGATGTTAATCTAAACAACCGTTAGCTTCCATTTCCTTATCTCTTCTCATTAATTTATGAGCTAAAACAGCGACGTGATTATATATATATATATATATATATATATATATATATATATATATATATATATATATATATATATATATATATATATATATATATATATATAAAGTGTTCGCTGAAGTCAACACCGTTTTGGAACATCCCTGAAGATGAAACCGTGTTGACCTCAATGACGATTCTTTCTCTCACTCTCTCTTTCGACATATAAATATGTCTCCAATAACCATGTCCTGAAGATGGTCTATTAGACCGACACGTCTGACGTTGACAGAAAAACAAAAAACAAAATAAAAAACAGTAAACTCACATATTCGGATTTTGCTTTGTCTTTTCCACATCTTCCTCATATATATATATATATATATATATATATATATATATATATATATATATATATGTGTGTGTGTGTGTGTGTGTCTGTTTCCCCACAAAGTAAGTAATAACGATAGTGAACACACAGTCAAAAATTACTTACAGATTTATTACAAAAAACAAATGCACATTAATTACAAATAAAACGAATCTTCACTAAGAAATATAAAATAATACACTATGCCAATTGACCCGAATAAAAAATCAAATTAATTATCTGTTATGAAAAACTTAAGACAGCTAACCTCATCGTCAAAAATAACAACACACCAGATAAGTCAAAATTAAAAAGAACGAACATTTACTATGAGTTCAAATGCCACTTCAGGAACTGTGTTCCTGATCAAACCGGACTCATAAATAATTACATCGGTTACACAACTACATGCTTATTCAGACGTCTTACGTTACACTTATCTGTCCTCAGTTCCATTAGAACCCATTTCAACACCAACACAAACTTACCAGTCTCAATTTGAAACATACTAGTAGAAGAGACAAATATATTAACTGCATCCACCTGTAAAAAAAGACTAAAAATAATGGCAGCTTTAATATTAAAAAGAAAAGGCCAACTCTTAACAATATTAACTACGAAAAAAGCCACAATGTGCTAACCGTATTCGGAAATTAAAAATGTCCCTACTACACACAAAGACATACACATAATGCACACACTCAAATAAGCTGAAAAATCGAATCATCCTTCATAATGGCAAAAGGTATAGCCGAAAGCGCTCGGAAATATAAAACATTTGAACAGTTTTTACACACTCTTTGTCCAGAAAAGAAAGCTCTTGTTTAAACACATGAAAAAATTTAAAAAAAATGTTTAACCGTAGTACCTTGTCTGCTGTTTTTAAGGAAATATGCATATATATATATATATATATATATATATATATATATATATATATATATATATATATATATATATATATATGTGTGTGCGTGTGTGTGACTTCATTGTCCACTTTACACACGTTTTAAGCCTTATATGTTTCACATTTGCTTATAAATATACCATTTAGGTTTATGCATACACACACATATCTATATATATATATATATATATATATATTTCACAGTAGGCATCCGAGTAAAGCGATTGAGGATTATAGGATTATTATTGTAATTGTTGCATCATCGCAAATTGTAGACTGTAGGATTTGGAAAGCATAAATAAGAAAATCATGTCAGCTTAGCAGCAGGAGACAAGACTCGAGCAAAAAGCATTGCAACATTTTTTTCTGAATGAACGCTGGTGTTATTCGCTTGAAGGCACGTGCGGTCAAACATACCTGTAGAAATCTTAGAGACCTTTCAAAATGACGTGGAACTTGTTTCATTGTAAGTTCTGCCAGCATATCGTCTGTTACTCTGACAGATAAATTATCGATGTTGCTGAGGAAACTAGATAAAATACATATATGCTACTTATAAACTGACAGGTGTAGACTGATTGAGCGAAGTTTTTCGACGTGTGGGCAAAGCTACCTTCCTATTTCGGACAATCATCGATTCTTATCAGAGGTTTAAACTCCATGCAGTTCAGTCAATATCAGCCAAGAAATAGAGAGACCAGTAGACATTTAGATTTTCCCTTTTATAGCAACGAAAGAGATTGAGAAATGGATTTTTTTTTTTTTACATAGGTTTTTTATTGGTGAAATCTTTCTTTCAGAGATTCGTCAGCAAATAACTTTTTACTCTCACGGGTTATGTCAAATATATGGCGATTTGTCTTAACGGGGCTTAGAGGTTGCATAAGGCCAAACATATGGAGCATAACGTGAGAATCGAACTCACTTTTTCAGTCGAAATTGATCGAGCGAAACAAGCTTGCCAAACATTCCTCCATATCAAAGAGATCCAAATGATTTTCTACGTGTAAGTTAGAATTAGGACTAGGATGAATGTGTGGAACACCCAGTGAGGATCGAACTCAAAACTCGGTCGTATTTGAGATATCAACATAAGTTAGCTAACCATTACACCATATCGTAGCATCCATGCAAGTTTAATATATGTGCGCATGAACTGAATATAAACGCGAAGACTACTTATAGAAATTGATATAATACTTTGTTGTCTAGTTTAAAACATTTTCAGTTTTTTTTATCTATCTATCTATCTATCTATCTATCTCTGTCGGTCTGTCTGTCTGTCTGTCTGTCTCTCTCTCTCTCTCTCTCTCTCTCTATATATATATATATATATATATATATATATATATATATATATATATGTGTGTGTGTGTGTGTGTGTGTGTGTGTGTGTGTGTGTGTGTTCGTATTTGAAAATGCATCGATCCCGGTCAGTACATATATGGGTGACCGTTTACCTATACCGTATTTGAATGGGTGAATGGTGAAATGAAAAATCGCTCGGAATAATTAATCGGAGGGTTATCATTGCCTCAAACATATCTTCTTCATTCTGAATCGTTTTATTTCAAGATTGCCTTTTTTGTCGGCTTACAATGGTTTGGACAATTACTCCTCTTTGACGGTTTCCTTCATGCAATTTCACTACCTCTTGGCGGGAAATCTCTTTCTGCTTTCGCCATGAAATCTAGTAAATCACATCTGGATAAACCAGGGGCTGCACAAATTCGAGTGGCAGTACCATAGCATACCCAAAGGTATTTCAGATTTATTTTCCAATTGTCATTTCTAATGAGAAGATTCGACGACATCCAAATCAGAGTCGTTTAAAGCACCAGCTTAACAAACATTGCGCGGCTCATCATTAAGATTATGTTCACTGTTCTTTGTAGTAATGCATTTACATTCAACCGAACATCTCGTTATATCACGTAGGAACTTTATATGGACAATTATTGATTTCCAAAGGACACAGATGTACAGACATAAATACACACACGCATATGTACATTATAAAATGTGAGCGACGTATGAGTGCAGAGTGGCCAGACTAATTTGAAAGTGCTTTTACACATATAGAAATTATTGATTCACACTATGTATCTTTCAATCTTTTTTTTATATATACACACGCACGAGCACGCACACACAAACACACACACATATACATAACTCACTCTCAGTAACACCTTGCATAATAGTAGCTTTATCATCTTCCTTGATGTTAGTTGCTATCTATCTGTCTATCTATATATCTATCTATCTGAAAAATTTATTTCGGTTGAGATCTCTGGAGAGGATGTGAGGGTTTGTAAACAGTGACTATTACGGCTAATAATGCAAGACTCTTCGGTAAATCGAATCGAGTTCTCTCAGTCACTGTGTGTTTATCTAAAAATAAATACGCTTAAATTCACCTTCTTCTCTGCCCTGAGCCAACGGCTTCAGGGTAAAATTTCCGACTGGCCCGAATTCAGCCGGTTTTCGATTCTAGCCAGAGGCAACCGGACGTCTAGCCACACTGATGAGCTGTGATACAGCGAAACAGTCTGTCTGTGGATGACAATATATATATATATATATATATATATATATATATATATATATATATATGTGTGTGTGTGTGTATATATATGTATATGTATATGTAAGTATGTATGTATGTATATATAAAGAGAACGAGAAACAGAAATATGCACAATTTTTGACCCTGATGATTTTACTGCACATTAGCCGTCCCAAAATGAAACATGAGTAAGTTCTTTGCTTTCTATGTGTGTTTTCTGAAGGCGAATCCGATTTACAAGAGTCGTATGGTGAAAAATAGAATGCTAAGACAATGGTTTTCTTGACATATTATTTATAACTCACAACCTGGAATCTTTGCAAACTTCTAAATTAAATATAAAACTGGCAGTGATTTTTTCCTGCCATCATATATACTAAACCAATTTAAAATAATCACTATATTTCAATATAATTTATATTGCTGTTGATAAATTCTGTAGGGAAATATATCCACGTATAAACGTGTGTGCGATTCGATGCATTAGCGTTGTGTAATTAGCAACAAATTAATCATTTTAACGATAATTACTAACTACGGAACTTTAGTCTCAACGGGGGCTCTTTACTTGGGACCTTTTGCCAAACATTTTACGTAATAATTCTCATATATACATACATATTAATTGGAAATTTATAACTGAGTAAAAATTATATTTTTAGTATACCACTAATATATCTGGTTATATTTCTGAGATTAGGTATTGTAATTACTTAAACTACATACATCGTTCGGACTGTTGTCTTCGTCTTCCTTCTCCATATTCACGACGTTTCGGACGTTGGAGATTGGAATTTCTAACTGAACTATTTATTTCGTCGACAGGGGTTGATTCTTCTAATTCCCAGTGTCATGCCTTTTCTGGGTGTATAAGTATCAGTCATCTCCCTTTATATAAACTATCGAAGCATTTATTCGCCATTGCCAGGTAATAAGCTCACAACTCTTTGGGTTAATTCATTGTATTAAACCAACGCTCTTATCCACCGGGCCATGTGTCTTTGAGGACAATCATCTGCAGAAGTCCCGAGCGTACAACGGCCGAAACGTCGTGAATATGGCAACGAAGATGAAGACTCCAGACCGAACAATGTAAATAGTGTAAATAATTCCACTACTAATTTTTTTAAACATATGGATATTAAAATGTAAAAATAAAAGAAGAATACAATCCTAGCAGATGCGAACATTTTGCACTATCTACAATAGTCTCTTTCTCTTAAAGGTTATGAAAATAAACTACATCACGGCCTCTGATTAGAAGTTTTGAGGCGCGTGGAACCGCGTCTTAATTGCTTTTGTTTCCAGATCCACCAATACCTGAGGTGGCAACACCTGTTAGACCTCCAGCTATGAGCAAACAGTGAACACCAAAACAAAATAAACGTATAAGAATACATTTTATAGTAAAAATACCGGCAATACATATTTATATAAAACAACATTACGAACAATACATATTTGTAGAGAAATTACTAACCATATCTATTCATTGTAACGTTACTAACAATACATTTTATCTGTAGTTGAAGACTTACGATTGAGTTCAAAATATTATGATTTTAGTATTAAATAACCCATATATGTTTTTATCCGGTAAATAAATTCAACCAACCCACACCGAACTACAAATAACAGCATGATAATTAAATTCGTCTTAATTCTTCGCACGCATATGAATCTTATTTTGACATTAGTAGTTTGATGTCTGAGAAGCGTATTAACAGCGGACGGAAAGTCCGACACGGAAATAAAAAAAAGCATTGTTTTTGCGAAATATGCTTTTCTGAAACTGAGTGAAGTATTTAGAAAGACAAAAATATCGTTATAAACCAAGAAAAGGTACTAGGATCTTATGTTGTATCTGTTCAATATGGCAGTGAAATGTTAGACAATCTCCACACAGATGAACAAGTGATTTAAAGAAACAGAAATCTGCTGAAATACCATAGTCGGAAGACGTGAATAACGACGAAGTTCTAGAGACAATAGCAACAAAAAGGTCATTTATATTTAACATTGGTAAGCGACAGATGAAAATTATGGGTCACATAATGAGGAAGGAGTATTGATAACACAAGCCAATTTGAAGGTAAAGATGTCAGAAGAATGTATGGCAGAGCAGCTATGGGAAAGCTGCCAAAAAGACAAAGGTTATTAAGCGCTGATAGCGATAGAAAATTGTGGAGAACCTGATCGAAGAAAAACGTCACAAAGAAGAAGAGGAAGACACCTATTATTTTTCATTATTTTCATTCTGCACAGAGTTCACTATTCCAGATGGAACTTTTATTTATTACAATAAAGTCTTTGTTTCCAAGAATATAAAATTTAATATAAGAGGAGAGGAAGCTAGATAGTTGATTGATGGTTAATCTTTTTTCTGCTAGTCAACACTTTCCAGGTCAAGAAAATATTTTTAGAATCTTTGATGATAGTAATGATTGATTGAAAAAAGCTCTACTATTTAACCCATATTTGGGAAGAAGAGGCGAATACATAACTTACTCAATGGCATGCGTGCCTAAGTGGATATAATGAAACCGACTGCAATTGCAAATTGGCTTTCCAATATCCCATTCTGAGCCGTTACCAGGCTCAACTTTGCTTAACTTCGGTGATCATACGAGAACTGGTGTTTCAAAGTGATATAACCGTAGGCCCGTTGTGATAGAGGTATTTTTTTCATAACCCTTCAAATGGATACAAAAATAAAATATTCATTTGAACAATCGAGTCATGTTCTTAAATACCCCTTTGTCAGATCAGAATCTTCCTATAGATATTATGCATGTCACCAACCCCGTTTAGAAATATTTAACTCGTTATCCCAATTCAGCAACTTTCTCAGATCAATGGGTAAGAATAGCTTCAAGCGAGTGAAACCTATGGGTACTGGCAATGACCACCCTTAGCCTTGTGAACCACAAAATCACAAATAAATGTACCAAATTTAAGAAACCCTATTACTTTTCAATAGCAGCAACAATTTAAGTTAATATCACAGGTAACGCGAAAAGAAAGTATATGATATAAGATGTTGAAATTCCAGACTACTTCAAATTACATTTTAGGTCGGAAACTTCAAATAAAACGGGAAAGAGTGAGAATAGCCTCTAAAAATTGAGAAAACTATTATTTCAAAAAGTCATCGTTGAGAAAATTTGTATAAACTTCCCATGATTGCAGTATTGGCTAATCGGTTAATGAATATGAATTCTTTTCTTAACAGGAACCGGTTATTATTGCCATTAACATAACAATTATAGATTTTGCTTCTAAAATTTAGAACTCTATATTTTTTCTGTTATCTCCGGTACGTGAATGTTTCTCTCCAGTACGTAGGAACAAATTTCCCATATTCGTTATTATAAAAATCTATTAATTCGAAAGCGGAAAGTTTTAAGAAAAAATATTACAAGTATTCGAAGTTTTCAGAATATAAAGAAAAATAGTTGATGATATTGCGTGTAATAAAATCAACAACAAGGATAACGAGATAAGAGTAAAATTCTGATGACACAACACATTACTCTTGCATTTTTAGTAAGTCTGATCGGTTCTGCAATGTGTCATTGTCAACTGATTAAAAAAAAATGACCTATAGTCTGTTGTTACCTGGCGTATGGGATGCTTTGTTAATTTTAACGCCTCCAAAAAGGAAATTGCTTTCTATTAACCGTCTGAGAGAAATCTCTCTGCTATTCATTAGCATGATTGATTCTAGCGGTCGGGTGATTGATTCAGTGTAGCTTCGGAATGTTTATATTGAATACATTCTTAGGTCTGCTGCTAGGAAATTTGGTTCATTCTGTCGTGCTAGACAATTTTTCTCGCCCGAATCTATCTTAGATATTTTCACGTATACGTTGATGCGGAGAATATTGCCGCTACATAAGATCTTGTGCTCCTAGTCTAGTCTACACACACACACCCACACACTCTCTCTCTCTCACTCACTCACACACACACACACACACACACACACATATATATATATATATATATATATATATATATATATATATATATATATAGATAGATAGAGAGAGAGAGAGAGAGAGAGAGAGATCATTGATAAATCTAAAGAAGAATCTACAATTCTCATAACAGTAATGTAGCTACCCTTTCCTTTTTTTCTATGAATGAATTCATATTAAGTGTTCTGATCAGCTTTCCTCTATGGTAGCCAGAATTCATGAACATAAAGCGCAGTGCGAGATTAATGAGCTAACTGGTGTTAACCGTAATGTTTATGCAACCAGTTTTTTATTGCATTTCACGCTTGTGGAACTGTCTTTCGGTTTTTTAAATTTCCCAGGCAAGTTTGACCTTCAAAAATATAAATGCAATCTCAGTCGTTACCGTCCGTTTTCTTAATTATTGTATTTTTTTTTTATTGTTCTTGCTTGCTCCATAATAGTGTTTCACACTCAGAAGCCCCTACTTCTTAATGACTTTGATTCTTGCGTGGGATCAAATGAGTGAATAAATGTCTCAAATTTGAAATCTCATTTATATGGAGGTGGTGTCTCAGATATTTCTTCACAATGTCGGATGTCCTATCCAATACTGTTTGTTAACCTGTTACGTTGTGGAATTAGTTTGATGAAATATAACAAATATTTCCATGAAGCTTTAATCAATATTACAAATTAAGATCGGAAAATGAAAACAAAGATGTGCAAATGCAATCCCAAGTTTGGATGATAAAAGAAGCAAACCACGCGCAGAATTTCGATTAGGGATTGAAACTAAATCTCTACTGACTCAAACTTCCAGGATTATAGAGGATTTTAAAGAATATAATATTAGAAAGTAATTACTTGAATCTTAGCTGGAAATGGATGTTATTATTATTACTTTTTGAATTTTTCATCATCATCCTTACATTTTCCATTTCTGCTATGGTCACATTACCTTCCAATCTTCGGAGAAATCTAAGGCAGTTAGTGGTGTGTTGTTATGGCTACCGTTCATGCTTTGTCTTTTATACTTCCCATAACATGACTAGCCTTATATGGCCAGCATTCTTGTTAGTGTGTGGGCAGTACTTTTCAAAACATTTTTTCTGTTTCACTTAAGCTGGGATTTCCAGGCATTCTTCTATGTGTTGTTTTGTTCCGTTTTTATTATTCCATGCGCACCTACCTTCTTGTTTTCAATGTCCACCTTTTTTTTTCTATTTAGATCTCCAGTTCCTTATATTTCGTAAATTTCTTTTGACAAAATATTTGGCTGCTATGTTAAAGTCCGCTGGGCAAGCCATATGGATTAATAGACATTTTTTTCTTTTCAGTTTTTGACAATTATGTCCGGGTTATTTGCTTCAATCTTCCTGTCAGTGAAGGTGATGTAATCCCATAGAATTGTGATGTCTTCTGTACCAGTTGCTGGATGATATTAACATATTTTCCAGTGTTTGCACATTGTCCAGTGTAAATATTGCCCCACACTTTTGTGACGATATTTATATTTATTTGGCGCAGGTTCATAACATCCTCAGATTAGATGGTCTATGGTTTCCTGATATTTGTCAAAGTACCATCATTTTGGATCCACATGATTATGCATGATATTTGCCTGAAGGAATGAAACCTTCCGTTCCAGCATTTAATCCAGAAGCTCGGAACCATCGATGAGTTCTGGGTATTGGCCGTGCAGAGGTTTGTTTTGTTAGCGTTCTTTCATCTCTTCAAGAGCTTTATCTTTGGCTTACTTTGTCATTTTTGTTGCACCATTTTGTTCTTGGGTTCGTTTGAGGTTTCTACAGAAGCTACAAAATGTAAATCTCGTCTGCATTTCCAATCTTCTTTCATGATTGAATATTTTTTCTATCAGCTTTCGTGTTGTTTAACTAATTGTGCAATCAAGTGCTTTGTTGTTTCAATGTATGTCAGTAAGACAATATATGTTGTCTTGTATGACTATGCTAACTAAATAAGACCACTTCCAACTTCTTTACGGGATATGTATAGACGGTCTGATCAGCTTTTGGATGATGCGTGTTATATTTAGAAAGAAGCTTTCTTGGCCTAGAATTCATTCGTTTGATGTACTTTAGAATGCATTGAAGATGATATTCAAATTATACAGGAAGAAATCGGATGTCAAGACTATTAAAGGCCAAAATTCTGTCATAAAAATTCAATTCAGCTTATAATATCAGCCGCAGCCTCTGTAATAATTATAATAATAACAACAACAATAATAATAACAATAAAGATAATAATAATAATAATAATTATTATGATTATTATTATTATTATTACTATTAGCATTTATTGATTAATTTAATAAAAGCATTTATATTGTTTATCGGAGTATATTTAAAAATAAAATATTTTTGAAAAATTATTTCTTTGCATAACATTATATATATATATATATACATATATATATATATATATATATATATATATATATATATATATATATATATATATATATATATATATATACACACACATATATATATATATATATCCACACATATATATATACACACACACACATATATATATATATATATATATATATATATATATATATATATATATATATATATATATATATATATATATTCGTTTATTCATTTGTTCCTCCATTATTATTATTATATTTAGTAGTATTAGTATTAGTAGTAGTATTAGTAGTATTTCATATCCCTCATTTTTATTTTTCTGTGTCTTGATTCATATTTTGAAAGAAATGGAAAATATTATGAAAATCAAGTAGATATTAGTGATTACGATCGGGAGAGTAACATTATGAAACTTAATCACAATATCGCATCTAGAAAAAAAAGAAAATAATACCAAATTATTGATGTTAGTTGAATCATCGTTTATAATTTGTCTAAGTTTTGTAAATAGGTTTGTTTAGGCTATCACAATTTTAGAACGTAACAGCTATAAACTTTTAGCCTAATATTAATTAGCATTTATATTATCGAATAATTTTATTTTTCACTACCGCCATTTTCGTTATGAAAGTTTTTTTATTCAGAGGAAACTACTAACCTCTTAAGAAAAATATTAATGATAAAAATATATATATAAAATATTCGAACCCAAGACAAAATATGCATTTGCATCTATATATAAACATATATCATTTGAATATATATATATTTCTTAAATTGTATGTGAAAATATATTTCATATAAAGTATAAACTTTAAAAAAATATTACGATTATCTCAGTTTAATGTGTTTATATCAGGGAATAAATAAAGGAATCCTCTAATTTAAGATAGAGAGTATACATTGCCTGTGATAGATAAATTGATAAATATAGAAGCTCAAGTTTTGGATATCTCGAAGACATTTAACAGGTTTTGGGATGCTGGTTTTCTTCACAAGACGAAGTGCAGTATTGTGCCCGTCCGTGTTCTTCCTTAACAAATAATGTAATGATGCTCTTTTATTAAAAAAATTCTCCAATCCTTAATCATTTTGTATAAATGTGATTTTCTATAGGGTCCCAGCCTTGAAATTACAACGTTTCTTATCAACGACCTTTTCGAAAATTTATTCTTGTATTAATAGTGAAAATATGCGTCAAATATACAGGTGATGTTCGAACTGTTTTCCAGTCTGTTTTTATCTCATGCCACACATGACTTGTAATGTTTAAAGCAACCAAATAGAAACTACTGTCTTTAAGCCATCTTACAGGGCATTTTCATTCCATCAGAATAGCTGATGCAAACCTCCAAGAGATCATTACATTGGACTTTCTCTGTCTCGCTTTTCCCACTGATATTCAGTCGACCGGTTATATTGAATCAATTGCTCGTTCTGCCGCTAGAAAAATTGGTTTACTGTGTCGTGCAAAACATTTTTCTCGACAAAATCAGTCAACAATTTTCGCCGGCTTTATTTCTGCCACATCTGTTCTCGTACCTCAGATGTATATCTCTAAATTCTTGACAAAATCGGAAAAAAGAATCTAGAATGTTATCGATTGCTCCCTTGCATCTCGACTTCATTCCATTTGCTACCGCCGTAAGTTTTCTATAAATATTTTCATGGAATTTTTTTTCTGATGAGCTTTCTTCTTTGGCAGATCGGATTCATATATTCAAACGCAAGACTTGGTTGGAAGTTAAGTCATATAGGTTTACTTTTAAAATGGATAGATGTAAGTGAAAATTCTATTCTAAAAAAATATTCTTTCGCACTTCCCGATTGTGGACTTCTCATCCAGCATCTCGCTTTGCGGTCAACAAATATCTTCAGAAATGTAAATACCTGCAGCAATAGCAATCTACTGCCGTTTAGCATTTTATTGTTTAGTTTCCGTTCTCTTTAGAAACGTTTTTACATTTTATTTCACACATGAAGCTAAGGGACTTTATCGCCTTCATTGAGGGAATGATTAAAAACATGATGAGATGATTTATGTAGGTAATCATTTAGATAACGAATAAATTGAGATATATAGTTAGCTATAATGGGGCCGATAAAAATAAAAAAGAGAATAAATAGAGAAAGATAGATAAGGATAGGTTTGTGCGCCCATGCGCACATGTGCATGCGTGTGCAAGTATCAATCTATCTATCTCCCTATCTCATTGTCTCTCTCTGTCTCTGTCTGTCTGTCTGTATGTCTGTCTTTCTCTCTCTCTCTCTCTCTCTCTCTCTCTATATATATATATATATATATATATATATATATATATATATATATATATATATATATATATATATTAATTGCGTTGATCTGAGTTTGTGACCTTGGGTTCACGACCTTTGCAATCGGCAGACAAACTGATCAATTTTTAGATTTTGGATTTATTTAATTTGGAAATTTATTTAATTCTGAAAATTTGGATTCATTTACTTTTGAAATGTTGGTTATATTTCCTGAGAAATAAATCCCAAATTTCAAAATTAATCTGTTTGTCTGAGGATCGGAAAAGGCGTGAAACCCAGGGTTTCACAAACTCACATCGACACAACTAAATATGTTAGCTCTAGCACTGATATTGAGCTCTTTCCAATAAGTACCGCGCATATATAATATAAAAATAATATATGTAAAAATTGCATATATATATATATATATATATATATATATATATATATATATATATATATATATATATATATATATATATATATATGTGTGTGTGTGTGTGTGTGTGTGTGTGTGTGTGTGTGTGTGTGTGTGTATAGAATAGCATCGTATGTGAAAAAACGTTAACTTCAAAGTCGTACTGAAAAAATACAAAGAGAAGTGCATAAAAATCTCTGACTTAAGACTTAAGAAATGGCAGGAACGTGAAATAAATCTTCAGAGGGACCGAAAGTGATTGAAATTGGAGGTGAACTGTATGTGATAAGCTTTGAATTTCGTTTGATAAAAAAAATTCTAAGTATTCATCTTAAGACATTTATTCGCGTTAATGCATATTTATAGTTTCGCAAATCAATCACTTTTACTTGTATCAAGAAGCGATATAAAAAAAATCGATATTGCTGAAATCGATATGATCATCATTCATCTTTGTTGCTCCACCAGAACTACCATATCTTGAGGTAATATATTTTAAGAAAAAAATAATTTTCTTTCCAAGAGCAATAGGAACAATTGCCTATTAATATTATTATACCACATATGGCGAGCGCGTGTTTATTCTGTTCACCAGAAAATTGTTTCCACATGCAAACACACATGCAACACACACGCGAAAACGCACACAAAAAGTTCAAGACAAACACACCCGCACACACACACACACACACACACACACACACACACACACACACACACACACACACATATATATATATATATATATATATATATATATATATATGTATGTATGTATCTGGTGGAGTTCAATTTATATTATATGAATCATTCATACAACAAAAGCAGATTGGTAAATATGTTTCTTACCGTTAGCAATAACACATTTCTAAAAAAGCATATTTCGATTCACATCTAATGTTTCGTGTCCCGTTATTACGTGGATGTACGAAAAACAAATCATTTTCCATGCCTGGTGATGTACGTATGAACAGATGAAGTACTAGCAAAATGAGACCTTATACAACTTGAATTTATTAAAAACTGGGATCATAACATTTATCTAGAGGTTCGTGGGTTAATGTAAGTTTAATAAATTTGTTTGTGAAGATGTATTCTAGCCATTTATATCATTAATTTCACTAATCTGTTTTTGGTATGAATGATTCATGTAATATAAATTGAACTACACCACATATTTGATTTTAAAAGAACTGATCCCATGTTAACTTTCGGTATAATAGCTGCGACATTGCTCTATTTATTGTAAAATATATTTCTTGCCACATCGACTGAAAAAAACTACTACAACAAAAGAATTCTCCAATTACCATATTAGTAAAAAAAAAAGTACTCTCTTTGAAATTTTCAAAAGAATTCAATCTTAGCGTTGCAACCACACGTTCCAAAATTTCTTATCGTTAAAAATAACACAGTTGTAAAAAAACATATTTCGATTCATATCTAATATTTCGTGTCCCGTTATTACCTGGATGTACCAAAAGAATTTCCATGCCTGATGATGTCTGTATGAACAGATGAAACTACTAGAAAAAGGAGAAGTTATACAGCTTGAATTTATTAAGATCAGGGATCATAACATTCATCTAGAGGTTCGTGGGTTAATGTAATTTTAATAGCTTTTTTTACGAAGATGTATTCTCGCCATTTATATCATTAACTTCAATGAAAGATTCGTGTAATATATATATATATATATATATATATATATATATATATGTGTGTGTGTGTGTGTGTGTGTGTGTGTGTTTCTGTGTGTTCGTGTGTGTGTGTGTGTATATATATATATATACTTGCACACACACACAAACATATATATATATATATCTATATATATATATATATATATATATATATATATATATATATATATATATATATATCTATATATATATATATATATACAGAGAAAATAAAAAGTAGATTTACGGTATGCTATATTTATGTATTAAAGTGCTCACTATCTGGATTAGAGCGTATGTAAATATAAAATGTACATTTAGTTCTACACCCTTCGGCAACAATTTGTTTCAAGTAAACGTAATCTTCTGACCGTCATTAATTTTATTACCTGAATATATATATATATATATATATATATATATATATATATATATATATATATATATATATATATATAGTTATATAGATAGACAGACAGATAAATACATAGATATAGAAGTGTGTGTGTGTGTGTGTGTGTGTGTGTGTGTGTGTGTGTGTGTGTGTGTGTGTGTAATAAAATATTCTCGACCAAATAATTTTGTAAATGATCAAACATGTTTTTAGAATGACATTCCTTTCAGGTAAACAAACGTTCTCAACTCCCATTGCAAATTCTGATCAATACTGATGCAAATGCTCTTCTAAAAATGCACTTTTACCTGTTCCATAACGAACTCCAACTATAGGATGAAGATATTTGCAGATATTTTTTAATATTGCGTTTGGTTAGTCGTCGTAAATTTAACGTGCTTTGAGCCAATCTTTAAAATAGTGATCCGATTAAAAAAACAAACAAAAAACCTGCATTTACAAATAAAAATTGAGCCATATTTATACGTTTCTACAATAAGCTCATCCTGAAACACAAGAATATATATTGCATATATAGTGATTATGTATTGAATATGTGCTGAATATCTATTAAATATTTAGTAATATATGTTGAATATGTATTGAATATGTGTTGAATGTTTGTTGAATATGTTCTTAATATGTATTGAATATGTATTTAATATTTATTGAATATGTATTGAACATATATATAGAATATGCATTGAAGATGTACTAAATATATATTGAATATGTGCTTAATAGGCATTGAATATGTGCTGAGTATCTGTTGAATATGCGTTGAATATGTTGAATATATATTGAATTTGTGTTTAAAATATATTGAATATTCGTTAAATATTTTTGAATATTTGTTGATTATGTATAGAATATGTGTTTAAAATATATTGAATATGTGTTAAACATGTTAAATATTTACAGAATATGTGTTTAATATGGATTGAATATGTGCTGACTATTTGTTGAATATGTTATAAATATTTCTTGAACGGCGTTACATGAATATCTATTGAATATGCATGAATATGTATTGAATAGGCATCAAATATGGATGAACACAGGAAGTGTATATTGCCTCAATCTAAACAGCAGAGTTTTCTGTGAATTCTTCTCAGAGAGATCTGGAAACTTTCGAACGTACACAACACATTTAAATGAAGATTTTAGGGAGATTCGCATCCTGCTGACGGGCACATTTTTCTTTAATAAGATTACTCGACTATTAAGGCAGGCAGACGAAAAATGAATAAAGAAATCCATTACATCTGTAATTATGTACAGGGTGCAATGGGAACATTGTCGTCTAAATTATGCGAAAATTAAAATAATATTCACATCTCATTTTAACTTAAATATTTATGACAATTACACAAAATGTATGGTGAAACTCTAAAGATAAATTTATTCAATATAATGGCAATTTGCTTCAACCACAACCTCCAGACGGATTCAAAATCTGCTCTATCTCTTCTGGACGGTCCCATAGCTGGTTAATGCTACTATAATAACTGCCTTCAGTTTGTTTGGTGTTACAAGGAGTTGTGATGGTCTCTTGCTGAACCACACACATAATGGGAGTTGCAGTATAGGGGGTTTGGGGCCAGATGTAATGGGTGATTTCGTCACAGAAATTGTCTAGCAGAAATTACTGGGTTCTCCTTCTTGTGTTGTATGCTGTAAAATCCTGTTTTCAAACATAGTCTTCCAGCAGCGACCCTTTTGACACACAGCAGCAGTACCTCCTTACGGCACTTGATATCGGCCTATGTAGTTTGTCTTCCGTGAAGATGAATGGAGGTATAAAGTCTTCATTACTAGTGATCGCTTTCAAACACCTTCCTCATCTACATTAGACTTATCTAACTCTTTCCGAATCGTCTATACTATACACCCTGAAATGTTCGTATTCGAGATTCTGGCACGAATGCCAAGCATTACAACCTATCATTTCTGGCGGAGTGAATTGTTGTGTCATTGTTGTTTTTTTCTCTCACAGAGGGTGCCCAAATGACCATATTATACCGTGCTGTGAACAAAATAAAGACTAAACAACGCACCTGCGAGAAATAAAAATATAAAATGGCGACAGTTTATCCATCGCACGTTATCTATCTATCTCTCTCTCTCTCTCTCTCTCTCTCTCTCTCTCTCTCTATATATATATATATATATATATATATATATATATATATATATATATATATATATATATATATATATATAGAGAGAGAGAGAGAGAGAGAGAGAGAGAGAGAGAGAGAAATAGATTGATACATACGTACATATGTGTGTGTGTGTGTATATATATATATATATATATATATATATATACACGCACATACATATATAGCTTTAAGGTGAGCTATATTTATGGGATAAAGTGCTCAATATCAGAGATAGAGTGTATGTAAATATAAATGTGAACATTGAAGTCAAAACTCAGAGGCGACAGGCTATTTCAAGGTACACGGATTGTGGCCAGATGATCGCGTCTAGCATGAAACAGCCTGTCACCTCTGAATGTTGACTTTAATGTTCACTAATATATATATATATATATATATATATATATATATATATATATATATATATATATATATATATTCGTTTCTTGCTTCGAAAAAGTCCGCATTGGACGAAACGCGTCAGCAGCTACTGTTTTCTTATTGTCATTTATTTATAAATATATATATATATATATATATATATATATATATATATATATATATATATATATATATGGAGAGAGAGAGAGAGAGAGAGAGAGAGAGAGAGAGAGAGAGAAAAGGAGAGAGCTGGGATAGAGAAAGACATTTGGGTGTGACATATTGATATTTTCGGATCCTGTGAGTCAATTTCGATAAAAGAGAGTTGTCTTAAATTTGGCCAAATGTTCGAGTGGCTATTTCCACCCTTCAGACAATAATATTGATTTTTCACTTAGACCATTTTAATATCTGATGTCAGTTTTGATGTGTCTGATTACATCACTTCTATGAATCAATTTCAATGTCATTTTGGAACTTTCCCTCGTTTCCATCTCCGCTTTTCAATGTTTAACGATTTCCCGTCCAATTTACATTAAGCATTCAACGTCAACCTGCAATTTGTGATTTCGCTCTAAAATAAAAAAGAAAAATGAAAGAAAATGTTTCCGTTGATCTCTTACAATATTTTAAATGCATCCTTTAACTGCATTAAATATAAGTCATCTGCAGGCAGCTTAAATTGTGATTCGTTGTTTTATTATTGGATTTTTATCACCTTGACTCCTTATGTGTCGATCAAGCATTCGCCGATTGGACTTGTTTAGCAAACTATTCTTTCTATCCTTTACTACAGAGTAGTGAGTTCCATATTTCTCAAAGGTAATCCGGCAGTATGCGTAAACAAAATTAATTTAGTAGATAGTTTTTCCTTACATAGATTAATATGAACACAGATAGAACATTTTATACAAAATCTGATGAACATTTGAATGAAAACTATATGCATTTAGATTAGAAATCTACGTAAATTTTAATCTAAATATAAGCTATATCAATATAAAGAACTCATACTTTAAAGTTGAATTCATTTTTACTAACAGCCGTTACATTTTTTAAGTGGCATATTCAATAGGGACATGATAATTATCACCACAACTCAGGAAACTTTGTAACTGAAAAAATGATTTTCTTTTCATTTGTCTGTCGTTCCGGGTTCTTGTTTGTCCTCCATTTACATTAGGTTGTTATTTAGGTTACTCGATACTTCCCCTGTATTACTCTTTTATTTTTTATGTCCTGTGAGTGAAAAAAAAATCAAGCACTTTTTGTTCTTTATGTGTCCAAGAAATCTCCAGTGTATAATTCTGCTTCTAAAAAAATATGTCGTCTTCGTTCCTATTTAAATGTTTACTTCGTTGCTCAAATGCTTCTGCACTACGCACAGGCAACTGTACTCTTACTTGTTACAATAAATATAACACTTTCAGAACGTTTTATGGATGAATAAAACTTTAAGAAAATTTCTCTTGTTTCTTTTGACGGTGTCCCTCATTGAGTATATGCCAGAATATATATTTCTATAATTTATTTTAATTTTCGAATTACTACGACTCCCTCTAAAAATGAATTTAAATTCGACGTAGCACTAACATCCTATTATCATATGACATGTTATATGGTTGATATCAAATGTAGTGATATCAAAATCTATCATGTATATGATGTTTTAACAGAGGATGGAAATGGGTAGCGAAATAGGAACGTACATTCTAACAGCGTTCCAAAAGCAGAGCCAAGTACTAATAACGGAAAATCTTCTATTAGAAACAAGGAAAAAAGTTCTAAACTGTCATGTAACATCGAACCTCTTCTATGGCAGTAAATTCTGGCCAATCTCGTGACTGACAAAGAGATGGTTGGACACAAGAGAATATGGTCCTACTTCTGAATATACCAATCAAGTATCGTGGAAGCAACGATGAGGTCTTTAGGAAAATGGAAAGAAAAATGACTCAGAATCAGAAAGAGATTAGCTGAAATCCCCTGGACATATAATGCAGTAGGAGGACATGCCGAATTTGAGAGTGAAGGAACATAGCGAAACAAATGCGGACATCGAACAGCGGAGTTTTTGCAAATGGTTGCCGGAATTTCTGGTGGGAGTTGCGGCAAAGGATGAAAGTACATATAAACTACAATAGATAAAAATTTGTGTAGAGTCAGGATCATTCCATTCACGAAGTGAATCAAAAGAAAGAAGAAGAAGAAGAAGAAGAAGAAGAAGAAGAAGAAGAAGAAGAAGAAGAAGAAGAAGAAGAAGAAGAGGAAGAAGAGGAAGAAGAGGCAGAAGAAGAAGAAGAAGAGGAAGAAGAAGAAGGAGAGGCAGAAGAAGAAGAAGAAGAAGAGGCAGAAGAAGAAGAAGAAGAAGTAGAAGAGGCAGAAGAAGAAGAAGAAGAGGCAGAAGAAGAGGAAGAAGAGGAAGAAGAAGAAGAAGAGGAAGAAGAAGAAGGAGAAGAGGCAGAAGAAGAGGAAGAAGAGGAGGAAGAAGAAGAGGCAGAAGAAGAGGAAGAGGCAGAAGAACAAGAAGAAGAAGAGGCAGAAGAGGAAGAAGAAGAAGAAGAGGCAGAAGAAGAAGAAGAAGAAGAGGCAGAAGAAGAGGCAGAAGAAGAGGAAGAAGAAAAAGAAGAAGAGGCAGAAGAAGAGGAAGAAGAAGAAGCTACATTAACTTATTATTTCCAGTACTTTCTTTGCCGCTTAATATTCTGACCTTAATGAAAGTGAATAATGCATGCTTTTTGCTCTACCTCTTCACTCTTGACGCGAAAAAAGAATTCTGCTCTTTAAAAATATATATAAAAAACAACCTTTAATAAATATAGATAAGATTAAACCTACAATCAAATCCTTTATATTTTTACTGCTTAGTCGGCGACAGAATAAGTAGTCTTGCTCCTCTCGCTATGCTGCTAGTCGGGCGGCTATTGCCACTGTAATGCAGAAAGATCTATGGAAGCGCGGAAATAGTCGAATGATTCAGCGACTAGCAAACAAGAGATTATATCTCAAAATAGTCGTTGGTGAAGTCAACAAGGAACCATTGCAAAATCGTTTATTTCTCTCAAACGTCAAGGCAAAGAAGAATAATGCTATCACAAGTAGAACATATCAAATATATATGCAAGTTATCTATGGGGGATCAAATCTTATTCCAATTCATAAAAACGAAAATTTTAAAAGCATATATTCACATAATAAAAAAAGAATAGTCGGAAGAAGAGCAGCATGACACACAATTATTACTTACGTAATTTTGTGAAGCGAAAAATATAAAAGAAAAGGAGTAATAATGTCGACTTCTTCTTCTTGGTGATTCACTTCCTGAAGTGAATATTCATGAATTTACACAACTTTTTATCTATTGCATTTTCATATGTACGCCCTTCTCTTTTCATAAATATTACACAATGTGTAAAAAAAAAAAAAAAACGTGCAGAAAAATATTACGTGACAAGTGGAAAGTCACAGGTAGATTACATTATGACCCACAAACTATTCCCTTTGGCTACAGGCGCTTGGTAGCTTAGGTATATATATATATATATATATATATATATATATATATATATATATATATATATATATATATATATATATATATATGTGTAGTAAAAGTGCACAATATAAAGCGCTTGTAAATGTATAAAAATCAAAATTAGGGTCAACACACAGGGTCAAATTTGTGTCCCATGCTTCAACGTAATCTTCAGGCTTGAGGATTTGGTTGTAAGATATTTCCTATGGGGAAAATCTTTCGTGAGTAAAATCGCCATTGAGGGGAACTCCGTGTGGTGTCAGTCTGTTTAGGCTATATTAGGGCGTTGACAAAGTGACTGAAGCCCATACACTAGGAGAGGACCAGTAACATTGCTAAATCTTCTGTGGAATTTATCAAGAATCTCTCTATATAGCAGGAGTTCTGGACCATATGTGACAGCGATATACGAAGCATGGACAAATGGTAGACATAGCTACGTAAGGTCGATTCTGGATACATACAGGTTGACAAGAAAGTCCCTATGCAGCTATGATAATAAGAAAAGGAAAGTATTTAAGCAGATGGGTTGCAGTTCGTAAAGTGTCGGTAATTAATTTTCTATTGCTTACCGTAGCATGTTCTGTTGTTATAGAACCATTTTAATAATAATGACTTCATTGCACCCTGCCAAATTACAGAAGAAAAATGAAATATTTGCCAGTGAAGACACATTTAAATATATACTTTATCATTTAAGCATTAATATATATATATATATATATATATATATATATATATATATATATATATATATATATGATAGAAATTGTAAGGGGGATGTGATAATTATGATTAAGTAATTCATTTAGTCTGAAAGAAATCTCAACAGAATGCAGAAAGCACTGGACGGCCGTTTCGTACTATATTTGGGACTCATCAGCAGTGTGCATCCACTACCGAGAATTGAAACCACGACAGTTAAGTTGTCAAGTAAACATCATACCAACTGTTTCAACGGGCCTCGGTGACAAAGAGATAGCAAATCAGACTCAATATAGCGCCGCTCGCTCACATATTCCGTGTTGGAAGTCAACTGAAGTTCTCTGTAACCATAGGACTGTGCCCCGAGAAGCCATGGCTATTATCATCAAACCGCTCAAACTGAAGCATTAGAAGCCGGATCAAGCAATTATATACATATGATAGAAATTCTAAGGAGGATTTGATAATTATAATTATGTAATTCATTGAGTCTGTAAGAAACCTCAACCAACTGCACTGGACTGCTGATGAGTCCCAAATATTGGACGAAACGTCCGTCCAGTGCTTTCTGCATTCTGTTGAGGTTTCTTTCAGACTCAATGATTTACTTAAATATATATATATATATATATATATATATATATATATATATATATATATATATATATATATATATATATATATATATATATATATTAAGTAAATCATATATATATATATATATATATATATATATATATATATATATATATATATATATGTATATATATAAGATGAAGAAGAAGAAGAAGAAGAAGAAAAGGAGAAGCAACCCCGACTTTCTACGCGTACACATAAGACGCATAAGCGTCCGTGGGGTATGAGCGCGCCCACGCACACGTATAATGACAAAAAAAATTTGAACCAATCAAAAGGATATATAAAAACGAAATACCAAGAAATAATAACAATCAATCGCTGATACACCCCGAATGATTGTTGAAGGAACCGTCTACGATATATTTGAAGGTAACACCAATCAGCTAAGTAATACATTTTATATGTCTATTAATTATATATATATATAATTATAGGATTGGTGTATACGGAATAAATTCCAATAACCAATAAAGAGTAGAGCAAATACAATTATTTACTGGAAAATCATCACATAAATATGTTATAAGATCACTACAAAAATAGTGTTTCAACAATTCTGGTCTCTTATCAAGTGATGGTGTTGAATTATGAATAAATGTTTTTTTTTAAAAGTTCAAATCAATCAAACAACCCTCGCTAAGGAGAAACGCTATTACATAAGCTTCAATGACCAATCAAAATACAAGTATACGAGAATTCCAAAAAATGGACAACGAACTAATGTTATAAGAATTGTTTAACGCTTTAATGTTGGGTTTAGACGAAAATAAAATTTTTTCTAAATAATAAATATTAAATTATACGAAAACATTTGAAATTAAAATTAACCATTTTAAAATTTAAATTTGATCTATACTTAGTTTAAAATTTATAAGATTACTGAGGAAAAACATTATTTTATTTATTTTGTTTTAATTGGAATTAAGTTGGAATAAACGTTAATATCAACTGTTGCTCTGAACTTCATGAAAACATAGATACATTTCAGTCGTAAACAGAGGCAGGGGAGGGTGACCACTTGCAAAGGACAATGCATACACAATCAGATTATAATACATAAACACATAGACGGATTTTGATATATACACACACACAAAACCCAACGAGACTGGAAATATACCCGAGTGGAAAAATCAGGGTGGCTGACCACATATGGAGAAAGAATGAGATCACCGCCTCTGTGGGATCAGGTTGAGATCATAGACAAGGAACACAATTGTAAAATTCGTAAACTTAAGGAATCAGTACATACGCTAGGCCACACAAATTTCCTGAGGCGACCAAGCATAGAAATAAATACAATATGGGAACCAGTAAAAAGGAGTGCCAAAACAAAGTTGCAATATGAGCTCTGGTAAAAAACTGGTTTGATAAAAGAAAAAATTGCAATATGAGCAAAATATGGTAAAAATGGTTGCTTAAGACATTAGGTTTATAATACCCAGAAATTCATACACAGATGTCCTGAAGGAGACATGGCACAGTGGATAAACGCGTTGGTTAGACCCAGTGACAGGACACAAAGAGTGTGAGTTCCAAACCCGACTAAGGCAGTGGAGAATTTTCAGAGGGAAAAATTAACAGATGATAACTGACATCCATTAAACATGGCACGTGAAACTAGAACGCCAATGAGCGACATAAAGATTTCAGTTCGAAGAGCGTACAACGGCTGAAACGTTGTAATAAATATGGCGACAAAGATGAGGACATTAGTCCGAATAATGTAAATAAATAACAACCGATTTTTTTAACAAGTATAGGGATTCAAAGACTTGACTCCACACACACACACACACACATATATATATATATATATATATATATATATATATATATATATATATATATATATATATATATATATATATATATATATATATATGGGGTGCGATGGGTAAATTGTCGCAATTTTATATTTTTAATCTCGTGCATGTGCGTTTGCTTTTGATTTTGTTGACTGCACAATCACTTTAGTTGGTCACCGTCTGTGAGAAAAAGACCACCATTACACAATTCACTCCGCAAGAAATTTGGAAACCGTATGCTGTATTCCTTGGCATTCCAATACGAACATTTCAGAGTGTGTGGGTGTCACTCAAAGGACAGTGCACATGATTCCGAAAAGGTTGTCTTGAGAAGGTATTCCTGCCCCGAGTCGATACGAAGATCAGATGTCTAGCACCAGGATTTAGCCCCATGCCATACAATCAGGAGAACGCAGTCATGACTGCCACACAATTTCTGCGACGTGTAGCAATATAAGTTATACTTATGTCAACTCGATACGGAACGCTTAATTTTGTCGGACTGTTATCAGTTGGAGTCAGCTTCAATTAAAAGAAGGGTAGAATGAGAGGAAGTGACGGAAGAAATATTAATTGTTTTCTTTTATGTTTTTTTAATTTTTTTTGTTTTGACAAATTTGGCAGTACAAATAAGATTTTTGCCTATAAAGCTGACCATACCGCGAAAATGCAGAATTGAAGGAACGACGCAGACCACGCAGAAACGCGGACGATCGCCGTTGATTTCTCACCACCACTCACACTTACACCTTCACCCATCTTCGCTAGCTCATAATAGTAAACTACTCTCTAAGAATAAAATCTGGTTTACTTCTAGTAAATTGTTTTATTCTTTTCTCTTGTGTAACGAACTGAACTATAGGTAATTTTCAAGCCACATGTTTTTGACTGTCAATGAGCGTGGTGTCTGGTCTGAGCTGCAAAGCAACAGACGACCTCACCCTTTACATCTGGCCATCTAACTCCCCAGAATTCAACCGTCTTGATTATTATGTTACGCGCAATTGAGCTATAGACCAAACAATCTCCTTGTTACAGCAAAGATGAAAAGAAAGGAAGGATTATGGCAGCATTTACCAACTTAAACAAGGATATCCTGTAGATTCCAAAATCGTCTGGAGGAAGTCAATGGCCATTTTATTGAATACATTTACTCTTTAGTAGTTCAGTAAGAATTCAGAGATATTTTCTCTCATCCTTCAAAAAAATTGCTTAATGCTATATATATATGTATATATATATATATATATATATAATTAAAGTAATACCACACAAGATGCTAGAGACGCAGCACAGCAAGCCCAAGCAAACAGTCCCTTTGTTTGCAAAGAGACGGTCGCCTGGACCTGATGTACAAAGTCTCCAACACCCTGAGATGGAATACTGAGTGTGTCCAGGCCAAAACGGAAAACCAGGTCACACTGAAATCCAACGGACAATTGACGACCCATACGTATTTCGAATGGAATCGCCCAACGAAAAATTATTATTTAATATTTTCAATATTTTTTTATTTATTTACTTATTTATCTTTCTCTTCATTCATGTCATCCATATATATATATATATATATATATATATATATATATATATATATATATATATATGGCAGTGATTGAACTGTGTTATTTTCATGTTGTATTTGTATTCCCGTGACAGCGATTGGTCCATTTTTTTCATTCCCCTTTTCGGACCGTTTGTCCAGTTTGTTTTCTTGCCATTATAGTTGTTTCTTTTTATGCTGGTTCTGTATTATTACGTTTGTTTGAGGTGTTATGTCCTTATACACATCGGCAAACATTTCACATTTTGCGAACCCTCAATTGGAAATTATTTTAATAATTTCCGTAATTGTAGCCGGAACTATATTGTCTCGTTCCATATCGAGTGTGTTTGGAAATAAAAAATGTGGATATGTTTTTACTCCTTCGATTGGTTCTACTTTATGGGCATGCGCATTTGTTATCAGCGGTGTGTAGACGATTTTTGTTTTTGATATCGCTATGTGGTCTGATTTCTTCTCACGTCATTGTTTAAAAAAATGTGTGGTGAATGAGATGCTTTCTGTACCTCGTTTCGCTAAATAGGAAGGTTTTTGTACGTCGGCTATCACCAAAGTGATGTGCAGAATAGTATGTTTTATTTTTTGGATGTCGCCACCAAAATGAATGATATCGCTGGTTTTTATACACGTCGGGATAAAACAAAGGCTGTGGATGAAGAGCTTGTTTTGTTATGCACGTTGGTGGTCAAAATAATTATAATGGTTATTCACTCAAATCATAGTAGTAGAAATTGGCTCTAAATTCACGGCATAGTTGATAGAAAATAAAACGTACAGAAATAAGAGCATGGCAAATTGTATGTTAATTTTATAAAATTTAGTTATATTTTTTGTTTGTATTGGTGGGTGTATTTTTTAGTTTTTGTTTTATGCTATATGCAATAAAATGAAAAATGGGAGATTTACTTGTAGTATTGAAAGCCATATCACTGCGAGAATTCGGACACATGTTGCTCGTACCATGGTTCGTGGTGAAGAGATTGAATTTAAAGTTTTTAGTAGGATGTACGTATTTCCGACAGGAACAGTTTTTGTTGCATGCTGGTAGATTTTTTAATTGTTTTTAATTTTTATTTAATTCCTTTGATACAATGTCTTTATGTTATTGTTTTATTTTATTTATAATTTTCACTATTATTGTTATTTTATATGTGTTTATAATAAATATGTCCTTACAAATTTCAATCATAATTTCATAGCTCAAAGCTCCCGTATTATTGACTGTATCAAGCCATTATGGAAAACATGCATATAACGGCCACAAAATCGACCTTATATATTCTTTCAATACATAATCATTTAGTAGGCGCTTCAGCGGAGATTGTAAATAAAATTGCATCCTTATCCAGGGAGGTATTCATTATTTTCTCTTATATGTTTATATGTATTCTGTATTTTAATAAATCGAGTCGGACATACTCCATTCTAATTTGAATAAAGCTTTAGATAATTTATACTTGCTTTCGTTTTCTCTCTAGAATTAATTCAACTGAGAATGGAATGTGTCCGACTGGATATTTTAAATAGAGAATACGTATAAGAAAGTAATATAGTGTGATATTTCAACGTAAACATGTTTCATAGTTTTGGCTATGATCATCAGAAAAAAGTTTTTTTTTCCGCCATAATAATTAAGGAAATTACACTTATGGCTGTCTCGATTCAGGAACAAATACGTAGAAAATAAAAGATATTATTTTCTTCATGGTTTGTTCTGTCTCTTTTGTCCATATAGAGTATAAGTATAACGATATCAATTATTTTCTACATGACATTAATATATACTGATTTTTTTCTTCTCTGTTTTCCAAATCTTCTTAGTCAAACGATACAGCTTTTCGGTTAATGAATTCAGAAAGTTCCCCTATATTTCGAGAGCTAATCACCAAAACTCATTATTTATTTATTTATTTTTCTTGTTATCTATAGGGGCTTTCTAAATAGTGTACCATAAAAGGAACACAGTTTTGAAAAAGCATTGATAATGATCTGTTTGTTTAAATTGTCACAGAAATGTTTCATTAAAGAAACAACGCCAATGTATTCATTAGTTCTTGGTGATTAAACATGGAGTGAGACACTAAAATCTGTGGCTAATGAAACAATAATCGTGTGGGTAGTTACAAAAACAAAAACCGGCCACTATATTTCGGTCTGCCTTATCGTTTCTCGATCAATTTACCGACACTAATCTCTTCTGCAACTTAGCTGCAGACACATTTGCAAATAACATATATTTCTTGTGGTCGTTAAAGAAAGTGTTCATGTTGAACATTTTTATTCAAAAAAATATTTACTCTGTGTGTGTAATGCAACCTATATTGCAGAGAAAGGTGAAATCAGCAATCAGTGTTTCAAATATCGGACGAGTGTATTCCGTTCACTTTCTCCCGTATGCCCTTGGGAAAATCAGGAATCTGTCACAGTATCAGTTATGGATTAGACAGAATTATAGGAAATAATTGTCTTCTTATTTTTCTGAAATTCAAAATCTGTTACCTAAATTCAAATTCCAGCTTAGTCTGATGCATTCATTTTCACACAACTGCCATTGGGAAATATATACATTTGTTTCATTTTCCCATCTCACGCGTTCTAAATTTGGTCAAATCAAGAGAATGATAATTCTGAATAAAGTATAGGGAAAGGACACCGTTATCTTTCTCAATGGTGCTTGGGAATTCAGAGATAATAAAGAAAAGGAATCTGTGGAAATTCATAATCTCCAGAACGCTGAAGAGCCATGACATTAATTTAAAAATAGGTATTAAAATATCCCAACGAAGGAAATATTGGCTCTGCAATGACATCCAGTAAAAATGGCTCAGATCGACTAGCGCTACAACGTTATCATATTTAGAGTGTTTTGTCAAAATTCCTTTCTCAATAGTCTATGTGAAATTGCATAGAGATGACTTAAATTTATAGCATTAAACTGATGTAGAGTAAGTATTTAACCACACACCCACTCCGACATATTTTGACATCAGGTCGGGTCTTGCTACCCGTACAAAACTTGATAAAGATCCCTCTGCACTTCTTTAACGGACGTCTGTGGCGTCGGTTAATGAGCACAACCCCGTAGCGAGGGAGAGGTAATGTACAAGGAACTGATTTAAAGTAATAGCAGAGAAAACATTCGCTTTTTGATTAATTAATACAGCTGCAGGTAATATTGCTGTTTTTCAGGAGATTTACTCTCTCATGTAAAATAAAAGTGCGCTGTCGTAATAAAAGGGTTGGTGGGCAAAATCAAGATAAGATCATGAATAGTGAGTTGAAAATTTCAAATGGAGGAAATATTTCATTAAAAATGTTTCAATACTCGATATGCTTGAGAAATGATAAAACAATCAAAGTCTTTGAAACTGCAAGTCCTGGACGTAATAATTCTAAAAATAAACGCCTTTGAGTAAAATGATTTAACAAAATCGAAAATATCTCCATGAAACCTTGCTAACGTTACAATATAGAGAACTGTCCATCAATGGCCAATAAATAAATGATATATGACGAACAATGCGAAATATTTTAAATGAATTAATGATTCAAAATATTTCCAACATGTTAATTTTCCCTGCGCTCTTACTTTCCAATTAATAAGCAGGTTGCCCCAATAAGGTAAGATGGGACCGGGAAAATTCCATAAATAAGGGTTGATAATGGTAATAGATATATTGACTGATTCTTTATAAGAAAACATTCGGCATTTATTGACCGAACAGCCAGTGTCTCTGTTGCCTGAAATTTATAAAATCTTTCTATTAAAGTATTTTTCAGGAAAACAGGTTTCTTAAGTCCAGTAGTTGTTATTGCTCTGTGAAGTATTAATGTGAAGGGGGGGGGCTTCTTATCAAAATTTTTGTTTAAAGTATCGTGGAATATCAACATATTGGTTATGTAATTTTCTTTTCTTCTGAGTACATGTCTCACTCATTCATTTTTGAAATAGTTAAATGTAACCGCCACAAATACTCTAAAGGTTTCTTTCCTCTTACTTCGCGAAAATGGATCTCCCTTCCTCTCACTTGCTTACATGATAACTACAAACTTCAATCATTTAAATACACTGTCAATCGCCATCTTCTTTTGTTTTGTCTTTTTTTTTCTTTTCTCACCCTCTCCTACATGAACGCTTTTCTCTCACTTTCACTCTCCGTACCCCCCCCCCCCCCCGTTTATTAGTGACACTCTTCCCTTGCTAGGAGTTAAATGCTTAAAACAGTGTGATACACTTTTTCTTTGTTGTTGTTGCTTAAAAGTCCTCAAATAATGTGATTTCTCTTATTTGGCACAAGGCTTTATTTGTGAGTCTGTTATGCGAGTTCCCAAGGGTTGAAGAAGGACAGTCCTCGCTGTGACCTGAAGATTTCATCAGCTAAATTATTTTTGAAGCATTACTCTGAGAAAGCTGTTGTACACAGTTGACAATTTAGATATTTTTGGACGAATTTGGCGCCATTATAACATCCATATGAATCCGTCGATCTGACGAGTCTATTTAAGAAAAGAACTCGACATTTTAAGTTATTTTTTTTAGTTCTCTAGCAATTTACGGTGTCGGGCGAAGCCACACTTATCACGGCCTATTCATTTTCCATATCCCCTATAATAAATGTGCTATAAGCGATCAATACACGATGTGTTTACCGTCCGAGAGTATTAGCCGAAAGACTCCTCAAATTTAAAGAAAGTTTTATTAGACAGTTGTAATTATTAGTGTAATTAATGGGAGGAATAGTTTCTGCCAGGTTTACCCGCCGCAAGCATGATATTCGTTCCGAACTCTCTGGCTTCCAAACCAGATATATGAAAGGAAATGTTCAGGTGCTCAAATGTGAAATGACCCTACGAACACGCCCGATCTTAGGACTGAACATGATTCTGCTGCTGCTGAATTCTTATTCGATTTTCTTTTATTCAACATCGATTATAAGCACGGATATAAGCATCATTTTCCAATACGACAGATTCCCAGGTAAAGATCCGGGTATTTTTTTTCTAATTTCTGATTTTGTTACTATTACCATTTGTTTCATACAACCTGGCATTTCCTCTTATTTTCATTTTATATAACATCATACATTAACCTGATATTAGGTACGTCTTACTGGAGATTGAGAAACACCAAATCATTTCTTAAATCATTCCATAGTTAATTGTCAACGCTGACAATGCAATAATGATATTTTCCTAATTTCTTAATTCTTATGGCATTGTTTTTTTTGTTTTTGTTTTCAATTCATTCACGAACCGAATGTGTTGTCTTGATCTATCATTCCTAGAGCTTATTATTCTTATCAATATATTTATTTAAATAAGTATCTAAGTGGAGATAATGGCACAACAATAGTTTTCCTTAGTTTTCATGCGAGCAGAACCTACTGGCACAGATTGAAGATCAAGTTTTCCACAATGATACATAGGTTGCTTTTGTTTAGCGTCATATCAGCAAATATATCTGTTATTTAATGCCAGCATTTAAATATTTTGTACGCAATTTTATTTATTTATGTATTTTTCAAGATAATGGTTTTAATGAAACCATTTTTCTAAGGAACCCATAGGTGGGGGAAACGAGGTACATTCATAAATTTCCTAAGGGTAAGTGAATATAACTGGAATTGAAATTTGGGTTTCTGATTAACAAATCGAACCATTAAACCACCCGAAAATTCAAGCATTCAGAACCTGGTATTCCCAATGTGTTCTGAACAGGGTGGACCTGGCTTAATTCCTGTGTTTAAACGTGATAATACATAACTGTCCTCAGTATTAGAAGGTTTTTCAACAATGTTATAATTTTGAACAGTTTCGATTCACCCTCGGGTTACCAGATCTAGCAGCAATTTTGCTAGACTTATATCAGCATTGATCCTAGTATCCCAACTACGATTAGTACTACTGAGATTTTCATATGTCGCAGCTTTCTTAATCTGACGTGGTTTTGAAAGTTATTTATAAGTTTTTGTTTTTAATTTCACTCTATATTGAATATCTTCTTATTAACTTAATCATGACATTCTCTCATAACATACTCCTGTAAAATAAATGCCGTTAGAGAGGAATGTAAGTATTTTGGAAATGGTTGATACTTCTCTAGGCCGAAAACCTAAAATAAAGGTCACTGACAAAAGATGGAATCGAGAAAAGTAATTTCAGTTTCTATATGGCGAAATAAAGCCTTCCTATTGTACTGTCTTGGGAATAAATAATCCTCAGTGATTACATATATACATTGCTATAGTATTCTATGATGTTAGAACAAAGAAGCGATACAAGAATCTGGAATAGAATTCTCAATTATAAACTAAATGCGGTTTCATTTTCTCTCAGATCAATTTTTTTACAATAATTTAATTCCTTACAGAACCATATATTACAAAGAATTTACTGGGATAATGCAAATATTTGTAAACTTGTGCGTTGTGTAGCAGAAATGTAACGTGTGCGCTCTTTGAGACGGCAGCAACTGTTTTAAGTTGCAACAATAGCCGTCCATTTCAACATAAAATCAACGAGGGTCACTAGTTAGTATATCTAGTTGCGTTGAATTTATTTGTTAATTGCAATGTCTTGATAACGAAGACAATCATAGCTTTCCACACGTTTCCTCCCTTTATTATCTGTGAATTTCAATGACGTATCGAGAAAAATAAGATTGTATTTCACATCGTTTTCTTCACGGTTTTACTATTAGAATTACTGTTCTTTCAGACTGGCTGCCACGCAGACCTAGAGAGATCAGTCTAGCTTATGATTTAAAAACTAGTTTTGGGAGACAGAATGGGCGACATATATTTCCTAATGGCATCTGACTGTTACAAACTAGGAAGAATTTTGAACTCCGCTTTGGTAACGTACATTTTGCGCCAATAACTGTTAAGCTAAATGCACATTCTGTTGGCTTTAACATATCAAAAGCAGCGCGAAACTCGACAAATTATTTTAGAACGTGATACAATTTTAATCAGAAGATTTGAACTTGTACTACTAGTATTAGAAAAGCGGCCTTTGAAAATTCAATCTACCTTCAAGGGAGAAAAGTGTTGTAAGTTTTAACGTAAACAAGTCTATAAACAAATTATCACCGCACGCAATACGTGAAATTAGCAAGATTTGCGAAAATCCGTTCCTATCATTAAATAAAATATTTACTGTTATGGTTTAGACAAAATACCCGCAAGTGGTATTTCTTATTCGGTAGATACGTGTCATGTGTAATGGAGTAATAGAAAATATTCAAATATGTAACGAGAAACATTCTGGATGCTAAAATGCGTTAAAGTTAGAGAGATGCAGCAGAATATTTTTTTTAAATTGAAAAAAAAAATGTTACCAATATCCAGAAAGAGTCTTACAATGGAGTAGTTTTTAAATTCTTTGAATTTGAACTAGCTACATATTACGATTTTATTTATCCTCACTTGCCTTGATAAAGTCGAAGGATGAAACGCTTCGGCAAGGAATAAGGCATATTTTCCCATTGTCTGTATAACTAATTTGTCTTATCTTTAGAATTATTCTGAGAAATTTAACAATATTGTCGTCATGGAAAACAAAAACAAAATATTATTAAAAACAAAAGTTTATTAATATCCAGAAAGATGCTTACACAGAAGTATCTTTTTTTAATTTTTTTTAATTTGATGAAACTATACATTTCACTTTTATTTATCATCACTAGCCTTGATAAAGTCGAATAACGAATCGCATCGATAAGGACAAAAACTAATTCCCAATTGTCTTTCTCAATGTAGCCAAAATAATTGTCTACTTGATATATTGGCATAATTTAAAATTTTCCTTGATTACATTTGTAGATGTGTTGTTATACAAAGTATTTCCAGTTGTCTGGTAATTTTATGTTGGTTTTATGAAGGGAAACTGTTGTTTAAAGCTTGGCTGATACCTATATAGGACTTGTTGCATTTTGCGCACTTGTGTTCAAAAATCATACTTTTCTAATTGCAATTAATTTTTCCTCAATGTTAAGTTGTTGTGGGGTTTTCAAAAGTATAGGTGTTACCTTCTATGATAATATCACAAACCCTCACATCTTTTCTTGATAGATTTTGTGATCCCCTGTATTGTGTGTTGGCTAGATTTGAATGAGGTTAAAATGTGTATTACGTTTTGGAGTTGGCGATTGCTTTTAATCATTTTGTTCGTTTTTAGTACATATTTAAAAACATATTATATCCTAAATCATTCGCGGTTTCTCTTGTCGCTTTAAAATATACACCTTTCTCACATTGAAAGAACTATAATCTCTCCTTTATATATATATATATATATATATATATATATATATATATATATATATATATATATATATATATATATATATATATGCAAAAACACACGCACACACATAAATTCCTGTATTAAAATGCGACAATACCAATTGATTTATAATACCCATGTGTCATCAGAGACCCGCAAGATATTTTTCGCATACACACATTTGTCTTTCATTTAAACTGGAAAAAGAGAGCACATACGATTCCCCTGCGAAACGCGTCCTTAATAAAATCTTCCAATTTGTCTCATCAATTTCGTTTCAGATATAATTATACATCCTAGAAAGACAAATATACACACACCCGCGCACATACACACACAGAGACACACAGACACACAGACACAAATATATATATATATAAATTACAATGTTATTATCGAATTCTGTGCTAATTAGAATAATACGAGATATCCGTATGCGTGAATCGACAACTCGATAAAATTAGAAAAAAATGGTATTATTTATTTCTATTCGCATAATTGTCGATATATATATATATATATTTTAAAGCGACAAGAGAAGCCGCGAATGATTTAGGATATAATATGTTTTTAAATATATACATAATGGTTATGAATATCTTCTTATGTGTCATAGGATATACATAGAGGTCTTAGCCAATCATGATTTTGCTCAACTTCCGTCTTGTTGCTCAGGTTATTTTGGGGCTTTATATCCCCATTCTTGCAATTGTTTATCCAGTCACTCAAACACATTAAGGAGATTACTCGCTGTTTTCCCATACTTCTTATGTCTTCAATATATACAGTCTGTATTAGATTCTGCACAATCACTTTCTTTATTATGCGTTCCTTTGTCTGTTTTATTTCTTAAGCCATTCTCGTTGTTCAGGTCATTTGTCTCTTTTATTTCTTAAGCCATTCTCGTTGTTCAGGTCATCTGTCCACGTTGTTTTTGGCATTCGTAAGTACAACCGCTTTTCTGTTGTTTCAAGTCAGTTTTCGAGTGTGAAGAGATTATCAAGGTGTCACACACCTTTAGAAACTTTTATATTACAAAGCCTTTCATCAAGCTTTTATTAATTTCACACAAAATGTATATAGTTCTTATCCATCTGTCTTTCCCTTCACTCATCTCTGTGCTAATTAATGCAATTTTCGTTTACACTTTATATTCCCGACAAATGCACACATATACACGACTAGACAAAAGTTTTCAAAACATATACACACACACACACACACACACACACACACACACACACACACACACACACACACATATATATATATATATATATATATATATATATATATATATATATATATATATGTACACACAAACACAGATCTATTAATAATCTTTCACACAGGGGCAAGATTATTAGAAACATAGGAGTCTTCAAGAACACACACGCGCGTGTGCGCGTGTGTGTATGTGTGTGAGTGTTTGTGTGTGGGTGTTTGGATGCGTCAAGTCCAGAAAATGACAATGGAATTCTTTTTCCTGTCAAATATTTCTTATTACGATATTTCTTATGTCGATACGCTGACGTCAGTATTGGATATTAATGACATAAATCGAACATTCGAGAATAAAAAGTTTTAGATCAAACTGCCGTCAGAAACTGTTTGACAGATGGCGCTATTATTGATGCACACACATATATATATATATATATATATATATATATATATATATATATATATATATATATATATATATGTGTGTGTGTGTGTGTGTGTGTGTGTGTGTGTGTGTGTATATATATATATAGATAGATAGATAGATAGATAGATAGATAGATAGATATGCACGTGATGAGTGGCTTTTGATTATATGGTGTAGGTTCGAATCTAATCATGGTCGATTTGCTAGAGATTATACCCTCTTGATTATATCGGCCTGGGGAGGAGAACCACGGGCGTTTTGGTAAATGTTTGAAAAACATAGAATGGGTTAGCGCAAGTTATATTCTGCAGATTGGTGCAATTGGAAGCCGTCGAGGGTAGTGGTCACAAGATGCCACAAACCATCCTGACCGAGGTTTTGAGTAGTATGTTGGAATTGTTAAAATATTATCACGCAAGATTATATATATATATATATATATATATATATATATATATATATATATATATATATGAAACACAGACACACAATCACACACACACACACATGTATGCACATTCATATATTCTATAAATCTCATTAGAAAATGTCTGCAACGTACACGTTGCTAGAAGTAAATGCACATATATAATGTTTAATAAGTAAATAAACACATAGCATCTACACAAATATTAGTATCCATTTTAAAAATAACGATTTAAAATATCTAGCTGATTTTATCCAATATAATGTGTGTGTGTGTGTGCGCGCGTACGGACGCGCCCGTGCGTGTGTGTGTGTTAGTGTTTCATTGAAGTCGCCAGTTTTGGTACTACGATTAAGCTTTTTATTTATTTTTTCTTTGTTGGCTCTTCGGAAAATAAAATATCCCTATAACTATGTAAACATACAGACAATCCATACACCCAATAAAAATAAAATTATCTTTGATAATGGTTAACGGTATAGCCGAAAGCGCTCGGAATTATAAAACGTTTGGAGAGTTTATACACACCATGTGTCCAAAGGAACAGAAGAAGAATCAAATAAAATGCTTAATTGTAGTACGTTTCCTGTCACCTGTAATGAAACATGTATAAATGAACGATTGCTGCCTAAATACGCGACATATATATATATATATATATATATATATATATATATATATATATATATATATATATATATATATATATATATATATATATATATATATATATATAGTACATTGTATGTGTGTGTTTGTGCATGTCCAAGAAACACCTCCGCTCTCACTGGCCCGATTTCAAATATTCATAGTTCATTCAAAAGAACTACAAATGTTAGGCAGAGGGAACAACTTTCGTTGACCTCAGATTCAGGGTTGCTAGATTTTACGAGGTTAAAATATATATTAATATATTATACTAACCATTATTTTTTCTGTCATTGTTCACGGAGAGTAACTCTTATTTTCCTTTTGTATCCAATATTGCAACTAGCTTAGAATTTTAAGTTAGCTTAAAAACCGCCATATCAGGCGGATTTTAAGCTAGATCTAGTGGATGAATCTTGGTTCAACCATGTTCACAATAGCTAAGGAGGAGTAGATGGATACATTTAAATAAACTACAGAAGAACTCATAATTGATCGCTGCATTTAAGTCTTGCTTTCATGTTTAAGCGTACATTTTAAAAGTTCAATGATAATTCTTCTGTTGCCACTTAATTTAAAGACGACGTGATGTTAGTAGATCCGTATTTACCGTACAAACTATTAATTTTATTTCATGTGTGAGAAAACATGGGAAAATTTATAAGATAAAATTTATATAGTGTAAATATCTGAAACAGAAATTAGGATTAGCTATACATTCAACATTATCATTAATCACTTTAAGTGTCTTCCCTTTTCGGGATGTTTGCCCTCATGAATCTTCCCAATTTTACATCCTGCATATGCATATATATATATATATATATATATATATATATATATATATATATCCTAAAATCTGTTCTGCTGTCTATTAACTCAAGCTTCCTAGCAAAGTTATCCGTTGTTTTCCTCTGTTTTTATTGCATTTAATCTGTCCTGTGAGTATCAAATTTTATAAGCCCTCTTTCCTCATTATGTGTCCAAGAAACTGTCACCTCCTGATGTCAAGTATAAGTGTCATTTTTGTAATTATTTCCTTTACAACTTTGTTGTTGTTCACATGTCCGGCCCATGATATTCTTAACATCCTTTTGTAGAGCCATATTTCCCTGGCTTCAAGTATCTTCTTCATCTGTGAGGAGATTGTGTAGCATTCCCTGCCCCCAAAAGGACAGATATAACGTTCAAGATATAACAGTTCAATGGACTTGTCTTTTTAGTAACGGAAATTTTCTATCCAGTAAATAAAAGCAATTTCTGACGGAACGGTTGGTTATTGTTTTATTTCCTGTCACATCTCGAATTTTTCGAAAAAAACTTTAGGTCAATTTAAAAAATGCATCGCAAATCTAAAAGTTCAACACTTTTTTTCGTCGTTTTGTCATGTGAAACCGAAAGTTAGTTGGATATTTTTGATAACTTATGAGATGTCCAATAAAAATATTTCTAAAATACTGTTGTCAGATATAGTTGCTGTGCACCTTGAAGTATGGTGACAGTCGAAAATGCATTCACGACAGAAAAATATTTCTCAAGCAAATGATATTTATATTTTCCGCCTTTCTCCAATTTTTATTCAAATTTAAAAAACCAATTAATTGCATAGCAATTAACGTTTAATATCGAAAAACAGATAAAAATAGGAGCACTTGCAGAAACACTTGAGTTGAATCGTTTCTAATTTCGAATTACATTTAAAAATGTTTTACGCTAAATTTGTCAATACCTAATTTGATGCTACCAATATAAATCGCACAGTCAAATGGATATACTTAAGATATTATTCATTAATTGTGACCTTTATTAAAACCATAATAGTACCTTCTTTATATGCCGTGTTTCCTCAGGATCCTGGACTCTCTAGCTCTTAATAAATTATTTCACCCAAACCGTATTCCGCTATCCATTTACACAATTCTTACTATCAGGTCATCCCATAAGTTCTGTCCGAATTTTGAATAAAGAAAATAAGTGACCAAATGTTACATTTAATTACAGATTCAATCAACAAAGTATTTTCCCTGATTATCTATAATTCCTTCCATCTATTAACAAGCTTACTAATTCCATTGCTATAAAATTCTTTTGGTTTTGATTCGAAGAACTCACAAATGCCAGATTTAACCTCTTCCTGTGTTACAAAAGCTGTTTCTTCTAAATGATTCTGTAAAAATAATGTTCACCTCCATTAGACATTATAAAATACTCTATAAATTTCGTCCATTTTAAAAAAAAGTTAAAATTTGGACAGAACTTATGGGATGACCTAATATCATATGTATTGTTTTAATCTGTTCCTCCTGCCTTCAATCTATCCTGCGAGTATATGATTTTTGAAGCTTTCTTTCTGCAGTATGTGCCCTACAAATTTGAAATTATGTTAATCATATATTTATATATATATATATATATATATATATATATATATATATATATATATATATATATATTCAGTGGTATCCTCTACATCTTTCTGTAGAACCTCATTTCTGTTTTTTCAATATTCTTCTTTATCTTTGAGGAGGCCTTCCAGCATCCATTGCCATACAGGAGGACAAATATCACGTGACTATTCATTACTCTTTTCTTTGTTTATAACAAAGATTTTGTTTCATACTCTCCTTAGCTTCTGGAATGGATCTTTGTCTGTCCCAATGCGCGTTCAGATTTCAGTGTCGCACTTTCTGTCTCTCTTAAAACCATTCTTCACCATTTACATTTTAGTAATTATTTGCTGTTGGAATCTTCGATTTGTAATTTGCATTTTCGGTTCATTCTTCTGCTCACAATCATGCATTCCGCCTTCTTGAGGTTGATGCTTATTTATTTCTTGACTCTTTCCTTCGTTACCATATGTAGAAGCTTTTTGTTGTTTTCTGACGGTGTATAATATAGTTAAATCCCAAATTTATTTCTGTAATCCGTATACTATACGAAAACGTGTACCAGTACCTTGTAGCGAATCACCTCGTCAAACCAAGCGACAGCGTGTCGCGTGTAATCTACTACGGAAAATATCGTGAGGATTGCTCACTGACAAAAAGAAACAAATTTCTCCATTTTCTCTTTCGGTTGTTGATCACTTCAATAGGAACAAACGACTGAGTAACAAACAGTACATATTTCGATCAAACATGTCCACTGCTGATATCCTGTCGTTACTGGCAAATTCAGTGAAGCACTAGATAACAAATACATCTCAAGGACGATCGCATTAGATATATCTATTTATATTGCACTCGAGCTGCTTCATCCTGTGGAACTGACTCCAAAGAGGATGTTTCCCGATCACTAGAGCCTGCACAAGCCGAGGTTAACCGTTATCTTCCGTAGAAGCTGTGCTTCTTACTACACATTAAACTTACTATATATATTACACTTTAAATCTCTATCTTGTATGCGTGTCGAGCCTTGTTCAGGGTGGACAACAATGTAAAAAAATGCTAGGACGCAACAGGAGAATTGCCCTTGCTGTGGATAATAAGATTCCTTCGGGGGACTGACGACCGAACTTTCACACACATTCAAACGCACACGCGTGCCTGCTCAATAAAACACGCACGAGGGCGTCCACACACATATGCACGAACACATACATTTCTCTAGATGAATGTTATGATCCCTGTTTTTAATAAATTCGAGTTGTATACGGTCTCTTTTTGCTAGTACTTTTATCTTTTCATACAGACATCATCAGGCATGTAAATTGATTTGTTTTATTTTAGTACATCCAGGTAATAACGGGACACGAAAGATTAGACTTGAATCGAAATATGTTTTTTTTTTAAGTGTTATTGTTAACAGTAAGAAATTTTGGAGCATGCGGTCACAAGGTTAAGGTTGAATTTTTTTTTAAATTTAAAAGAAAGTGCGTTTTTTTCCTAATAAAAAATTGGGGAATTCTTTAGTTTTTTCAGTCGATGTGGCATGAAATAAAATGTTCAATAAATAGAGCAATGTCGCAGCTATTATCCCGAAAATTGCACGTCGGATCAGTTCTTTTGAAATCAAATATTTGGTGCTGTTCAATTTATATTACATGAATCATTCATACAAAACAGATTAGTGAATTTAATGATATAAATGACAAGAATACATCTTCGCAAACAAATTTATTAAAATTACATTAACCCACGTACCTCTAGACCAATTTTATGCTCCCTGTTTTTAATAAATTCGAGCTGTAGAAGGTAATAACGGGACACGAAATATTAGACTTGAATCGAAATATGTTTTTTTCAAAATGTGTTATTGTCAACGGTAAGAAATTTTGGAGCATGCGGTCACAACGCTAAGGTCGATTTTTTTGAATTTTTAAAATATACATACATATATATAAAATTAAAATATATTAAAAATATTTTCGCCTATTTTTCAACAATTTCTTTTCCTTATTACAACGGAGGGTATTGTTCTAATATAATTGAGGACACGACTCCATTTTATATCTCCTCCCACTAATTCCTATATCTAGACAATACTACCCTCTCTACCCTCTTGTTTTTCATTCTTCCTCTCCCTTTCTTGTTTCTTCATATTTTTTCTGTTCTTTCTTATTTCCGGTTTCCTTACTTTCGTTGCTTCTAACTGGCTTTTAAAATTCTTTTTAAGCCGGTTTCATTTTATTATTCTTGTTAAACTTATATATCTTTGAAAATCATTGCAAATCATCTTAATTTTCAGGGAAATATGGTCATAACCGATATGTATTCTTAATTCTTATTGTATGTACTTTAAACATATATATATATATATATATATATATATATATATATATAAATATATATATATATATATAAATATATATATATATAAATATATATATATATATATAAATATATATATATATAAATATATATATATATATAAATATATATATATATAAATACATATATATATATATAAATATATATATATAAATATATATATAAATATATATATATAAATATATATATATATAAATATATATATATAAATATATATATATAAATATATATATATAAATATATATATAAATATATATATATAAATATATATATAAATATATAAATAAATATATAAATATATATATATAAATATATATATAAATATATATATATAAATATATATATATAAATATATATATATATAAATATATATATATATAAATATATATATATATAAATATATATATAACTATATATATATAAATATATATATATATATATATATAAATATATATATATATAAATATATATATATAAATATATATATATATATATATATAAATAAATATATATATATATAAATATATAAATATATATATATATAAATATATATATATATAAACATATATATAAATATATATATATATAAATATATATATATATAAATATATATATATATATATATATATATATATATATATATATATATATATATATACATAAATAAAGAAGTCAACACTTAGAGGCGACAGTCTGTTTCATGCTAGTGCAATCGTTGCCTGCCGATTGCCCTAGCATGAAACAGACTGTCGCGTCTAAGTGTTGACTTCTATGTTCACTTTTATATTTACACACGCTCTATCTCTGATTTTGAGCACTTTATCCCATAAATATAGCACACTTTAAGACTATATATATATATATATATATATATATATATATATATATATATATATATATATATATATATATATATATATAACCGTAGCACAAAGATTTGAAGGCCTAACGAAGTCTAATGAACAAATCGGAGCTCATAGGAAGGGAAACTGTTAAATTATGAAAGCATAACTTATCTGGTGAATATATTGCTATGAATTATTTATGATATAGCAACCGTCTCCCTACTTTGCCTTTTCAACGATCCTTCCCTCTAATCGTAACTTAAATACATCACATTTCACACCTCAGATTTAAGGTAGTAGTTGAATGTCTTGTGTCAGTGATCACATCTGAATGGATTACTGCTTTCGTGAAGTCTCAGTCCAATCGATCTCCGGAAACGAACGAGGTTCGTGAAAGTATCTCCTGATCAGAAATTGGTTTTCCGCTATGCTGATAAAGAAAGAGAAGGAACGACATGTACATGCATCACGGTATGGGCGGGGTGGGTCAGATGAACGACCCTCGTGATCCCATTTTCGGTTGAATTAACTTATTTTGCGCTGGAGAACAGGACACCATTTCGAAAAGGCCATGTCAGCATTGATGAAGAGCAGGAACCGATCAAGTATTATGCGTATCTCATTGAACCAATGTTCTGGTGCTGTCAAGATAAGAGAATGACGAACATGATGATTCATCTTGGCAATACACATGTGTCTAGA
>OZ038482.1:45747946-45775446 GCA_964036315.1 Acanthosepion esculentum | reverse complement strand
TGAATTTGGTTTCTAATGTGTAGTGCCCATCTTGTGCTGCTCCATTTGCAGATAAAGATATATATTTGTCTTCTTACGATTGATGTTGAAACCTTACACATCCTCTAAAAATCCTCTGGCTTCTGTCTGTTATCAGCATTATCATCTTTACACGAATCGGCAGCCTGGAGGGCAAAACTGCCCGAACGTTGGGAATATAGCAACAATGATGATGACAGCATAATATTATACCAGGTATAATATGTCTATTGCTTTTAACATTAAATAATGTAAAAAAAAATTTAAAATATCGTGTAACATTGAATAAAATAGAAAAAAAACGCGAGTAGGTAGTCGGTCAATTTTAGGAAGTCTGGTAATTAGAAGTGGCGGATCTGAATTTGTCTGAAAAAATATATTTTTATTCTAAATCAATCCAAAGACATTATTTTAATTCACAGCCATTTAAATTCATATCTATTCTTTATCATTTACAAAAATAGAAGCATTTTCACCTCCCTGTTGATTTCTTCCTGAAAATTCATCACCCATACTCGATTTCACTAATATGAAAAACTTCCCTTATATGTTTTTATCCGTGCAACAGTCACGCCCAAATAACATTAAGCATTGGTGTTATATTTAGCAGGAAGTTTCACACCCCATCTATTAGGAATATAAGTCATCAGAGTTCGCTTTTAGAATCACTCGACTTTACAGAAGTCAACAGAGCATTCTACTTCGATATAAATTAAACACTTTCTGACAAAGCAGGAAGAGATATTGAGTTTTCCGTTCAGCAATTGTTTGACTATATAAATAGTACGGTGGTTATGGTGCAACTAGAACTGTGAGCTCATGCGAAATCATGTAAAATATAATTCTTTTTACGATAGACATAGCACAATTGCTATAACCATCTCAGGGGTGGATTAGTGCGTTGCATAACGTGAACAGAAAATGCAGGGTGGTGCTCTGCTGCTAGCTAATTGTAGATTGCCAAGTAATGATTTCGTATTAAATAGCTTAATATTACATTTTTTTTTATTTCCTTCTGGTTTTGTTTAAATCTTCATTCAAATTTTGAGAACGATTTAAGAAAATGATGTAACGTTTTCAGACTTAAATTTTATTTTTCTACCATTTTATATATAAAAATGTTTTAAAACAAAGCCAACAACAGTACTATAAAGAAACCATTAGTCTTCCAAAGAAGATATATTCGACGAGAAAAGCAAAATCCTTTGCGGCAGATATTTGGATGATTCTAACTGCTGCAGCACCGGAATGTTCTGCAGCTGTTCCAAACTATGAAATCCTGAAATGGGCGCGATGTCTGGCGTTCCTCTTCACAAACTTCAATTAAATTAGCGAAGGGCAGCATATTTCTCAGAAACCTCAAGTTGAGAAAAGAGGATCTCTGAGATCGATCTCAATCAGTAATTCTCTCGTGAAATTGAGAGTTATCTGAAGCAGGAAAATATAATAAATAACGTGTCCAAAATATTTTGAAATTCTTGAAAAAATCAAATAATTGTCGTATTAAACTTTCAGGACCTTTTCTCAAATGAATGAAATTATTTTGTTTTATAAAATTTCGGTAAAATTTTTTTTTACATATGTTACCCCCCCACATTTACTTAATTTCCTGAAGTTTCAATAAATTAAATTTCAAGTAGAAAAGTTGTTTTTTTTTTCAGTTAAAAACAGAACTGTTTGGAAAATGTAAATCATCAAATGTTTTTGTAAAGCAGTTAACCCAGTTACAAAAGAATCTGCTCTGAATTGTAAAATAAAATTGCAATAAAGATTTGACATTATATATTAGAAAAAAAACAACTTTTCATTGATGTTATAAATAAGATTAATTAAGGATATTATTGTTTCAAAAAAAAATTTCGATGAATAATTAATTTTTGAAAGAACTGTTTTCATTTTTTTAAAAGATTAATTAAAAAATTTAAATCTTTTAAAATTCCGCATTACTTCAAGGAGTTTAGTTAATATTGTTATTAAGTGAAAATTATATCTATGAATCAAGAATTGAAAAGCTCATTAAAATTCGTTGTACCCAAATATTTTTAAAATTATTTTTTATGTATAGGTAACGCCCCCCTGTTTAAAATTATGATCGACAATAGACGACATAATCAGACAACAAGTGTAATGAATATACTAAATTTAAATTCAGCGTTCTGAAAATTAGATTACGGGAATCATTCTCCAACATTTTTAAGATTTCTATGTACTTAAACATTATATAAAAAGGGCGCTAAGCCATCATTTTCTTAAATTATATTTTAACAGATAAAGTCGCCACACAACAATAATGAACCTCTCAACACCTCCTTATGTGATATACGAGGTCTTGTTAGTCACTTAATCACGTTAGTGTTAGTTATAAAAATCCATTTCTCTGTTATTTTAAAGTTAAAGATATATATTTTTCGAATAGGCCTAATAGTACTTTATATCAGCTAATATAGCTCAAATAATGTTTCACAAATATATATTTTAATTTTGAGAGATTTTAAAATCTCATTTATTTTAAATCTTAGGTATCGACATTTATACCGAAATAGTGGAAGTACCTATAATTAAAAATAAATGATTCCAAGAACGAACAAGTATTTCTTTTTGTGTGGAAGCGATTTCAATTACCAGGGATACTCATCTTTGTCAAGAACACCAACTAAAACTGCCACATGAACATTTATTCTGTATCGCTAACATCAAGCTAAATTCTCAGTAATGTTCCTATAGTACCAAACAATTGAAATATGTACCCAGTAACCCTACAAATTCAAGGGATTGTATCATTTATTTTCTGTATAATACCCTATTTGTAACACGTATATTTTTAGGTAAACGTTTTTATTTGTGATTTTTTGTTAGGAGAAATATATTAATTGCTGAATTATTATATCTCAATTTATATTTCGCCGGCCAACGTCACATCACTGTGAGGAGATTAAAAATCATTTCATATAAAATCAAGTAATATTATTTTTATTTCATTTGTGTTTCTGGCAGCTTATTGAAGATACGTTAATATTCGACTAAGAATTAATGAAAAATGCTTACAAGAATTTTGAAATTAAATATATTTGAAGAGCAAGTGTTATTTCACTCTTGTAATGATAAAAGCGATAGGCATTTTGTAAACGTTAGATCTAATGTTATTTTTTTCTTCTAATTAGCGAATATCCTTTCGCAAATATGTTTGTCATGCGTGTGTCAATTGGCCAAAATTCATGCAGTTTATCTGAATTAAGAAAATCCAATTTTTTTCAGAGAAGTAGAATGTATTTTTAAATCATTGCAACTCAAGCAAGGTGACAATAACATTAAAAATGTAAAGAGTTACTTGGAGTCAAAGAGAATGAGAAATTTTAATGAGGACAAAGGACTATAAAAACGAAAGGTATTAGATATCGATTTGAGTTGCATTTTAATTTCGGAAGACTTTTTGACAGGGAAAGACAGTATATACTTTTTGCAAATAATTTATTTGTTAAAATACTAAACCAAATACATCTACATGGAGAAAATTCATGAGGCAACAACGGATAACGTCGGATATTCTATATATCATTCAAATGATTTTTTTTATTGATAGTCGTTTGATTAAAATAGAATTAAATTTAATTTTTTATATAATTGGATTGACAAGCGAACGCAGGTGTAGGCTTTACGAAAGCTTTATTCAACTGAGAATACAAAGGTTCTGTATAGTCACCTTTTATAGTCCCAGTAAACAGAAATATATCTCTCAAAGAAGAGAGAAACAAAAAAGGGTAAACGACTTTTGCTTATTCATAGCATTAATCTTTCATTGTTTTTGTGCTAAGAATTTAGCGATTATTTTAACAGTGTTTATGGTGCTTCTTAATTTGTTGATAAATTGCATCTTATTTAGGTAAAGTGCATGTGAACATGCGTAACAGAGTAGTTGTTATGCATGCCTTGTACACTATATATCTTGCTAAGTATTTAAATATAATTGGCTAAAAATAGATAGAAAGCAGTAGATTTATGTGGAGGTTTCGTAGTTTGAGAGATATTATTTCTGATAATTTATTTACTTGTTTTATTTATTTTATAATAAATACCATTATTAGAAAAGAGTTGACACTATTATTGTAATTTGTGTGGTGCATGCAGATGTGTTGTCTGTTGGTCAGATGGTCAGATGAAAGGCAACTTAATCTACGTGAAAGTATATGTAATTGCATTTTACCCATTAATTGTTTTGCGTAAAGCAAATAAACAGAAAATAATGAATATAACACATTCATGCCATGGGTATAATTTGCGTTGAAGTAAATATGTCCCCTTGCGTTTATTTAATACTTCATATTGCATTCACTATCTGTTCTCGATGGTGGCAACATGGTTGTTTCCTCCGAATATTCACGTGTTTTCTTTTCGGCTTTCATTTCTCGCTCGCTTTCACATCCAAACTGGTTTCAACGGATTTACCTTTCTTGTCAAGGATTGTCCGCAGGGAAGCAATCGTTCAGAGAAATCCAACCGAAATTTTATCATCAATTATGCTTCTAATGATTGGTTTACAGTTAAGCGATGTGCAATTAACGGCGATAATTGCTGGCCGTTAGCTGCTTGACAGGAATTAATTGTGAATCTTTTAAACAATGTTAGCGTAAAGCCCATTTCTTATTACGTGGTTAATGGCCGTTTCGAATCCTAACTTAGGATTAGTGAGAAAGGAGTTGGAAAATGGCACTCTGATTCTAGGACTGGATTGCTCATTTTGTTCAGAATCTACTTGATTCCTTGGCAGGTTTGAAGATTTGGATATTTTTAAGGAATTGCATTGTCAGCTTGATTCTGAGATGAAAAATCTCGTTAGGGAAACACTCATGAATAGATATTTATTTTAAATATATTATTGTAAATTGGAACGATATTATTTGGAAAATAAAGGAGAACGGAAGTGGGGAAAGGTAATGGAGAGGGTATTATGTAGATGATAGAATACTACTACTAATACTACTAATACTACTACTAATACTAATAATTGATTGATAAAACTTCTTTCTCTCCGTGCCTTTTCAGATTCAATTCTGTTACAGTTCATGTAACGTTTTTTTCTTGCAATTTACTTTTTCTTAATAGGCATTATTTGTAGAACCCTTTTGATTATTCACACTCCCTCAGTAATTATTTACACTTTTTACCAGAGCACAAGTTTTCTATATGAATAATTTAGTTCATCTGTCCTTTTATTTTACTTTCTAGAGATAGGTGTTTCTTCATACAAATTTACATTTTCCCGCCATCTTTTTAAACTTTCTACACATTTCATCGATATTGTAAAAAAAAAAATATTTAAAAAAAAAAATGCAATAAGCACCAACCTCACTAATCATTAATATTAGGAGTAGATGTTATTTTTCATACCAATAAAACATAGATACGTGCGAATCAATCACAGATTGAATCCATGGCGAGGAAAGATTAACAGGAAAAAATCGGAATGACACGAAAGTAATGCGACTTGCACTTGCAAAAAAATAGTCCCTCAAAAGCTTTAATGTTTCACTTGGTTTCTTCAGCAATGTTGCAAATTACATTGTTCTGGCAAGTAAAACCAATCTTCAAAATGAATGAATCATAAGAAATAAAAACTGCACTTCAAGATAAACAACATCAGGGAATAAATAGAAAATTATAAAAAAAAGAATATATGTGCAATATATAAAAGTTTCAGAATTTGGATGAGAAACAAAAGATGAAGGACATTACGTCTAGAAAATATGAGCAACGTGTTATTGTATTTCACTCCTTATGATACTCATACGCCGCGCATTTCTCTCTCTAAATCTGTCTGTCTGTCTGTCTCTCTCTTTCTCTCTCTCTGTCTCTCTCTCTCTCTCTCTCTCTCTCTCTCTATATATATATATATATATATATATATATATATATATATACCAAACGGCCTGAATGTTCGAGAAAGCTGATTAAAGAAAAATATACACTCTTTGGCGGGAATTGAACCTGCGTCCTTCAGGGCAGAGTGAGTTTACCGCTAACCTGGTGCGCTTCAACATTTGGCCACATAGAACACACACTGTTTAATATATAATCGGAGCGCCTACTCAAATACGCGTAATCCTTATGGAATATTATTTTACGCGATAGAAATATATCGAATTAATAAAAATCCATTCTAAATAATACTTTTTGTTTACATCTGGATACGAAACTATGTGAAGATCTGAAATAAACTTGTCGAGATAGATGATAAAAAATTCGCTTATGATATTGAATTACATATATATATATATATATATATATATATATATATATATATATATATATATGTGTGTGTGTGTGTGTGTGTGTGTGTGTGTGTGTGTGTGTGTGTCGTTAGCGCTTTATCTCTCATCCAATCATTTCATTTCTCCTTTGGTGAACGCTTTCTTTATCATGATAGTTTTGATAACTATATATACTGCCAAAGTTCAGGTTCAGTACTAGAAGCTTCAGGTTAGACCAAAATGTTCTCCCGTCATCCATCCGACATTGCCGTTTGGCTTTGCAAATGTTCCTTGAATGTGAAAGAATATCAGAGTGGAAGAAAATACCAATAGGCTGAATTTCATTACGGTGGACCTCATTTTGCAAGAAGTGACGCAAACACTTGATTTTATGACCTTCCTCTGCGGCACATATGGAATGTGACATGCAAGATTCAGTTATGAAACTGCAACGGACTGCCGTTATGATATCGTCTGGCGCCTTGGGTAACATGTCCGTCACGTGGAGCCCTCTTCATCCGCTGTCAAGATCTGTTGTAATCATCATCTGCTTGTTACAGCGTTGCGGACTTTGGGATCGGTTGCGCTTAGTTTGGATACACGATCATGACACCAAGTATGGTCATACCAGGAGTTTAGAATATATTTTACATTGGATGTCAGAGTAACAAAACAAATCGTCATCAAATGTTACTTTGTTTAATGACAATAATAGAAACAAAACAATAAATAAAAAATAATTAAAATTATAAAATCATAAGCAAATATATGAGACAGATTTTCATTATTCTGTTTGTTAAAAATATCTGAAAAATAAATAATAGAGAAAGAAACTAATTATATTGAACCTATATTAAATAACACAAACAAAAAATCGAAATAAGGAAAGGAAGAAAACAAAGTAACGCAACCAGTGCTTTTCTGCAAATTTGGAAATGCGTCCTCGTCTATGAAACAATTACGTTACATATTTTACAATCATTGAATAAGAAAAGGATAAAATATTAACATTCTCTTCAAATGTCGTTAGCAAAGTTTCAATGAAAAATGATGAGAAAATAAATCTACGACATTGGAAAAAATGGTTAATGATAAGCAAATAAATCATTACGATACTAAATACGTTTCGTACAAGTTCTTAAATTACGTCCGCTTTCGAAAAATAAGATAAACGTTAGTCTTACAATTTAGTTATCAATAGACTAGAATTATCTATGTCGATGTATAAGTAAATGAACAAAAAATGTTCATAATATAATAATTCTTAATTACAATGGACATTAATTATAAAAATGAAAGATTCCATGTATTCCTCTACTCGTTTTTAAAACAAAGACAAATATGTAGTATAATAAGTGAATTTTACAAATGCATAATAATATAATAAAAAATTATAATAAACAAAAAAAAAACAGAATAAATAGATAATTAAAACAGATCCCTTTTAAAATAGGACATCGCTTTCTTTGTGCAACGAACAAAACACATCCGTTCACTCCGTTATCCAGTGTCTATTTACCATATATATATATATATATATATATATATATATATATATATATATATATATATATATATATATAGATATATATATATACATACATACTTACATACATACTACCACAGACAGGCTGTATTACAGCTCATCACTGTAGAAGATATGCGATTGCGTCAAGCCGATATCAAAACTTGACAGATTTGACATCAATTGAAGATTCAGACCATTAAGACGTCATTAAGTTAGGGTGAAAAATTTTTTAACGCATTATATACGAGATATAATAAATAATGACTGAGGGGGATGAAATCATAGCGAAGAGCTTAGCATTATTCGGCAAGTGCAGCTAACAAATTATCTTTCTTTTAAAGTTGCTCAATATATATATATATATATATATATATATATATATATATATATATATATATATATATATATCGTATGAAGTATATTTATAACGTATGAATTATATATATATATATATATATATATATATATATATATATATAAATGTGTCTGTGTCGTATAATATATATATATATATATATATATATATATATATATATATATAATATATATGATGAAGATTAGGATCATGAATTTTGTGTATGTTTTAGAAGTTTTATTGGTGGTGACTTTTTATGGATTGTTATGCATTTATATATATATATATATATATATATATATATATATATATATATATATATATATATATATATATATATATATATGAAGAAATATAGTCTTAAAGTGTGCTATATTTATGGGATAAAGTGCTCAATATCAGAGATAGAGCCTGTGTAAATATAAAATTGGACATGGAAGTCAGCACTTAGAGGCGACAGTCTGTTTCATGCTAGTGCAATCGTCAGGTGACGATTGCACTAGCATGAAAACAGACTGCCGCCTCTAAATGTTGACTTCCATGTCCACTTTTATATTTATATATATATATATATACATATGCATATTTATATACATACATACATACACACACACACACACACACATATATATATATATACATATATATATATATATATATATATATATATATATATATATATATATATATATATGTGTGTGTGTGTGTGTGTGTGTGTGTGTGTGTGTGTGTATATTTAATCTACATAATCTATTAATCTTGCAATTTAAACCAGCACTTAATAGATCATAACCCCAAATGCAATAACACAGATGATTCATATATAATGGCCAAATGCAGTAGTTAAACCACTCGCATGCATGCGCACACTTTCACTGGAGGGTATGTGTGGAGCACGGATATATATACGCATACTGGCAAAACAATAGTCTACTCACAGGCACGTACGTTGTATGTATATGTGTGTGAATGTATGTATGTGTGTATATGTGTGTATAGTAATTTCTTATAATAAGGCGCTATCTATGTATGCGTGGAGAATGGATGCATGTATACATACGCATACTGATATTTATATTCACCTGTTGGCAAAAACAAGACTGCTCTACACAACACTACACAACATAGAATGTGTGTATGTGTGTGTATATATGTGTGTATGTATGTGTATATACGTGTGTATTAATTCCTTATATGACAGTATGTATTTATGGTGAGAGAATATTCATATACATACGCATGATGACAAAAACACAGAATATGGAAATAGATCTATGAACACACAGGGGTCATTAAAACATATGAATACAGATATCTTTCCTCACCCTTTCTCGGACCAATCTTAATTATTTTTGTTACCCTTTAAACAGAAGAAATTTTTCAATGCTACTTCAAGGAAGACATTTGTGCCATTAAGGCACAAAAAAGAGAATGTTTAACATCGAGAATTTTTAATATCGAAAAACATAAGAAAAATTAATTCCTATTAATAATATTTCGAAATATCCACTCTTTGCCTGCTGAAGATTGCGAGACCGGAAACACGTGTAGCAAAATTATGGAAAATAAAGCATAATATATATTTTTTTAAATCCACAGTACAACCAAAAATGTTTGCCATTTCTCTCGTCTCCTTCTAATACATACATACATACATATATATATATATATATATATATATATATATATATATATATATATATATATATATATATATATATATATATATATATATATATATTTAAAGACATTTATATTATGTTTAACGTTCTTTTTATAGATACATGTATTTAAGCAAATGCTCTGTTTTTATAATAAACAGTATTAAATAACATTTACCTATGCCCAATTCTAAATATATATATATATATATATATATATATATATATATATATATATATATATATATATATATATATATATATCACGTAGGTAGCACTAATAAAACTTCTTACACAAAATTCATGATCCTATCCTCCATCATTCTACTAAACTCGCAAATATATTAGTCATCCCTAATACTATGATCGTTATCACCATCTCCAGTACATTCTGAGATATAATTAGGAAAAAAAGTAAAACCAACACCAATCCAAATACCGGGATTTATCAAATATATTGTTTACAATGCAAAATGTTTACGTTGGGGAGATATCACGTGATCTGAAAACCCACATCTACGAACACAGAAGAGTTTTGCGTTTAGACAAACAAACAAGCTCTCTCGTATTGCATAGAAATTTTGATTTCGCTAATGCTACCCTAATTGTAAAGAACATAATTCTTTGAGGAGAAAATACTTAGAAAGCTTAATAATAACATTATTACCAACTATAAAGAAACGTCTAAAATATTATATCACCATCTTTTTTTTAATCCATTCTGAAAAAAGTTAAATTATATCTAATACAAAGTGTAAAAGATCAGTACTAGATTAGGTTGTAGTGACGACTACACACACCACGCCCACAATTTACTCAACGGCAATTGTACAATAAATAAGCAGTACTATTCGTAAAGACAATCTACGCATCGCAATATCCGCATATAAATTTCTCGTGTTTTGTTTCAACCAAACTAGCTACAGAAAAAAAATCAACAATTGGTCGATTTTAGGCCAATCATACAAATCGACACTTTCTTCAATATTCTTCCCGCGCTCGTTGTGGGAGCCTACTTCACTGTATAAAAGCAGAAGTTAAAGGAAGAAACAATATTAAATTTCACAACCAAAACCTCGTACGTGTATTCTCTCAATTTTCTACTCACACACACACACACCCAAAAACATACATTAACTACATTCACACACAGAGTAAACTGTCTGTTATCAAAGCCAAGAGAACTATTTAGAACTTCAACATTCCTCTGCACAAAGAACTTTCAAATTCAAACATCAAACATTCTTAAACATTAAACAAATATCAGCAAAGCAACTCCTTACAACATCCACTTGTATTTCTCACACGGTACAAGGAAAATCACTTTTTACGACCTAATCTTTATTGTCATTGTATATGCATTTGTTTCAATATACATTTTACTTGTTGATCATTCAATCATCTCTTGTTGCTCTTTTCTGTGTTTTCTTTGCAAATTGAATGTGGAGTGTTAATGATAAAAACGCAACCTTCGACAAAAACCTTCTGATAATTTCTTACCAACACCATTAGCGCCGCACAAGGTAAGATTCCATCCCTTTGGGCCGTATAACCTCACATAGGTGTAAACATCAGAAGTCCTCCTACTAGACAGACACATATGCAAAATTAGAAATACATATTCCTATCTGATGCTCGCCTAAGCTTACAAGGATCTTAACAAACTTATACATACATGGCTGACATGTTACTGCGATTAATAATTTTATTCAATTTTTTTTGTATTCTTTCTTTTCTTTTCGTAAACTATCTAAAAACTGTCTAAATGTTCTATATATCCAACAACTTTCAGCTATTCTAATAACCATTATAAAGGTTTTGGGAATGGGAATGTACTTTTTTTTTACGAATACGTTCGGCACGTAGTGGATAAACACTATGACGGTCTCGAATATATATACATATATATTAAAGAGAAAGAACAGTAAGATATATAACCCAGTGTTCTTATTAATATATTTATTTTTATTCTTACAAAACAGTGATCAATGCAAATCTACAGAGCGTAAATATAATAAATTTACTAATTAAAAAATATGGTTCCATCGCTACAGACAAATTACCATATATATATATATATATATATATATATATATATATATATATATATATATATATGGTAATTCGTCTGTAGCGATGGAACCATATTTTAAAATTAGTAAATTTATAATACCATATATATATATATATATATATATATATATATATATATATATATGGTAATTCGTCTGTAGCGATGGAACCATATTTTAAAATTAGTAAATTTATAATACCATATATATATATATATATATATATATATATATATATATATATATATATATATATATATATATGGTAATTCATCTATAGCGATGGAACCATATTTTAAAATTAGTAAATTTATAATATAATATAATTTATAATTTATATATATATATATATATATATATATATATATATATATATATATATATATATATATATATTCGTGATCGTGTCTACTACGTGCCGGATATTTATATATATATATATAGTTCTAAGGTTTGCTATATTTATGAGATAAAGCGCTCAATATAAGAGATGGAGCGTATGTGAATATAAATATAAAGGTGAACATTGATGTCAACACTCAGAAGCGACAGTCTGTTTCATGCATGCTTGACGGAATCCTCAGACCTGACGAATGCGTTTAGCATGACCCATGGCCTAGAGGGAAGATATCTGACTGATGTCAAATCAGTTGTCTTTTGGCCCCAGCTTGAAGAAATCGGACATCTAGCCATTCTGAGGATCTGTAATAAGCGAAACTGTCACTCTTTGAATGACTGTGTGTGCGGGATTTTATTTCTCTTGTTTACATTTTGTCCCTTTCTCTCTCTCTCCACCATAAATCTCTCAGTATATTTATCTCTACTTGATGTTTGCTTTGTTTTACCATGAGATCGCTGAGCAGAAAACGACATTTTCTCTACAGTTACATACTCTGTATTACTGAGTAAATAACTTGATATATCTTAAGTCACCGAAAGCTTGATTTCCTCTTTAATTGCGGCTCTACTGAAGTTAGGTTTTAACTTTTCTATTAAGGTTATCGCATCACTAGTAAACATGTACGCAGATGCAACACCTGCCAATACCCGCACCTCGAAGTACTTACCAGCGGGTCATCTCTGATCTAGGAATTAAGTACTTACCAGCGGGTGGTCTCTTTATAGGAAATAAATCGCTTGCTACTTTCAATTCCTAAGAAAAGAAAAATTATATTTTTTGCTCACCACGGTACTGACACCGTTTATTTTATGAGACACAATGAAAAGTTCGACTCTAAAAAATTATTCCTGTTTTTAACGTCTATTTGGTCTCAAGTACAATCCAAAATTCACCGCATGTATGCAATATAGTTTTCGAAGATGCTGAAAGAAATGTCGGCTCACTACTTCGATCTATGAAGTCTTTTTGCTATCCTATATCATTGAAAAAGACTTACTAAACCAGAAATGTAATAATCATACCTCGCTTGGACTGGAGCTGCTAAAACCTCACGTAGCAGCCCCGATAGATTTCAAATTCATGGTGGGAGATGAATAATTTTCAACACTAGAAAAAGTTTTCCACAGACTACTGGCGGACTGCCCCACTGAAATACCGGGAAATTTTCCGATGGGCCCCCAAGTACATCACTTTAGAAATAACCAAAAAATGTAAAAGCTAAAAAAAAAAAAAAGAAATGTTGCGTAGAAGCTAGGGAGATTTAAGTAAGGCTTATTTGATGCTATAATTTCTTTCGTTAGATAAGAGAGATCCCCATTTCCTTGACTTATGAAGTGTTTTGAGATAAAGTATGCTCTTTTGACTCGGACATTTTAAAAGTTTTCCCGGGAGACATTTTCTACCAAGTCCGCTACTTCCACGGACGCAATTACACAAAAATGTCACTAATCTGTTGTAATTTCCATAACAATTGATCAGATGAATTACTTTATTTAGTGCCACAATGTCAGTACTTTAAAGCGAAGTTATGTCTACCGAGGTCCATGGAATTGTATCAATCTTATTTAGTCCGTATTCGAAAATATCATAATTTCTTCTCAAGAAATGAAGATTGTAGAAAAGACGCCTGTACGGATACATTCCTGAACCCATGAATCTGGGCATCTTCAAGTCAAGAGGCAATCATTTACTATACTCTTTATCCGTATAATTTTCACACCCATAACTCCATAATCTCCAATTTTCATCCATTTATATCATGTGCGATTCTGATAGCACCCCCTAATAAGATTGCTCTTGAATCCTGTACTGTGTAAAATTTAGAGAAAATTTTTAAAAAATTGTATTGTTTCTGTATGCTACATTTTTTCGCTCTTAAACCTTAAAAAGACTGATTAACCTACATATTTCGTGTATATCTTAACTATATTACATTCCATCTTTATCTAATGATTTTCTAACATTAATCTGCTTCTGTCACAAGTGTACACATATATTCACAAATACGTGCATCTCTATCTATAAAAGGGAGGATGTGTGTGTGTGTGTGTGTGTAACGAATGCATGGCCGCAATTCTCGACGGATTTGCACCAAATATTACATGCACATGCTCCAATTTACTGATAAGGCCAAGACCGATTTTGCATTTCCCAACTAACATCGATAGTGGAAATAATCGATTATTTCACGCTTCTACTGCAGATTTTATGTAGTTTGCGGCCATTTTCTACTGGCCAGAGTGAGAGCCTATAGCTTGCTGCCACGAATATGTGGGAAGATTGTATTGGCCTGCGTGAGAGCCAACAGCTGACTGACACGAATGTTAACTAGCATGCTAGCATGAAAATAAATCGATAGCTGCATTCCTCACAAGTGGGGAAAAGTTTAAATCTGCATGGCACTTTACTCCAATTGGCTCATTCGCTGGCTTAAACTCAACGTTGATTCTGATTCCGCAGAACTGGTTTGGGTGTGAAAAAGTATTTGTTGTTAACATTCTTTTTTCATTCGGTTTTTCCAGTTACGAGTCCTTTTTTAAACTGACCTTTTGTGTTCATTTTGTTTAGTTCTTTTTTCGTGACAGATTTAATGTTTAGTATAGAGCTTAGAAAAAATCGCAGTGTGAGATAGGCAATAAGTAACGCATGCAGCAACATCAGCACGGCAAAGGACGCTCCTTTAAAGGCAAGGGAAGTGATAGCAATTGCTGTATGAGTTGTACAATTTCTTAATCAAGCACGGACCATGCTGCTAGTAAATATATACATAGCAAGCGGCACACGCATACACGCGCACACATACGGTATATTATATCTGCAACTTAGTGATGAATATTATTTAAAGTTGATTTCCCTGTAATCAACCTTTTTCAAACGCATATTATTAACTGTTATATAGATAAAGTAAACGCATCAGCTAATTAATCCACACTCTCAAATTTATGCATGTGTCTGAGAGAGAAAATATACATTGAAAAAAAGAGTTAATCCTATCTCGATAATCCTGTGCCCAAATTAAGAAAGGGAACTACGTAATTATTTATGCATATATATCAGGCTACATGAAGTAAGTTTTAGTAATTTTTGTACATGAGAATTAGACAGCCGTCACCAATGATTTCTGTTCGAACTGCGTCAAACTGTAGAGAGCCCAAAATAATAACTCCCTTTATCCACTCCTTTTAAATTCGTAGGAATGAGGAGAAGCAGGAAATAAATTCGTGAGTCTATGTGAGATTTTTGGCTTCACGGAAGTTAACCGGTAAGCGTAGAAGAAAACGGAAATAACTTTTTGAGTTTGTGTGAAGTTTTTGAGCGCTAAGGAAAACTTTACATAAAGTAGCCGGAGAGACAAATAGAAAAAGTAAAGAAAGTTGCGATATAAAATAAGGAGAAAAAGTAAATTAAAATGAAGAGTGTCTGAAGTAATATGAAATGTCTTGTCTCAGTTCCTGGAAATCAATGTTGAAGTACTCGCCAGTATAAATTTCTTCGCCGATTATATGATCGGATATTAACCAACACGCAGCAATTCAAATGATTTTCTCTCAAAAATCTAAGAAAGCTAAGTATTTCAAACTATCACTTTTGTGCACATTTTGAACACATGCAAACTATATTTCCTTTGTATTAAACATTTTTGGATATGATTTCGTGCCAGATCATTTAATGTGCAGTATGAACTTTTACACTTCAGGATACTACGTTAAAACTACGGACTGAGAATTCTGATTTATTTTCCTGGAACGAGCTACTGATACTATTTCAGGGGTGTAAATTCGTGAATAAATGTTTTATCTTGTTTTGCCAAAAATACCCTTGTGTCTCTTTGTCATTATCATCATTCAGTAATTATCTTTGCGTAGGGAAATTAGACGTTCATTTTAAACTCTACGACCCATGCCACAAAAATGAAGAAATCCTATTTTAAAGACAGAAACCCTGACATCAGTAGAGTGGAAATTTGGCTAAGTTTATAATTCATATATTTAAGTACCTCAATTGAGACTTTTCAATAATCGGATTATCCTTTTCTCTCTCTCTCTCTCTTCATATATATATATATATATATATATATATATATATATATATATATATATATATATATATATATATATCTGTCCATCTATCAATAAAGAATAGTTCATTTAAATATTATATATATATATATATATATATATATATATATATATATATATATATATATATAAATATTATGTTATTTCAATCCTGCTTATTTTCTTAGCACTGTATATCGGTGGACTTTCATTCGTCCTTGATATATGTTTCCATATATATATATATATATATATATATATATATATATATATATATATATATAAACAATGCGCTAGATTTAGCTGTGTAACTCTGCCGGGTGAAGATATCTCAGTAGAAGGTCTGACTGACACCAAATCGATTGAGTTTCGATCTTGGCTTGAGGCATTCGGATGTCTAGTCACACTGGGGTGTGAGACAGCGAAACAGTACACTCTGCGAATGACATCATTTAGCTCTTGGAAATATATTTCAATTCAGCACTGTTGATTGATTAGCTAATTCTATAAACAGCGACCTGCGCGAAGGCAATGTTCTTCAGTAAAATGAATGGAGCAGTTCAGCTGATTGGCATTAGTTTACACTCGTAAAAAACAATACGCTAGATTTAGGTATGTAACTGTGCCGAGTGAAGATAGCTCAGTGGTAGAATTTCTGACTGACACCAACTCTTGTTTTTCGATCCTGGCTTGAGGCATTCTGATGTCTAGTTGCACTGTGGAACTGTGATATAGCGAAACAGTACTTTTTCTGAATGACACACACGCATTCTTCCATTTATCAGAGATATATGTATGTATATAATAGTGTTTTGTGATAGAAAATTCAATTTACTACCTGGCGATTACAAAATTCATTCTTCCTCTCCTCATTCAATTTGCGATGTTAAAATATTCCGCTATTAAAGCAGATTGTTTTGAAACCTTTTAAAACCCTTATCTTGATTAATTTGTTGTATCGACACCTAAATTTCTACATTGATCTGAGACTGTTTCGTTATATGGATATAATTCCTTCCGAGGTTTTTGTTGTCATCTCTAATCTGGTTAGCAACAGATCCTTCGGATTTTGATCGTATGCCCGTAATAGGACTTAAAAACTGAGTTCTCGATCTGGCTCTTTTTCTCTCAAAACTCTACAATAAATACCTCGCTGCCTTTTGAAATCCTGCTTGTTGGAAATCCTTTTCAGTTGTTTTTGTTTTTAAGATCTCAGGTAACTACCTGCCTATTAGCCTTCTACCACTTTTTGGCTAAATACTAGAGGCAACTCTAAATTGATTCGTCTTGAAATACCATACCCTTTCAACTTGTGAACTCTCCAAGCTTTAACATTTTTAACTAAGGTTATATAGACCCTTCCATAAATAATCGTTAATACATCAATAGTCGAGCTGAAAAAAACAAAGGTCATAATGCTTGTCTGAAAAAAGACATGCGAGGTGATAGGCTTTACAAGTTTAGCGTTACCCCAAGCAGGATTTCAAGAGGCTGCGAAGCATTTATTTTAGCGTTTGGAGAGTACAAGAGCCAGATCGAGAACCCGATGCTTCAGAAGATCTATGACGCCTCTTGACGTGTTCTATCTTTGCATCTTTGAGTCAGATCAAATCTAAAATTTCGTATTGTCAACATACCCGGTCTGCAGCTCAATTCACTTCTTTTTTCAGCCGTGACAGAGTTTAATGGAGTCAGCTACGTCGCGTTGTGCATGATTAATCATCTTCAACACCTTTCCCACAGAAGAAACATTGCAAGCCTCTTGTTACTCTCTCGCGATTTATAGGGAAAGTCTTCTGACGAGTTACATTTCTTCGTTCCACCTGTGCAGACCTGTACATCTCAGACTCGTATACAGGGTGGAATTATCGCCATTCCGTTTGGATACCATTGGTAAGAAGGACGTTCCATGCGGGCAGATTAAGAAAATGGTGGTTCAGTAAAATCTTAATCTCTTCAATTCATGGTCAACCGTTATTTATATATAACAAACTCATTTATCAGTCCTCTAACCGTAGTGGCTCACGGGCTTTGAATTGGTGAAAAGTTAATAAAGCTACCAACGTAAATGAATATATTTAACCGATTAGATGATCCAATATTATTAACGGAGTAATATACTCTATTTTCAATTAGCATCACTGTCTTTTATTCCTTTCATAAGACAGGCAAAGATACAAAAAGCTTTACAGCGGTTTACGAAGTGATTAGTGGCTTTCAGAATCTGATATAATGTAATCTGTTTATCTAACTTAATTATGTGAAATACAAAGGTACAGACTTCATGCATATTTTGTTTTGTTTTAGCTAAAATGATGATGCTCTTACAAGAAGGAGATGTCATATCCAAAAGTCTGTTTCAGAATATAGTGATTATTATAAAAATGACTATAATTTTTCTATATGCCTAGGAAAAAGTTATATAATGATGCATCTGCGTATCGTGTTACAAGATACGCCCCTCTTGATCTTAGAATGTATGTATTTTTTGTTTTATTGAAGAATTAATGCAGTTAATATTATTACGTTTCAATGTTCTTCGAACGAAAAATATTTTTAGGGATGGACCATCTTTCTCCAAACATAATAAGTCTATAATAATAAGCAGAAAATCTTTTACAGACATTATACAATAGATTACGAGAATATATGTTGAAATGTAGACAAGAATATTCGTGAATTTCAATGGAGATGTCTACATCGAAATGAACTATTAATCAATATAAATATTTATTAATTTTTACCAAGATAAATGATATCCATTTAAAAATATTCCTACCTAATCCACCGTTTTAAATATGTTATAATTCATTTTTTATATTTCGCAAGATGATTAAGATTTTTGAGTAGCACAGACTTTTAATCCTTTTCTCATGAGGTAAAGACCTGTGTAATTTCCATTTAAAATAACCAATTATATTGAGGAATTCATATTCCTAACAAACCTTTCCTTAAATATCTGATAAGATGTGCTGAAAAAAAGGTTCCATACGAAATTGCTAAAAGGAGATATCCATGGATATATATCATACCGTATAAATCTGTACGGTCGACACAAAAGCTGCGCTCCATGGAAGAAATGTAAAGGTGGGTGGGTGATAGGATCGCCGAAGTATTATCCATTAAAACACTATATTTCTACCTCCAGCAGCTGCAAAATGTCCATAATCCTTTGACCAATAAGCATCTTCGTTCGTCAATAAGAAAAATGTTCTTATTGATGACAATTCAATGTAAGAATAACAATAGAACATGTTCTGGAACTTTAATGGTCTTTTCTACCATAAAGACCATATTCACCTGAATATGCAGGACACAGTTATTAATCTTTTCGATCGCAGCAAAAGGCTTTGATGGTGAAGATTTTCCAGAATTAAAATTGGATTCAAGTATTCTTCGAAAACCTTTCCACTTAAATAGTCTTGCCTGATAAATGACAAGCGGTTATTGTAAAAATTGGTGGTTGTATAATTGAAACTTTATTTTTAGTAGAATCGAGCTGATATAAAAAAAACAGATTTTTTTACGCTTCAACTTAATATATAATTGTTTGAACAGGGTTCCTGAAGTTGTATTAGAGAATTGAATTTCTCGACTAAAACAATTACCATAAACTTCTGAAGTAGGTCAGTTTAGGGAGTTATTCCTTGGAAGTTAGCTACATACCGGTGTTATAGAGGAGTAAAGTGATGCTGCCCACACTTTCGTTTGAACATATGTCGCCAGTGAGCAAACACGGGCGATCCCATTACTGAATTAAGTAGACCACGTGACCCTAGAGGAAACGCATATATGGGAGGTATCATGTGTCTAAAGGATCTGCATTTCTAGTCTGTCATCTATTAATATACGGAACACCATTTCTACTATATCCTCTATTACTATACGGACGACTATTCTCTACTCTGTTCACTATACTATTTCTCTATACGAGTATTATCGAGCAAGTTGTATTAGTGCGACTGCTATCCGAAAGTATCTGACACCATCATTGTTCAACGGCGTTATTATAAGTTGTATCTGCGATTACAATGTCTTTACTACGATGAGCATTACGAAAGTGACAACGAGTATTTGCGGCAACTAATATTCGGTGACATCACAAAAACCAGTAACTGCGAGGAACGCTGTAGGTATTCGTATAGAATCCATCTTTTGTCACAAGGCAGAAAGCAATCTGGAACAGGATCATTCTTCGTTCCACTATCGAAGCGCAGCTACTTTGATAAGCTGCTTTCATTTTGAATAGATAATTTTTATATTCTGCAGATTTCCGACTTGCTTTGCGCGAATTGGATACAATAACGACGGACATTTGCGAGTGGCTATAGCTTAAAGAAATTTGCCTCCTTTAGGAATGTTTTGGAAACACATTTACTCTGTTTATTCATTGCTGCTTCACTGGTCAAAGGATTGACTGAGAGTGAGAGGAGTTTCCGCTGCTTCATATTCCATTATATGATAGAAAATAAGCTGTTTCGATCATAAATTTGAGGAACTAAAATGAAACGAATGCGTCAATGAAACGAAATTCATACAGTAAATTTCTTTATTACCGGTATATAGATAAATAATTTTTTTATTAAAAAAGAAATATATAAAACCAGTAAAATAATTAAAAAAATATTAATCTTACTCCATTTACGAGAACATATACTTTTCATTACTCCATTTACGAGAACATATACTTTTCAAAATTTTCACAATAGTTTTAATTCGCTAAACCCTGATGCATTTTTCATCAGAATATATATATATATATATATATATATATATATATATATATATATATATATATATATATATATATATATATATATATATATATATATATGTATATGTAAACAGAGGAATATCTAACATTTTTATTATAATTCCAAGGTGAAATTTGAAAAGTATTTATTTTAAAATTTCTTCTTTTTTCATGAGCATATCCCTTAAGGACGTTGGTTATCATAGCTCTCCGCAACTTCTTGTCCTTTGTAGCTTTTAGTATATTTGTTCTTTAGATTTTCTCTTCTAATCCCTGTTTTGCAAACCATTTGCGCGAGTTCTTTTCTGATTAGAACTATGCGTTTTTTTTTGTTTCCAATTCTTTATGAAAATTAATCGCTACTCAGTACACATTGTACTTTCAGCATCCATTTCTAGAAACATTTCTTTTGCTTCAAGACGCTGCTACATCTGCGATGAGATTGCTCTTCATTCTCGGCCATATAACGGACGGTGTTACATAAGATTTAAGTAATCTATTCTTTATTTCCAAATAAATTTTCCTGTTTCTTATTACTCCGTTTAGATTTGAGAAGATCTATCTCTGTATATTTATATTGTAAACTTGAGATTTTGGTATCTCCACGTGGTTGTTCGAATTTTGTCTGTACTCCCAACCGTATATTATGAAATATCGCCCTCCTTTACTGACTTCTGTCAAAGTTCCTGTAGTTTAATGTATATTTCTTCTACCAATACTGTGTCAACTGCGTATCTTATGGTGTTATGATTGTGCCTACCAATAATGAACTCTAATTGTACTACTAATTCCCTGTGGATTGACTATTGAAAATACACTTAATATCTAGTCAATAAAATTGAATTGGGCTATATTACTTTTGAACATCTTTTCACTAGAACTTAATTAAGAACTGATCATTATTTTCGTAGTTAACACAACGCTTTGGATTAGTACAATTAACATAGTAAACTTTCTTATTTGGGTAGATAGGTTTGAAAGCTAACAATGCAAGGTAAAAACAATTTAGTTACAGGCAGTAAGCAATTCGCGCACAATGAATTATATGTCTTACGCGAATCTCGTGTAAAATATATCAAATGAATTAAACAAGAAACTTTAAGTAATTAATGTAGGGAATTTGCTAATATATTTCATATTCTCCACTTTAAGAGTGTTTACATCAATTAGACTTATATTCCAAATTAACATTATTATTATTATTATTATTATTATTATTATTATTATTATTATTATTATTAACTAATTATGTTAGTATCCTTAATATTTCGTTTCTATTTTACGTCTTTCTAATAATTTTCACAGTTGATTTAGTTTATTAGAAAATTTTGGTCACGACGATTTTGTTGATTGTGTCAACCGGAAAAAGTGAAACAGCCTTTGGAAATTCCGTGGTAGAAGAGGTACTCTGTTTTTTATTTGAAGGTAATTTAATTAAAATAAACTAATGATGGCCTGAGTTTAAAAAGTTACTATCGAGAGTAGTTTCAATTATGACCGTAGGAAACAAATAAACACAGATATTTTTCCTATAATGTTTTGGTAATTAGACGATGTAACGTTTCATGAATACCAACCAACATCACATATAATTAAATTAGTAAATGTTCATTTTATTTGACACCGATGAAAAATATAGAATTTGAATCCAGACACATAGCTTCTCTGTGCTTTTTCTATAAATATTTTCTTTGGTAAAAGATTCTGATGAGCTTTTGTACCCCGACTTTATGAATTTAAACGCAGTACTAGATTGGCGGAAAGGTCTCATAATTTTACAGTTGAAATGGCTAGATGTAACATTAAGTACCAACCGACAACACATATACTTAAATTAGTAAATGTTCATTTTATTTGACACCGCTGAAAAATATAGAATTTGAATCCAGACACATAGATTCTCTGTGCTTTTTCTATAAATATTTTCTTTGGTAAAAGATTCTGATGAGCTTTTGTACCCCGACTTTATGAATTTAAACGCAGTACTAGATTGGCGGAAATGTCTCATAATTTTACAGTTGAAATGGTTAGATGTAACATTAAGTACTTTGCGAACAGTTATTTTGTCGCACTTATCCCTTGCAGAACTCTCGTCCAGCTCTTTGCTTTCCAGTCAAATTTGATGTACAATAATTTACAGCCAATATCAATCATTAATTTCTGTCTTCTTAATTCTTGTTCTTTTATTGTAGTCTATTTTATTAATGTTTTATTTCCTCATAGTGTCCCAAACACTTTAACACCATACGTCTTAGTGACTTTATTACATTGCATAGCTTGATTAATTGGGAAGATTAATAAAATATCAAGAATCACGATCAACATTGTTTCAATGTTGCTTCCACCCACATACACAACTGGCGTCATTGGTCTTTACTTTTTTGAGGAGCACAATGAAAATGCTGTTACTGTGAACTCTGGGCGTCATATGGAGATGATAAACAACTTCTTTGTGCCTGAGTTATGAGGAAAACCTATTCCTAACCGCTGAGTGCGGTTTCAGCAGGATGGAGGAGGCCACACAGCCAGAAAATCAATGGATGTTCTTTGCCATCTCTTAGGTGACCACCTCATTTCTGACACTCCTTGCCACCTACTGCTCGCCTGATTTGTCCATGTTTGCTTATATCTTGTCGGGCAACCTCAACGCACGTGTGTATGTGCATAAACCGCATACATTCGATGATTTGAAGGAAGATTTTCGCGTGGAAGTCGCCCATGTCGACAGAGCAATGATGAAAAGAATGGTGGCCAACTTCCAAGAACGCCTTCAAAAATGCTTCATTAAAAACACCACATGAAGGGCGTTTTTTCTACACTTGATTTTGAAAAATGCTCATTCAAAACTTACTGCATTCAAATTATAGTGGTTAAAAATAAAAGTTTCAGAGTTTTCAATTTTACACCTGAAGGTAGTAGCCAATCATATCATACCATCTTAGTGTCAGACCGATTCCGTGAGCAAATTAAAAACATTCCGGGTCGGATCCTGACCCGCGATCCTGATACTACGAATTCCCAAGTTTTCATCATTGCGATTGTTTTCGGCTATTGTTTTACGTGATTCCTTGCGAGGAATATTGTTTTTACGATAAGACATTTTATCACTTGGAAATAAATTTGAGGAATAATCGAAATTAGATGTGACCTGAACAAAAAGGAAAAATAAATTTTCTGGGGAAATAAATTATAGTTATTGAAACATAAGTTTGTCTATTTCTTAATTATTTAATTAATATTTGCTCTGGTTTTACAGTGAGCTATCTAGATTACTTCCTCTTTGGAATTATAAACATGGATTACCAAACCCTACATTACCTCACAATATCTATCTATCTATCTATCTATCTATCTATCTATCTATCTATCTATATATATATATATATATATATATATATATATATATATATACATATATATATATTATGTGTGTATGTCTGTATATATATGTATGTGTATATATATATATATATATATATATATATATATATATATATATATATATATATATATACGTAGATATGTGTACACACTTCAAAATATATGCAGACGTTCATATAAATAGATGTATGCGCATAACCTCATAGATAGGGTGAACTGCACAGATACATTCATTTTGTGCTGCAACCCTATTATTTCTTAAACTCGTCACAAGTTCAAAAGCTGCAGAGAATTCGTCACAAGCACGAAGCCTTTAAGCAATAAAAACTTCCACGAGCTCCACTTTCTGAGATTGAAGAACGAGAATAAAGAACGAATAATATGCATAATATAAAAGCAGAAGCCAAAAAAAAAGGCTTACGTCGCTTCAAAGATTAGACGACGCCACACCCATTTGAAACTTCCCCAAAACTTCTTTATTTGATTTTTAGTACATGGACCAAAATGTAAAACGAAAAAAAAATAACTGCACAAAACTAACCAAGTCAAATTTTATCTTCTGGTGTGTTTTTATGTGAATGCGATTACACTTTCTTATTACTTTCTTTATATATCTAGACTGAGTTTGAAAAAGTGCATCTATTAAACAATGATTTAGAAAAATAAATTGTTTTAACATTTATAATTTTACACAAGCTAGAACGAGAAAGCAAGATGTTCAACAATTTTTTGAAGCCATCAGAGGAAAGTACGAACTCCTTCAAAATTATTTAGCTACGGTAGAAAGTAACGAAGAAATATATATATGCAGAGCGCGTAAGTTATTTGCGAACCGTGAGAAAAAAAATCTTAAAACAACGAAATTTATCGATATAAAACATACTACACAGATGCAGTGATCTTTGGATTACATGATTATTCGATGCAACCGCCTACAACCGAAATAAGGGTTTCAATTCTGGACCGTATCCATTGACCTGCACGCAAAACATGACCTGCATTGATAATGGATATTACTCGGGGAATGGCGGTTTTCTGAGAACGAGTCCTATTATGTGAAAAATATGAGTGTCTCTTTCTGCAATACCTCATGCGTAATAGCCAAGACGATTTAGCTCTTTTTAAGTCAGGTGATAACATGTTTAGCAATTTTGCTTTTCAGGTCCAAGTAAGGGACTGTCATAAATATATATAAGAAATATTATTATATCCTATTCTTTTTACGTCATAACATGCCATATCTTCGGCTAAATGTGAACTACGGAGAGTTATGCTGTAGCAACTTGGGACTTTGGATTGTATTGTTTGAATCATCTGAGAACACATTCTTAAATAACAATAAGCTTTATTTCATAACGATAACTAAAAACACAGTAAATATTGTGCTAATTAACATGTAAAACTGAAATATTAAGGTCTTATTTTTCATATGTCGTGTCCAAGATATAGTCGACCATGACTCTCCGCAGTATCTTGTCCTTTGTAGCACTAAATAAATTTGGTCTTTTTGTTATCTCTCCTAAAGCTTGCTCTTCCGTCCATTTACCCAAGCTCCCTAGGTAGGTTATGTGCTGTTTTCTTCTTTCACTCACTCTGTCCTGTGAGTATCATATTTTCCAAGCACGTTTATAATGTTCCCTAGAAATTTCAACAGACTCTTCCTGAAATTAAGTATAAATTTCCGTTTCGTTTCCATTTTCTTTAAAAAAAAATCGATGTTGCTCACATAATTAGTCCATTGTATCCTCAGCATCCTTCTGTATAACCAAATTTTTGTTGCTTTCAATCTCTTCTTCATCTTCGAGGAAATTCTCCAGCACTCGTTACCATACAGGAGAACAGATATCACGTAACAGTATAATATTCTTTTTCTAGCGGTTTTTTTAATTTTATAATTCTTAGTCCTCTTCTTTGGAATGCATCTTTGGCTATCCATTCGGATTACGATGTCGCACTTTCCGTCCTCTTAAAAGCATTCCCCAAGTATTATCATTTCTGTACGTGTTTGATTTTGCTATCTCGGAATTGCAATTCGTACTCTGGCTTATCCATTTTCTTGCTAACTACATCATTCACTCTTGACGAAGTTTGACGAAAGTTAAGTTTTCCAAGTCTTCCTTTCTTCATTATGCGTCCTAGTAATTTAAGCAGTTGTTTTTTTCATTCTGGATATAAGTTTGTTTTCTTTTTAAATCGGTATCACCCCATGCAAAGCAGTAAAGCCAACAAGACACAACGGGTTACAGGTTGTGGAAGAACAGAAACATTAATAATGAGCGAGAAGAGGAAAGAGTAATCAGGAGGAGAGTAGATAGTGATTTGCATTGCATTTAAAATTTTGCAGGTTAAAGTTAGCTGGGAAATCATGGAGCCAAATTGGAGTTCTACAAGCGAGAAGTACGAGAAAAAGAACTGTTAACATAGAATTTACAGTTACAACTAGCTAGCTCAACTGTAAACTGACGAGGTCTCGACGCCAGTCTAGTACGAAGCTTAAATTCAAAACGTCTAGGTACCATAGCGAGGAGCGTTATTTATTTGTAATATTTACAAAATGTGGCACAAGGCCACAAAGGGGAATAGGGAAGGGGGCTGTCTTTTTCTGTCTTAAAGTTAAACTTCGCGAGCCACAGACACTGATCCAAACATACAATATTCGATACACCCAAATAAAGCATTCTTACTTACCATTTTCCTTTATCCAACACAAAGCCTCAGTATCTCCATGAAGTCCCTAACGAGTCACCATATGTACAATTCACCGTGTGTAAGGGAGAGAGGAATAAAGCAACAATTTAAAAACTAGCCCCAATGGGTATTTACAGTATGAAAACAAAACTATAGGGAAGAGGTCATTCGAAAAATTAGCGAAGAGCGATATTTATTTGTAATATTTACAAAATGTGGCACGAGGCCAAAATGGGAAATGGGGGGAAAAGGAGAGTCTTCTGTGTTAAATTTAAACTTTTTTACTAGCCACAAACACTGACTCAAATATACCACAACATTCCTAAAACCAAAACAACGCC
>OZ038482.1:45735446-45745446 GCA_964036315.1 Acanthosepion esculentum | reverse complement strand
GCTCATTTCAGGCTTCGTCATATCGAAGACGAAAAACTTAATTGCATGTGTCTGTATTTATAATGTAATATCGGATATTTTTCGAAACATTATACTGATGAAATCATCGAGGCGAAATGCCTTATCGGTTATTATTTTCGAAACATAAATTAATGAAAGTTTTTCCAAATGTCAGGCTAGGCCACAAACATCTCCCTAGCCGACAAAGCTTAGAAATGAATACAATATGGAAACCAGAAATAAGGAGTTCCAGAGAAAAGCGATAATAAGAACAAAGTTGCAATATGAACTCTGATAAAAAATGATGGTAATAGAAAAAATGCAATGTGAGCACTGGTAAAGATAATACCCAGAAATTCATACACAGATGTCCTCATGGCACAGTGGATAAAGGCGTTGGTTAGATCCAGTGACAGGACCCAAAGAGTGTGAGTTCAATACCCGGTTAAGGCAGTGCAGAATTTCAGAGGGAAGAATTAACAGGTGAAAACTGATAACGGACATCCATTAAACATGGCAGGGGGAAACTAGAACAGTCTACCCTAGTGAGCGAAATAAAGGGTTCAGTTCGAGATTCCAACCAAATGAAGAAGGCCGGAGCGTACAACGGCCGAAACGTTGTAATAATTATGGCGGCAAAGATGAGGACAATAGTCCGAATAATGTACATATTACCCCATGTCAGAAATATAAACATAAATTAAATTCTCACATATCTTTGGTGACAATATAAACTAAAAATCAAAAATGCTTAAATGTTTGATAACTGCAATGTTAATGTCATTTGAGAAAACATAAAATCATTTGGTCTATAATCGGAGAAACGATGTAACTCTTGTTTGAAAAACCGATAAATGTAGGCCTGTGTTAAAAAAAAACAACAAAAAAACCGTTTTGATACTTGGCCACATTAATGAGATCCATAAATATTATTGTAAGTTTAATTTTCTAAAATTTTTAATAGGAAATACGTTTATCTGGTATGGGCAGATATGGTAATAGATAGCACCTCGGGATGTGAAATTGAATTCGAGTTGAGTTACTTACATTAGCATGCTTTAAAATCCCTTGAGCAACATATTAATTTATTTCATCTCCCCTGGCTATGGATTAAAAAGAAAGAGCGAATGTGCTCTCAAGCCGAGATTGAAAAATAGTCCAAGAGAATTGTAAGTCTGAATTGAATACTCTCTCCTCTGAAGCTGTACAAAAAGGTTTATAAATGGGTGTTGTTATTCTGTAATAGAAAAAACAAGCCGGATTTTAAGATCAATATACAATCCCTTCATTATACAGAAGTGTCGATGCCAACGGGCATTATTGCCAATAGAAGTGTCTTTGTCATTTTTCAGCTTTGGTAGTATGAATACTTGTTCAATCCTTCGCTGAAATTCTAAAAACAAACACCGTCATGCTAGAATGATATTGGTAATGAATATTGTTAAAAAGTATACAGCTGAGTATAAGTAAACGAAATTTATTTATTGATAAGCTACTGTTCTTTCGTCGGACAAAGATTAGTATCTCGAGAAAGTGTGGTACGTATCAGTTCTAAAATTTCCAATAATCTTTCGTTTTTTCAGCATCATTAGGAGACAGGATTCAGATTTCAAATTGTTGCTGACTGTGAAAAATACAGCAATGGTAACATTTCTAATAATAATATATTAATAGCACCCGTCCAGAATATAAAATAATGGACAAAAACGCACACAACTAGCGGAAAGTAACATGGGAAAAACTGACTAATACAGAGTGGTAGATTTTGAAGAGGTGCAATTCCCGTTTTCAGGCACTTCCATTTCCTGCAGAATTTCAGCCTGAAAATCCTCACCCTGAATATATATATATATATATATATATATATATATATATATATATATATATATATATATATATATATATATATATATATATACGCTTGAATATATATATAATAGTATACATACACATGTGTATATAATATATATTAATATTTTCCATGTTTCCTTTCAAAATCATATATTTCAAATGTTCGTGTTATTTTAAGTTTGTTTATGTATATTTATATTCCTTATGTATTTGGTAATCTACAAGTTTTGAAATGACATTTATTTTATGCTTCGTCTTTGTCTTTCTCTTGATACTCATTTTTTTCTCAGATTTCTTTATCATCTTATTTTCTCCTTTACCAAATATTTCCTTGCTTCCTTCATTCAAATTTTTCTTTCTTTCGTATTTACCTACAAATTTCTATCGGGTATATTCTTTTTTATGTTTTTTTCTTTCATTCATAATTCGCTTTCCTCATTTTTTTTCTTCTATTTTTTGTTTTTTCTTCCTACTTTTATCACTTATTCGTAACTTCACGATTTTCTTTCTTTTTCTATTTGTTTTCCTTTTTCAATTTTTCAATTCTTTTATGATTCTCTTTTCCTTCCGTTTGTCCCAGCAATCAATCTTAAAGCAGTCGGTTTTTCCTTAAAATATTTTAAAGCTACTCTTATTCTTTTCTCTTTTGATTTCTTCCTTCCTCTTTCAGAATTTCCATCTTTATTTATATATAAAATTTAACTACTTTATCGACTTAGTTTTTCTTACTGAGCTATTTAAATTTTATTATTTATTTCAAATATTTTAATTTCCTACCTTGGATATGATTTTTTACATTCACATTTATTACCTCGTCTGTTTTTTTCATTTTATACCTTGTCTCGCTTTTCTACTCCTAACTGTCTACTCATAACTGCTATATATGACGTATGGCATGTGTATGCACATGTAACAATGTATTATGAGATAGAAGTATTGTTGATTTTATTTTTTATTTGGCTGTCTTGTGACGTATTTTCATAAATAATTCTTATTTTCTTACACTGGAGTTTTATTTGCATTCTTATATTTCTCTTTCTATATACATACAATAACTTTTTACGCTTCTTCTCATTTCATATGCTGAAAAGCACTCATTACCCATATCCACATGTGTCCACGCTATCTTCTCTACAAATGCCTCTGGAAAAATGACTCCTTTCGCTTCTTTTATCAGTTTCCAGCTTATCCGTGCCTGCAATTACAACTTTCTGTCTATCATTACAGTAAAAATATCAATATATGCTTTTCTTTTATATTTTATCCTTTTAATTCATCGATATATTCTACTTCGATCTCAGAAAATGATCCATGAAAAGTACTTTCTAACGCCCGCCAAATCAGCATGCACAAAGTTTATTGGATATTGAGATGCCTGTTCTATTCTGTTTGTTGATTTCGCAATCTATTGTGATTATTAGCTTTCTTTGGAATTGTCATACAATTTTTATTATAATAACGCACGTTATTACAAATATCTCAGTAGTTGGCTTGTTTCTATGTGGAAGATTTCATGATTACAAAATGAATCAATGACATAATATAAAGAATTATTAACTTAGCCTTTTAGCGTTGTCTGAATGATAATGCGAATTATACATTAAAGTGTACAACTAACAACTACAAATGGACACACACACACATAGTAATATTATATATATATATATATATATATATATATATATATATATATATATATATATATATATATATATATAATTATTTATTTAAATATTATAACATAAATATGTCATAAAATCACTACAAAAATAGCCATTTTGTTTCAACACTTCTGGTGTCTTACCAAGTGATGATGTTGAATGTAGAATAAATGGTTTTAAAAGTTTCAAATTAATTAACGATCCTTCACTAGGGATAAACGCTGTTACATAAGTATATGAGAATTCAAAAGATTTGACAACGAAGCAAGGTTCTCATATATATAAAAAGGTTTAATGTTGGGGTTCTAGTAAAATAGAATATGTCCTAACTAATAAGTATTAAATTAAATGATACAATTTGAAATTAAAATTAAAAGTAAAAAAATTACCTATTTAGAAATCTAAATCTAATCTCTATTAAGTTTAAAATTATAGAATTACTGAGGAGAAAATAAAAAATACATATATTATTTAATTTATTTTTTCATTGAAATTACGTTAAAAAGGATGTTGATAGGTCTAGACCAAAATGTATACATTTTAATTCAACGAGGTATATTCTCACGTAAAACAATCCAAACACACTCAGGTTATAATACATAAGCGCCCAGACATATTTATATATATATACACACAAAAAACGGTGACGAGACACGACCCTTGATAAAAAAACAATAGCCAAAACATATTCGGGGCTTAATATGTTATTAAACGAATTTAAACTACTTATTGAAATATAACTAATCTGGGCAAATATATATAGATAACATTAGTAAAAAAAAAAAACTTGAACAAATAAATATATATAAATATATATATATATATATTACCATATAGTTTTCCACACACTACATGAAAAAATAAATAACTTCCTCCATATATTATCGTACATTCACACATATATACATACAGACCTACAGACACAAACACACACACACACACACACACACACACACACATATATATATATATATATATATATATATATATATATATATATATATATATATATATATATATATATGATAAAAAGTTTGGCAATCTGTATGGACAATCCTAAGAATGATGGAATCCAGAGTGCTCAATGTCAAACCAGAGCAAGTATTAAATTTATTAGAAAAAAGACAACATTAAGGATAAATTGATTATATTTAAATTTCCCCAGGAAGTTGGATTTTCCTGCTTCCTCAGATCCCATTTCTAAGCATAAAAAATGAATTAAAATTTACATATTATTTTTATAAATATTTGAGGAGTAGATTTAAGTTGATGTAAGATAGACGGGGATGAGGAGGACGGCAGATATGGTCGAAATTAGAGATAAAAGGGATAGTTAGGAAGTATTTTAAATCTATTTTTTTTAAACTTAAGTGTAAGGGAGTGGGTAAAGACCAGACATTGACCTATTTAATATGTCATCTCACAGGAAACGAGATTTAGAGAAGAAATGGAGAGATAGGGATAATTTTAAATCTATTTTTATTAAAATACTAAAGATTAAAGGAGTAGGGAAAGGACCAGACATTGATCTATTTAATATCTCATCTGACAGGAAACAAGAATTAGAGAAGGAAAGGGGAGATAGGGATAAATTTATATATATTTTTATTAAAATACGGGAAACGAGACAAAAATAAATTATATATGCACACACACACACACATACACACACATACATACATATATATATATATATATATATATATATATATATATATATATATATATATATATATATATATATATAAAGCATGATATATAGCACATGATTTGAGGAAATGTCAAGAGTGCAGCTCCGAAAGGCGGAAGCATTGATCTAACAATCCAGTAAATTCTATATGATGAATGAGTTTGAATATGCTTCTCCAGTGCAGGTCTGGTTAACCAAAAGCAGAAAGATATTGGACAGTCAGTTAAGTGACATACGTGATGCACCTTGGGCAACTATGACTCGTCCATGTCATGATTGGCTAGGTGCAAACTTTCCTGCAATACGTTGCCGAATCTCTCTTCTATCAAGAAAGCCCGAACGTACATATAAGCACGGGTAAAAGCAATAAAATGAAGCAAAATAAATAATTTAAAGTTAATAAACAACACTATGAACTATCAAAACTGCATCCCGTCTTGTGCGTTGAAGTCAATATACTCATATATATATATATATATATATATATATATATATATATATATATATATATATATATATATATATATATATATATATATATTCATTCGATAACAAAATTGGAAAACATTCTATGTACATGAATTCCTCCACTACTTCTTAAACTTCAATGTCCACATTGCTAAATATATATATATATATATATATATATATATATATATATATATATATATATATATATATATATAATGAACATAGAAGTCAACACTTGGAGGCGACAGTCTGTTTCATGATTGATGCAATCGTCAAGCCAAGAGGGCTCTAATTATTCTCGGCTATTTATGTATACGGGTCAGTGGTGCATTGTGGGTAGTCTATTTTGGCGGTTATTTTACCGGAAATCGTTTATTTGTTTATTTATTTATTTGTGTAAAATTATCTGCTTTTTTTTAATTTATTTTAATTTTTTATTTCTTATCTTTTATATTTATTTTTTCATTCTTTTTATTTGCTCGTAGTAAAAATTTGTTTATATAGCTTATTTAAAATTTTGTTTTTTCTTTGGGAAGATAATTAAAGCTATATGTTTTATTTTGGGGTAGATTGTTGTAGTTTGTTCTAACTATTATTTTGGCGGGAACAGTTTGTTTATTACTTCATGCATTTATTTGGATTTATTTTTTTATTTGTCTTTTTTTTTCTAACGACTAGTTTATCGGTATCGGTTGTTAGTTTACTTATATATTTGGATGTATTTAGATCAATTTATTTTAATTGTTATTATTAATTTGTCATACTGTATATTTTCTCTTTTTGGTTTTCGATTTTTAAGTAACGTACTATATTATATTTTATTTTTTATTCTTTTTTTATCATTGTACAACAGTTATAGCTATTTTTTTCGTCCAACTTTTGGTTTGATTTTTATAGTCTAACTAATATTTTGTTCATAATAGTTTGCTAATTTGTTTATTATTTACTTTATTTATTGATTTTGCTTCTTATTTTTATTATATTTCGTCTATTCTAACAGGTGTGATTTGGTAATTTGTTTGTATTAATTTATTTTGCTTATTTTATTGTCATTTTGTTTATTTATTTATTTACTTTTTGCGTTTTCGATTTTTAAGTAACGTAGTAAAAATCTTTTTTCATGTCTGCATTTTGAGATGAGCTCGGATCTTTTATTTAATAATTTATTTTGGTCTGGGAAGGTAATGATAGCTATATATATACACACACACACACACACACACATATATATATATATATATATATATAGTTATATACATATATATATATATATATATATATATATATATATATATATATATATATATATATATATACACACACACACACACACACACACACAAACACACACACACACACACACATATATATATATATATATATATATATATATATATATATATATATATATATATATATATGAAAGAAATTTTTAGAAGGATTTGATAATTATAATTAAATAATTCATTGAGTCTGTAAAAGAATGCAGAAAGCACTGGGCGGCCGTTTCGTCCTATATTTCTATCATCTGTATATCATTGCTTGGTCCGGCTTCTAATGTTTAGTTTGAGCGGCTTGTTGATATTAATCGTGGCTCCAGGGTGTACAGTCCTATGGTTACAGAGAATTTCAGTTGAGTTCCACCACGGAATATGTGAGCGAGCGGCGCTATATTGAGTCTGTTTTGCTACCTCTTCGTCACTGAGGCCCATTGGAGTAGTTGGTATGATGTTTGCTTGATAACTCAACTGTCAGGGTCTCAATTCTCGGTAGTGGATGCGCACTGCTGGTGAGTCCCAAATATAGGACAAAACGGCCGTCCAGTGCTTTCTGCATTCTGTTGAGGTTTCTTTCAGACTCAATGAATTACTTAATTATATATATATATATATATATATATATATATATATATATATATATATATATATATGTATGTATGCATGATAACTAGTTAATTTATGTTGCTTGTAGTACAGTTCCTAACTCAGATGAGCCGGACTAAATTACAGTTCTTCGCAGTGGTCGGCGAATCTGGCATGATCAATAAGTGGGCAAACAACAGACCCACCAATACAATGACCTCCGACTTATGCGAAAATAACCATTGATGTCTTCAGAACAGTTACACCTGCCGTAATTCACTCACAGTGTTTGTTTCAACCGGTATGTCGTGATATAATCAGGAGATGCCATCCTTGACAGATCACAGTCAAGCAAATCCATAGTCAAATTGGTTGTCTGAGCGAATGGGTATTTCACGGGGGTTTAGGAATATAATGTCTATTGTCATCATATCAGAAAACAGGGATTGTTTTGAAAATCGGATCACCTCGGGGGAGGCACTAATGCAACTAAAACACACGAGTTACAGGTTTTGGCAGAATTAGGAGCAACATCATTAATCATGAGTATAAACAAAAGACAGAAATCCAGATGGACAGTAAATAGCGATTGACACTTCATTTACATTTTTACAGATCAAAGCCTGATGCAAAGCAAGGAATCAGAATCGAGTGCCACCAGCGAGAAATGATAACAAAAAAAACAGTTAGCATAGAACTTAAGGCTACAGCTAGCCTGCTCAAATGAAATTGATGAGATCTCGACGCCAGTCTAGTGCTCCACTTAAAAGTAAACAACACTAGGTATCGTCGAAGAGCTCATCCGAACAATTGCCATTAAATTATTTATAAAACAATGACACAGAGAGGCAACCTTACAGCACTGGGAAATAGACTAAAGCCGAGCCGACTGATCAGGAACATTAATACTATTGATTCTTCATTAGATATTATCAACGAGATCAAATAGCACCGGACAATATGTGGCAGCAATATTTTAAGCATGGAAGTTCGGTAGACTTATAGATATGTAAGAAAGTCTCTGGAGAGAAAAATTGTCTTGCCCGGATAGTGAACCGAGATTTTTTAACAGCTTACCTAACTATTAATTCGTACATCTATAAAAGTGTAAATTGTCTTAGCGTCCGGTCATTATTTCTCTCCGTTCTACGTTGATTAGGATCACTGACAAGACCTTCTTCAAGAAAACTGGTGATAGGGTTCCATGCCTCAAGATGTGGTTATTCCAACATTTCTGGATATATTGTAATCAGCCACTTTCTAAGATCAATGTAGTGAGCGGAGCTAGTGGATATTGAATAGGAACACACTTCTGACAAGCTTGCGGAAAGACGATACAGTATTACAAACAATCATCTCTGCCAAATAACAGAATCCACGACACTTGAAGAATTCCAGTAGCAGCAAAAGCTAAAATGCATATCACATCTATCTCGAAACGAGAATGATGTCATGATCAAGAAGTTGACAGGCTTATCAATAATAGAAAGAGCATAACAACTTCTTATCTTGATAAATGTATTTTTCTGAAGAATATTTTAACGGCAATATTTTACAAATTTGAATCTACAGCAGTATAACATACTTAGTCAATAAATGGCTTTTGCTTCATTATAGAAAAACAGATAAACTTATCATTGTCATTACCATTACGAACTAATAAACAATAACCACATATGTACTTGCGATCAAATCGATATAGGCTTAGAATCAAGGAAATTGTAGCCCCGGGGGCGTTTCAGATAAAGCAGATCTCAAAAGTATATTCATGAGGATCTTTTTTTACGGAGAAAAGGACCACAGGAAAGAAAACAAAAGATTATCATATTGACACAAAAACAAATGGTGGGCAGCGAAGTACACTTGAGCTATTTGACGAGGATATACCACTTGACATTAAAAATGTGTTATTCTTGATTTGCACACAGTTCAGGGAAATGATCTTAAAACGGAGGTAAATAGAACTTAATTGCCGTGCGAAATGAAGCAGTTTATTTATATGTTTAAATATTCGCTAGATGTAGTCAAAAAACTTTTTGGTTACGCGGTAGAATATTAAATGAAATGTAATTAATTTCTTATCTATTAGGGATTAGAAACTATTTTAGACCCTTCTCCAGACAAATACATGTATAATTAACACACGCACACACACATACATGAACACACACACGTATATACACACAATATATATATATATATATATATATATATATATATATATATATATATATATATATATATATATATATAATTTAATAGAATTCCTTATCTTCTTTGCTTGAATCAGATTATTAATAACATTTATTGGTCACGACTTCAGCGTCCAAATTAAAAGTAATCTTTATTGGATGAAGTATAATATTGGCAGATATTTAATTTTGTCCTACGAACGAACTGCATTATTTAACTATATATATATATATATATATATATATATATATATATATATATATATATATATA
>OZ038482.1:45700446-45732946 GCA_964036315.1 Acanthosepion esculentum | reverse complement strand
CAATGGATCTTTTGAAATCGGCGCAAAAACGATGGGTTTGTTTAAAAAGCTGACAGCCCTAGAAGACGTGTTTCTGTAGTTAATTGTTTGAAATATGATGAACGCGTCAGATGTCTGCGTAGAGAAAAGGAAGAGGGGTGACAGAGAGTCAAGGAACAAACAGATATGATAATAAGTAAGAAAAGCGGATATGACCAACAGGAAATTATGTGAAGACGTTGATCTTGTGAATGGAGATAGAGAGAAAAAAACGTAGAATATAAAGGACTTTAGGGGAAGGCATGAAAGCAACCACACAGCCAACATTAAAAATGATATTGAAAAGAGAAACCTGTAAGTTGAGCAAATAATACTTGAAAATTGACTTATCAACATTAGGTTCTTAATGATGAATGAGGAGTTACATATGGTTGACACTATGGTCGCCTCCCTCTGACTTAAAAAAAAAAAATACTTTCACGGTAACTGCTCCCATGAGCTGCTTTCGCTGGTTCCCAGACATCTGGAATTTAAACGTTCAACTTGGCTCTCATCTTTCACTGTCGAAACTGTTAGATGTAGACGACTCTTCTACTCCAATAGCTTCATCTCTCGCACCCCTCGTCTGTGGAAGTCTCTCCCATTTTCTTGTTTCCGTGATAGCTATCTATCCAAATGTAAGGTCAATCGATGTCTCCAGATGCCTTGATCTATCTCCTATATTTCTCTTCATCCATTCCTCTATCACTCCTCTTTGCTCTCGCTCCAACTCTCTGTAACCCCTTGCGTGCTAGTGGCTTCCCGCCTTGCTTGGGGTGAAACCCTTAAAAAATGATAGAGTTTGGTCACTTCATGGGAATATACAACTACCACAAAACCAACAATAGCAACAAGAACAACAACAAAAATAATAATAATAATAATAATAATAATAATAATAATAATAATAATAATAATAATATATAATAAATTGGAATAAAATGGAAAATTTGCAACTCCTATGGGAAGGAAACTGGAAGAAATTGGTACGAACACCACCCTGACCCGGTTACGGAGATAGGACATGTTACATTTCTATGGGAGAACACAATACACACTAACAGAACAATCAAAGCCAACCGCCCAGACATTGTTATTAAAGACCACAAACAAAATAAGTGCCTCCTTATTGATATGGCAGTCCCTGCAGACTGCAATGTGTCTTTGAAGATATTCGAAAAACTGTCAAAATACAAGGACCTTGAAATAGAAATCTCAAAAATGTGGCACATGGGAACATCAACAATTCCTGTTGTAGTTGGAGCCCTTGGACTGGTTGGAAAAGATTTCAGTAGGCTGATTGAAGGGATCCCTGGAAGTCCATGCCTCAAAGAGATACAAAAAATTGTTCTGACAACTACAGCCCACACTTTACGAAGGGCTTTATCTATGTAATTATTTTTTATTTTTTTTGCAGTGGAAAGTGTCATGATGCCATTTCTAACCTTAGGTCCCTGGGCGGGACCCGGAAAGAAATGTGTAAACGCCAGATATCAAAGGAAATAATAATAATAATAATAATAATAATAATAATAATAATAATAATAATAATTTAGGTAACAATTATTCTGTACCATTTTTTAATAAATATTTTTATGCTACTTGTTTAGATGAACTTTCCTCTTTATTATCTAGACTTTATGAATTTAAGCGCAGTACTAGATTGGCAGTAAGGTCTCATCACTTTACAGTTCAAATGATTAGATGTAACGTTATGTTCTTTGCTAACAGTTTCTTCTATCACACTTCCTGCTTGTGGAAATATCCCGGCTTCTTGCTTCCTTGTAAAATTGTATATTCAAAATTTAAATTCAGTGCCAATCGTTATAATCTCTTCGTAATTCTTGTTTTAATTGTTCTCTCGCCTTAATAGATTTTATTTACTCCTATTTTCAACACCCAGTAACCCCCTATGTCATACTGGCTTTATTGCTTCACTTGGGGTAAATTAATTAAATAATAATAATCGACCAGTACAACTTAGGAAAGAACATTAATAATAATTTAGTAGAAAATGATACGGCTGTAAAATGATAACGACAGCGTAAATTGATGTTGACATCGGGGAAAATGATGGTGTTTATTAGATACGCTCAGACAATGTTTTCCTATTTTTTTTAACAGTTTGACAATTGACATTGCGTTTATTCTTTTGAGAATTGTATTTGGCAGGAAAGAAATAAACCGGAAGATTATACCAAAGTTAGATGTCTGGGAGAAGAACATATTAGCATAGTCCATACGGTTACCTCTAGCAATTTCAGCAGCGAAATATAAGACTTAGCTACCAATCTAGTCAGTCAGTTAAGTGCTATAGTTGATACACACATTGGGGAGTATGTGTGTTTCCAGTCATTAGAGATAAGACAGAAGTTTCCTTCTGCTGTAGACTTTTGCCAATCAAGGCTCTATGATCCATTATGACTTGTTATTCAAAACATAGTTTGGGGCGTAGGTGCTGAATTCATAACTCTCCCAAGGGTATTAGCCAGGAGGTGAATATGAAAAATCCTATTACGGTGCCTAAATTCAAGGATTCGTGATACCATAGACGAAAGCTCACCAGAGCAATTAAATTGAAAATATTTAGAGAAAAAACACGGTAAACCCTCGTTATGTCTACGAGAAAGCGGCCGAAGTTGATATGCTATGTCGTGGAGCGTTGAAAAACTCAGTCCCGCTGACTGAGTCTCGGGACAACTCAGGATTGAGAGAACTTAGGACAGAGACAACTCAGCACCAGAAAACGTAACTTTTTTTAATAGCCGTATGAAAGCAATTTATTAAGGACTGAAACCTTAATTGGTGAATATTTTTCTTCAAATAAAGCTTCTGTTGCAGATCCTCGAAGTGGAGGAGATGTGGCCTGTCCGCCTTTATTTAATTAATCAGAGGAGACCCGCAAACATTTAAAAGTAAAAATAGGACATAAATCTGACAGGTCAATTATCAAGAACAACAATAACGAGGAATTTACATGAATATTGTAAACATTAATTTATTTATAATAAAATACAATTTAATCACATAAATTAAATTGAATGCAGGATGTTGGTTATGTTCCGATTGAATCAGACGGAACCAAATGAAGGTCAACTCAAAAAAATTAAACGCCCCAAACGGAACAAGGTTAACACAGAATTCACGTAAAAATAATAACGGAAAATGAGGTTCCTGAAAGAAATTTTACAATAAAGTTTATTCACTTCTATGAGCGTAACAAAAATCCGTAGAATCAATTCAAGATTGATATGTATCAGTTACGAGATAGTGCATGGAAAGTAAAGTTGATATTCGGAACCGAAAATAATAAAGTGGTCATGTGTTAAGTTGTGACACCAAGCTGTCGGCCCGTGGTCAACTCCCAGTCGCGGCACGAAGCTGTAAGGTTTCTTCTACCGGTGTTTTGGGGTTGACTCTTTGTCGCTGCCACCAGCCTGTGTCCCGGTCGTTCGGTGTTCGTCGCTACTCGGCGAAATCCCCTGGTCAGGATACCAATATGTGACACTCGGCCGTACAGGATCGAATCCAGTGGTTAGGGCACCAATACGTGTCACCAGGGTTGAATTCTGGTCGTCGATGTTAACGGCTTCACCAGTTGTACCGGTTCAATGCCAACTCTATCGTTCCCAGCCCACTTGTAACGTCTGGTTATTAGAGTAACTGCCTTGATCTCAATTCTAACCTACCCACGTTGTAACTTTGACCTTAGGTAGACGAGATTAATCATGCGTCGAGCCGTAATGTCAGCTGAGTCCAAATTGAAGGTGACATTGCACAAGCGCAAAGAAAAAGAATAAGTGAAATAAAAACCCAAGAGGTTCAAGTATGTTTAGAAATCACAATTCAACTTTATCCTTCTGTTGTATACAAGAGCGTGTTTTTCTCCCAGCCCGTTTCCTACGAAATGTGACACTTCTATGTTACAAGCATGTTGGTATCGTAAGTCAACAAATTTAGATAATAAGTGCTGGCTTAACTTCGTTCGTCAGTATAATTTGCTATAGGTAGCATCGTCGACGTCGGAGGTCATGGAATCTCTGGGTCAGCTTCTACCAGCCAACACTCTGGTTAAGCTCTGCAACTTTTCCAACTCTGTCGTCCCTATTGTGAAACAACCCATCGGTCTTCGTTTATATGGGTACAGACCAAAACCCGGTGTGTGGGCCCGACGCGGCCTGGGGTTCTCGATAATTTCTATATCTAGCAAGAAATCTATTTGTTGGCAGGACAGGAAAATTGATTCTTTCCCATTTTTGGAAAATTAACCAATTCCCATTCGGGGGGGGGTCTCCGTCGTTCGTGAGGGAAGGTTGGAGGGGAGCTATCTTCCTAGACTATTTCTCTCTCACACTGATATCTCATACCAATCCCTTCAGTGGGCGTTAACATCCTCTCCGCCTTTCTCATCCATTCACCTCCAACCATCACCATGTTACCATACGATCAATGATCTCTCGTCCGTGAGGGTGTGGCTACGCTGGCCTCCTTAAAATTATAATCTATAATTTTTGTTTACAAAATTCTTTTTTTCCTGGGCCACCCAAAAATCACTTACCCAGCGCTCTTACCGTCTCATTAATTACTGTCAAATTTTGCCATTTGGTTCCCTACTCCAAGTCAGCTTTATCATGGAATCCCTGACCTGTTAAGAAACCCAATTTCTTTTATCTCGTCAAATCTCAATTCTCCACGATTTTCTGGTAACTGCTAAAAGTTTACAATTGCCACATTGCCATTCGACACCTGAGCGTCTGTTAGTCAATTAAAGGATGATAATCCTCTCACCTGTATTGAGAGAATGCCAAACATTTATAATTGCCATATTGCTTCTCTTCGCCTGTATTCAAGAAAAGAAATTAAACGATATCTTGGAAAGATAATTAACATTGAATCTTCCTGCCTGTATCGGTACGTGGTTTGGCCGATAATTCCATAATTGCCTTTCTTTCTGTCTCCCTCGGCGATGAATCGACTTGACTAGACCGCACACGTGGCTTCTTGGCGGTGATCTTTTTGTAAACAAATTAATAACTTTCTTTTAACGTCGATCAGTCTATCTTTCGTTATGGCTCTTTTTCTTCCGCTTTAAAAATGTCTATTTTCTGTTTTAATTTTTATGAGTAATTAGTTAGCCAATTACCATAGCTAAATAGTGTCACAATTTGACAGTAATAAAAGTCCATGTAAGGAAGAGTACAAATTCACAATTGAGGGTTTACGAAAGAATACATGTATTACATTGGTATTAGATAAAGTTCATGTACGAAAGAGTAAAGAATAAATGATATAACACACCAAGTCTGTATTGCTTACCCAGAATGATAAACTAAAGATTAATGAAAAATGACGGATACTGACCGATTTTGATGGATTACGTGATTTGCATCTAATTCGACGCGAAGAGTCAATATTCGAATTAAATTCAGTAGATTCCTCTGACAAAATAGGTGTTGAATAGAGTTTGAAAGGGAAAACTGTTAACGTAATTAGTCTAATGTCGAGTGGTTGCTGGTCGTTAAATCATCAGATATCATCTAAGTCGTCTTTGAAATAAAATTGGCGGAAATTCGTCGAAAGAATTCATTAGCCTTTGAAATGGACTGAGCTGATGTCAGGACGGAAAACTGTCCGCAGAAATTAACCAGTGTAACGATACAAGTTGTTTGACGTCAAGACGAATAACTGGCCGCATGAATTAACCAATGTTATGGCAGAAGATGGTTGTCATCAGGACAAATAACTGGCAGCAGCTTTCTACGAAACGTGTCATTTGATAGGTCTGGAAATAAGGACGCCGGAACGGGAGTAATGCGCAAGATCATGCAGAAGTAGAGTGCTGTGTATCTATTGGCTATTTTTAGTCTGGGTAATTATTAGTATCAGGATATGACACTCACACTCGCACAAAGTTTCCAACTAGCGTCTACTTATCAGATAAAAAAGTGTACTGTCGCGTAACAGACTATCCTTCCTTATTTTTCGTCCCTTTTGGTGGCAACAAGATGTCACAGATTTAATCTTGTGAAGGTTGTTGCGACAGACGCGAAGTTTCATATTTTTTATAACTAATAATTAAATATTGAGTTTACTAACAATGTCATGTATTATTCAAAAGAAATATTTAGATTGGGCCTCCATAGTCAAATATCTAAAAAAATCAAAGTTAAAGTAATGCTACGGAGGAAAAGCAAGATCACAAAATATATTCAGTCCGCCATGATAACATAAACGGTGTAGCTAGACGATACATTTGAAAAGTCATTAAGTGAAATATGGATCATTTTGTGTTTTTAATCAATTTAATAAAATTAATCGTAGAGAAATTTGTCTTTTAATAAAGTAAATTGTCATATAAAATATAATTAATAAAACACATATTTTTAATTATTTTTTTATAAAGTAAATCGAAAAAAATGTTATATATTATTCAAAAATAGTTTTTAGACTGTGCCTCAATCGTCAAGCATCTAAGAAAAAATGTAGTGGATCATTAAATCTAAATAAACTCGATTTGTCGCATAGAAAAAAGGTCCGTCGCGATACGGAGGAAAGGGACGGTTAAAAAATATATTCCGTCCGCCATGATTACATAAACGGGGTAGCGAGACGATACGATACATTTGATCAAGCATTAATTAAAATATGATTCATTTTTTTTAATGATTTTTAATAAAATTGATTGTAGAGAATTTTTTTAATAAAGCAAATTGTCATATAAAAAATAAGACAATAAAACAAACATTTTTAATTACTTTTTGATAAATAAGTCGAAAAATGCAAAACAAAATGAAACAGTTTATTGTTTTTAATTAATTTTAATAAAGTAAATCTTAATGGAATTTATTTTTAATAAATTATATGGACATTCTAAAATTAAATTATGTTTTATATGTCAATTTACTTTATTAAAAAATATTCTGTAATATTTACTTTAATAAAAATACTTAAAATCAAAACGCTGGTTAATATTTTACATAATCCCTTTCAAATATATTATTTGAAGAAAAATATTCACTAATTAAAGTATTAATCTTTAATAAATTAAATTTATTCGATAATAAAAATCTCCTGAGTTGTGTCAGTCCTAAGTTTTCCCGGCGCTCAGTAGGCGGTTTACAGTCGGCAGTGTTGATTTCTCCTTTCCCTATGTCAGGATATATTATATTGTATATTCTCATTTGGATATTGTCAGTAATATCTAAATCTATTTCAGAGGCACCAGACCAGAAGTGAGAGCAATATTCGATGCAAGGATGAGTGGTAAACATATAAATGTACAAGGTAGAGATTTTCAAGTTAAATTAAACATTACATTCAAACAAGACAATGATTCATCGCCTTCTGTAAATCTGTTTTATCCTTGCTGACAAACTTTCAGATGTATCAAATTATTAATGTAATACCCGCTCGGCATTTCAGATATTAATCCAATAAAATATTTGTCCTTTATCGTTCGTTGATACATATAATGTAGGGTTAAAGGGATTGCGCTCTTATTATACAATTCTTGAAATACTGATGAGAACATTGCCCTCGCATATTGATATGAATTTGAAGGAAAATAGATAACATTTTTAATAAATATTTCCACTGAAACCCGACTGAATTGGCGTCAGTCGGAACTTCTACCACTAAGCCGTCGGCAGGGATGAAGGTGAATTTTAGCGTGTTTATTTTTAGATTTAGATAAACACACAGTAACTGACAGTGACTCAATTCTGCCGAAGAGTCATACTATATTAGCTTAAATAGTCACTGTTTACAAACTCACACGTCAAACCAAAGAGCTCAACCGAAATTAATTTTTCAGGAGCCAATACTTTTGCCATCCACAGACAGACTGTTTCGCTGTTTCACAGCTCATCAGTGCGGCTAGACGTCCGGTTGGCTCTAGCTAGGTTCGAAAACCGACTGAATTGGCGTCAGTCGGAACTTCTACCAGTAAATTTTAGCGTGCTTATATATATATATATATATATTAAATAGCTCTGTTATTTAACATTGCTATCACTGTTTTTCTTACACTAAAGTGTATTTATATGTATTTGTATAAATTCGCTCGCTTGTATAACTACTTATATTTACACATTCGGTTATATATATATATATATATATATATATATATATATATATATATATATATATATATATATATATATATATATACTGAGTATAGACTGGCCGTTACGTAATTTGATTTTTAATATATCTGGTTATTCCTGTGTTGGTGCAGTTGTATATTATACTGGATAACATTTTTATTGTAATTTTATAGATCATATATGGCAATTAAAATAAACGTGATTTTTATAAGTATGTATCAAAAAATAAATTGTGAATATTATTATTTTTTAATATTTTTTTTATTAATGTGAGATTTTTTTTCTTATTTAAAAACAAATCAAAACAAACATTCATTTATATATTAAATAAACAAATATTAATTTACATAAACAATAAACCATAGTTTACATAAAAATGTAATGTGCGTCTACGTATTTAAGGACAAATTAATTTTTATTCCTTAAAAGGAACCATTAATTCTTATTTCTTGTTTAATAAACTAGCATTATTTAATTATTTCAAGATAACCAGTTTTTCAACGAGACATAAGTTACATTTATTTCTTTTTCCATTATAAGTTTTGGGTCTTGCTATAATATGCTAGTTAATAGAAGGGAAATACCAATATTCCTTAACTGCCATAAATATTTGGAAAGAGAAGAGCTGTTTCTATATTTTATATTACCTAAATTCTATCGATGATCGTAGAAACGAAATTCCAAGGATATTCATTATGACCAAAATAAAATTTTAAATCGCTACCAGGGTGTATGCTCGCTCGGTATACAATATTATCCATCATACATTGACCGTTTCAAGGACAGATGTTCATTTTCCGGCTGTTATTTATTCTTACAATGTCTTTGTTGGAAATATATTTGCTTAATATGATAGTTATGATTGTTGCGTTTATGCCATTAATGGAACTATAGCTGATCCTATGCTTATTTTCAATGTTCGTGAATGGTTAAAGTGCTTATGAATTAAATTTAAGAAAATTCTTTCGATTTGGGACATTTCAGTTAAACAGTGGATTAACCACATCATGTTACGCTTACGGTGTTTATATATTATTTTTACCTTTCATGTTTTTTTCTGAATACTCTAAATTTATTTTATGGTGACTTAGTTCTAAATCCATTACATATTTTAGACTCATGAAATATTTCCTTATTGCTGGAGTTGGTGGATGATCTAACTTGGACAGGTAAATTGTAAATTATCTAAAATTGTGTGCTGGTGGTTTGATTTTTTACGAACGTATCTCTGGTTATATAGATTGTTTGTATATGATTTAAATAACTATTATTCAGGTCTATGGCTACATAAAGAAAGTTGATCACTTTAGCATTGGTGGTGGTGGTGGTAAGATTTAGTTTCTGACATTTAAAAAAATTATCAACCCTTACTCAATCTGTTTATATTTTGTGGACGATTTTTACGGAGGAGGATGACACCATCACTCTATAGAGAACGGTGTCCTTGAACTCGCCATAATAATAGAATTTTAACAAGTTCGCATACCTTCACTGAAGCATACGCTCCTATAGCAATAATGAATTCTGAGTTGCTTCTTTTAGTCCACAGATATCCATTATGGAATAATATAGGTTTCGTGCCTGTCATCTGATATTTATTTCGCCATCGCTAATAGGACAGTAATTTATTGCTAGATTTATAGCCGACATTACATGATGTTCGGTGATGGATGGGTAAATATCAAAATATCGACTTATTTTACTGGGTACCCTGTAATTTTTATTGTTTTTTAATCATTCCACCCTAAGAAAAGCAATGAAGTCCCTAAAAACGTAAGCGGTTACTGAATGTGAAAGAATATGAGGAAACACAATATCAGAGAAAAGAGAATTATAAAAAAAGAATTATGAAGATATATGTTAACGATTGAGATTGCATTTAATTTTTTGAAGAAAAATGTTAACTGGAATGCAATACACTAGAAGCAAGTTCCGCAAGCGAGAGGGGAAAGAGAAGAAAGTGTTTGCCTGGAACTTCCGGTTACGTCTAGCCATTCAACTGGAAAATCAAGAGATATAGCTAAGAATCATGTACTGCGCTGAAAGTCATAAAGTCTAGGTACCACATAGAAAAGTATATCTGAACAATTACGTTTACAATTAGTATAGTTATTATAGGCAGGATAAGTTGCAGCAGTGTGAATGTGAATAAAGATTAATTGTGGCAGTGATTCTTAACCCTTTTTCTTTGTTTGCACCCCTTTCAAACCATCAACCAGTTCTCTCACTCCTTTCAAAACACCAACCAGTATTCGCACCCCTTTCAAAATACAAAACCATTCTCGCACCCCTGTCAAAGCATCCACTACGACTCGCAACCATTTCAAACCACCAACCATTTCTCACACCCCTTTCAAACTTCCAAACATTTCTCGTTCGCACTTCTAGAATTAATAAAAAAACAATATTGATCTCATGAGTAAATGACAAAACCATTGTCTTACTTTAATCTTTATTCACATAATTGACACCAAAATCATTCATTAACAAATCCCAAAGCATAGCGCATTATGTTAATAGTTCTTTTTCAATACAATTTTAAAATGAAATCTTACCATATTTTTGTGTAGTTTGTTTGATAATCTTTAACAAAATGCCACATATAACAACTTAACTATATTACAATAAACATTAAATCTCACCTATAACTTCAGTTTACATCAACTGTCTTCAGTAGTTTATAAACTAATCCAGTAACAATTAACGTATGCTTTCATATAATTCAAATATATTTATCAGTACTTTGGGTAAAATTTAAAGACGAAATATATATTTGCATTGTCAGATCATATTTGTATTTTTTTTGTTTTATTTTGAGTAAATATTGCATTAAATATTTTTTTGTGATTCAAAATGAATTTTCCATATTTCCCTGCAATATATGTCATAGCTTAGGAGTAGTAGATGGTTTTATGACATTCACAAGAGTATTTGTATGAAAGCGAATGCAAAGAATTCGGCTCTCCGACTTTACATTTCGAGTCTCTATTAATTAAACCACACCGAAATCAGAAAGAAGAGATGCAAAATGCGGGAGATAAAAGAATTTTGTGTATCTCGCCTGGAAAATAAATGACCGACTAACATCAGAAAAAATGAATGTAAAAAGAAAATCGGTGTAGAAATTTTTTGCAGTAGATTTACGAATATGAAAAATTCCTGGAAGACTCTGACTAGAAATTTCCCGATTACTGGAAGGACATTGTGAAAGCATGACTTTTTCTGTTGTTGTTTTTCATTATTCGGTCGCAGTGGGTTACTGTTATCATTAAACTACTTCCTTTTATTTTCCAGTGGTGTTAATGGTCAGGTAAACATACTGTCACTCCTATCGCCAAAACGTATTCATTTTTTTCTATTTGATTCACTGCCTTCGTTAATGAAGCGTATTTTTTATTGTCTATTCCTTGAGGATTTCAATTAGTATATTCTCATAGAAACTGCTGGAGATTAAATGATCTTAAATGTCCACAATAAAACCGAATTCAATTCAATATAATGGCTGATATGAAATTTGTTGTCATCTCCAATGTTTTAATCATTCTACGCATATTCATTTTTTTTTACTCTTTATACAGTCTTTTAGAAATGATTTCAGACTTGATCTCCCCTATATATACTACGTTTCGTTCATCTCCAAGTTAAAAGCTTTTTTTAGGGCGGGTAAAATTGTTGTTGTTTTTTTCAGTTTAATTTTGTGATATGTAGCGAGCATGTGAAAATTTTGTTTAACTATTTTCAATCTGAAGATAGAAACATTCTACCTGAAACAATGTCACATTTGACTTTCAAGATTTGAACATTTTCTAATCAATATGACAAAAACCATCTCTTATATTTCGCATGGATAATGTTTAGATCCAAGTTATATTTTCAGTATATTTAGGAATATCAATCTAACCTTTCGTAAATGTTTAAAATTGGGGATATCAAAAGTTTCAGCCACACTCCTGAGATTTATTGACTTCCATTCATCATTCTTTCAAATTTCATAAATGTAACACTTTTATAATTTTATCCATTTTTACATTGTACATTAATTTTATTTAACATTCAATCTTCAATAAACATTGTAGTTATCCCGTAAGTTCCTGTGCTTTTATGAGATCCTGTTCCGTTTCAGCAATGGATCGGCGACAGGTACATCCACTAACTGGAATGCCGTCTGATATTTTTCTGTTTAATTAGAATATTAAGAATGTATTTAATTGGAGTAAAGGATAGCGGCTCGGAATCAAGGAATTGGAGAGCCGAGTTCGAATTCCAGTCGATCCATAATATTCACTTACTTGCTAATAACCTTGGGAAAGTTATGGGACCTCATATTCTCTCCGCCAGCTATGGGTAAATATCAGGAAACGAGTCCTATCGCTTTGGATGGCAACTGGTCTACCGCAGAAGATAGCAACCTACTGCGGGAAAAAAGCTGCCTCGTTAATCATGTATAGAAAGATACATGATCGCTTAAGTGTTTATCACGCACGGTACGTAACTGATTTAAGGAGGTTTCTGTCCACGAATATAACATCAGCGTAGGGGCGCTTTGTCTAGGATCGTATAAAATATATGTGCAAAATGTTTATATATACAAGTTTAACTTAACGAAAAAGAAATTAGTTTTCAAAAAAACCTTAAATAATATTTTTGATTTATATATTTATATTTAATTTGTATGTTCTTGATAAAGTATCATACATTATTTCAGCATGAATTTTGTAAGGAAACAAGTTATATTAGAATCGACTCGTCGCATATTAATCGGTCATAAGATTTGAAGTTTTTCATAACGCATGCCTCCCCTACGGTTAATGTCATCATAAAAAGAGATCGTTTGAATAGTTCTATATGCAAAATTAATTGAATGAAAAAGGTATACAGCTATTTAGTTCTATTAATTGGCTCACAAACATGAGGAATAAGGATAAAGCGACATTAATTATGTTTGATATAATTGACTTGCATTTCTCTATCACTAGGGACCTATTGGTTAATATTAGCAAATTTGCAAAGAACGATATAGAAATGACGGATGATGAAACTAATATCATCTTAACGTCGAGAAAGTCCCTACTAAGTGTGAATAATTCCACCGGGATTTAGCGCCACAATGACGAATTCGATGTCCCCATGGGACCGTATGACTCTGCCCAAGTTGCAGTCCTAGCATGTTTTTACATTTTAGATGTACTTAGTAGAACCGTGAAACCGAAACAAATAGAGCTGTATCGGGATGACGGATACATCTGCATCCCTAATAGTAATGGTCCACTAACAGCGAAATTACAAAAGACAATTATCAGGGCCTTCAAATTCCTAGAGTTTAAAATCGAGATTTCCTCTAACCGTAAATAGTTGACTACCTAGATATCACATTTAACCTTAATGATGAAACATTTAAACCTTTCGATAAAGAGAAGGAAATCCCCATCTATATTAAATCGGTTCTAACCACCTCAGTGCAATCCTAAGACAATTACCTACTACCGTTTGCACCAGGATTAGTAAACTATTGTCCAATGACAAAACTTTAGTAAGAATATAGAACTGTATGTAAAAGGCCGTCCATAAAGTGGTTTCAAAAGTAAACTGTCTTAAGCAACCACCATCAGTAATACCGATAAACAAAAAGTGGTATGTAGGTGTAAAAATAGGAAAAGAAAAACCAACTGGTTCAATCCTTCTGCAAACTGTCATGTGTTAACATCGGACAGTACATCCTAAAGTTAATTCCTAAACACTTAAAAAAAAAAACTCTAAATAAGATATTCAACAGGAAATCAGTCACAATCATATGTACCAAACTATTAACTCCCATACCAATTACATTTTAAGTAAATTCCATGTGAGTAATAAAAATTAAATCTAACATGGAAACACTCTATAACTGTTGAATTAGGGAAAACTTCCCAGTAGGGGGTAAGTACAGATTCAATAGGGTAGTATACCAGGCAATTATTACCCATAAAGAAAATTCGACAAACCATAATATTTACATCAACATTTATGTAGGAGAATTTAAGAAGAGAACCAATTCCCATAGACATGCAATCACCAATACAAAATTAAAACCCCAGGCACCAACTACAGGAGGACTTACTCTGAAAATAAATTTGGAACAATGTCTGAGACAAGCACTTACAGGTTGATGATAGCCGTGTGAAGAACGGTTTGAAATTATATATATATATATATATATATATATATATATATATATATATATATATATATATATATATAATTGTTTATTTAAAAATTATAACATAAATATATTATAAAATCACAAAAAAATAGCCATTTTGTTTCAACACCTCCGGTGTCTTATCAAGTGAGGATGTTGGATGTAGAATAAAGGGTTTACAAATTTCAAATTAATTAACGATCCTTCGTAAGGAGAAATGATGTTACATGAACAGGAATGACAAATCAAAATACAAGTACACGGGAATTCAAGAAACTTGACAACGAAGTAATGTTATAATAGCTATTAAAAGCTTTAAAGTTGGGGTTTTACTAAAATAGAATTTATTCTAACCAATACGTACTAAATTACGTGATAAAATATATTAAAATTAAAGGTAAAAAATTACCAATTTTAAAATCTAATTTTAATCTCTATTAAGTTTAAAATTATAAACCTACTGATGAGAAAAGAAAAATACATATGTTATTTAAATTATTTTATTTTTTCATTGAAATTAAGTTAGAAAAGTCGCAAATTTCAACTGGTCTTCTCGTCAAAAATGTATACATTTTAATTCCAAGTGTATGAATAGGGTGTTCACCTCTCGCGTAAAACAATATACACACTCATATTAAAAAAAGAACAAAAAAAGAACACATACACACATACATACACAATTAAATATGCATGCATTTTATATACACCGATCCTAGACTTATATATATATATATATGTGTGTGTGTGTGTGTGTGTGTGTGTGTGTGTGTGTATATATATATATATATATATATATATATATATATATATATATATATATATAATTTTTCGAGCACTGAATTCATGATTGGAAGTAAGTGTGTGTATTCATTTTTCATTCAATTTACATATATATATATATATATATATATATATATATATATATATATATATATATATATATATATATATATATTTGTGTGTGTGTGTGTGTGAGTCTCTGTGTGTCTATATATGTATATATATATATATATGTACGTTATATGTTATATTCACTTGCATGCAAATATGTTTGTGTATATATGTCTATGTATATATATATATATGTACGTTATATATATATATATATATATATATATATATATATATATATATATATATATATAACGACAGGTCTCTTTTTTATAATCACTTACGAACATTGGGATGTATGAATTCATCTTCTCCCCCAGATATGAGATGAATAGCAGGACAGACTGTGTTCTTTAGCCTTGGTTGGCAACTAGTCTACCGAAGATAGAAATGACAAATGTCCTAATAACAAATCTGATGATGGCCCATGGTAGCCGAAAGAATAGATCGAGAAAGAACATCATAAAAAATATATCTAAATATTGGACTGTTTTTGTCTTTATTTCCTACCGAAACTATAGCGACTATACGAAGCTTACTTCGGCTCATGACAAAACCTACTAGACATTCGTTGTATGTTATATTTAACAATATATGTTTGAATAATGATCTGCTGCAACATTATACACACAAATATATATATATATATATATATATATATATATATATATATATATATATATATATATATATATATATATATATATATATAGGCATACCTTTCATAAAATATGTTTCGGTAAATACGGCAGAAAAGGAATATTTAATGAGTTTTTACTTAGTTTTTCCAACATTCTTACATTTGTCCGTTTCATGAGTGCGTTTAAAATTGTTCGTTTGTCCCAGTGTCTCATGCACTTTCGCCTACTTCGTTAACCACTTTCAAGGGTGTTTGTTTGTAGGTCTTTTTCGTTTTCGGAAATTTACATATCAGGGAAGTGTTCTGACAGAAGACGATGTCCGTCGCTGAGATCCGAAGACGTACTGGGATGGTGAAAGAGGCATTCCAAAAGCTAGGCACAGCATTACGAGACTGGAGGACTTCTTTGGTAACAAAGAAAAAAATACTGAAGTGCTACGTGGTATCAGTCCGCATTTACAGCAGGAAATGTTGGGCAGTCTTCTGAAAGAAGACGAACAGACTCGAGGCAACATAGGCATGGTTATAGAGAAGATATAGCTGGCAGGCACGGGTAAGTCATGGATAGCGGCTAAGATAGTGGAGAGGTGAGTTCGAATTCCAGTCGAATCCATTACCTTCACTTACATGCAAATAAAATCGGGAAAGTTCTGAATCCTCTTCTTCTCCACTCAGCTATGGGTAAGTAGCAGGACTTGGATAGATATATATCTATAACCTTAGATGGCAAATGGTCTGTCGCAGACAGAACTAACAAACTATTGCGGGGAAAAATCTGCGTCGGTCATGTATGAAAAGATAAATGATCACCTAAGCACATAAATATAATGGCTCGGAATTGTTAATAGTGAAGCCGAGTTCTAATTCCAGATAAATGATCACGTATGGCACATAAGGGACTGATGCTGGGAACTAGGTCTTAGGAAAATAGGAAAGTGACAAAACTTATTGAGTGATACTAGGGATGAGAGGAAGTGAAGAGCCATGATCTCCTACGTCCTGAAGGGACAGTGTACATAAAAGAAGTTTTAATTCCTATATGTCAGTTTAAGGCGTTTTTTGTGCTGTTTGAATGAAAATGAGAAATTTCACGGATATTTTGTTTTCTTCTGTTATTGTTCTTATATTTCGAGCGTCTCAGTAATTATAAAGAAATAGGTTTTGGTTTGTCAGCATTATTCCAGAATTCTACGATATTGCTTACACGCCTGAAATATTATTTTAGTTATTTTACACAAAAAACGAATATTTTCACTAAAGTATATATATAATTCTTTGTATAATGATCTAAGTCTAAATATGTTTCCAGAAACTGACGACGGTGCGACAGTAAAGAAAATCAGCGTGATGTTTTGTGGCAAGAAACCCGTGGATTTCAATGAACATTGTTACGGTCAAGTGGCCATCGACTGTGAGGGAAAATCTTTGGGAAAAAATATTGTTCAGGATGTAAGTGTTCTTCAAAATTCTACAACAAACCTCTTGGAGAATTGCCCGTAACTATGTGGAATGGTGCCAATTTATTGCGAGGAACTGTCTTCCTTTACTATCCATAGATATGATAATAAAATATATAATTACTTGTCTGTCAGATTGAGTTCTTCATCTCCTTCTGAAGAATATGGACGGACGCGCGTGCACACACACATTGTAAAATAGTCACGTACATATCTAAATATATATATATATATATATATATATATATATATTTATATATATATATATATATATATATATATATATATAGTCATAAGTATCAAGGTCCGATGGTCGACTGAGGAACGAAACTGACATTCAGCATGCAGTTGTATTTATGGCCACATTTTGTGGGGGGGAGCTTGTAAAATTTGATACTCACCGGACAGATATAAGGGACAAAGGAAAAAAACGATACCCTAGCTAGCGAGCTTGAATGAATGGATGGCAGAACTGGGGTTAGGAAAAATAATTCTCTCTGTCTCTTACTCTTTCTCTCTTACTATCTCTCTCTCTCTGTGTCTGTCTGCCTGTCTCTCTCTCTCTCACTCTCTCTCTCTCTATATATATATATATACGATCCAAAATGATGTTGGTTTCCTCAATATTCAAATAAAAAGGATTATATTACTTCAGACTTTTAGGAACATAGACATTACCTCTCTAATGATTAAAATATGCTTATTTTTTAACCCGAAAATATATTTCTGCAAACCGTGAGAAGTACATAACAATGCCAAATATCAGTCGGTTATTTTATGTTTGGTCAGTAGGTTAATAATTATTTTAAATATATAAATAAGAACTCCTTAATAAGAAACGAACAATATGTTAAAAATAATTTTATCCTTCTATCGTTATGAAGACTGAGATATATAAATTATAATCAATTGAGTGACCTCAGTGATTCTATTGTGAATGTTAACTTGTTGAAAATAAATGTGACGTTTAAAGTAAAACTATTTATTTGTTAGTGACAATAAGATACAAGACCCTACAGGAAATAAGTAACAACCAATAACCTCTGAAAGCTTGTTGGATGGTTGTTTTTGTTTAAAGACATATCTACCTCTGTGAGTTATTTAATGTCGAAATATTAGAATATGTATTTAATTTTTGAGATAATAATGGTTATAGTGATACCAATCTTACTAATTATAACTCATATTTTCCCCGGGAATATTTCCTTGTAAGTGAATATAATGAATTCAACTGGAATTAGAACTCGGCTTTACTATTAAAAATTCCGAGCCATTATCTATTACACCAACAACACATCTATGATTACAGCACCTAATACTCCCAAGTGGTCACCCATCTAGGTACTGACCAAGCTCTACTTTGTTGCTTAACTTCGGTGATCGTACGGAAGTCAGTGTTTCACCGTGATATATGCTTAAGCACACACTCTAAGAGAGCTTCTTTTCAAGTGACGCTACATTTTCAAATGACTAACTAAAATTCTATAACACATATACAAAATAATATATAGTTTTCTTTATTTAATATTCTGTATCATATTCTCTGTTACTCACTTATTTAAGTCATACTAAATGTTTACTTCCTTCTGTTTATAACATTTATTTCTATTTGTTAAAGATGGTTATTTTAATAAATATTTCGACTATTTTTAAATGAGTTATTTTAGTTAATTTAAAATAACATATTTGACGGGGATAAAAAGCGTATTCCAAATATGACGGACTTTTAGTTATTACGATAACTACATCCGGCGGCACGGTATCTGATCTGTTTTATTTTTTATGACCGTGTAACTCAGTGTAACCCGGATATAAGAGAGTTGTCGCGACCGGAGAAAAAAAGTATCTTATATCCGGGTTTATCTTATATCCGGGTTTGGTCTATTTTGTTTAGGTAAGTATGGCTCTAATTTGGGACCAGAGAAAATATATCTTATATCCGGGTTTCTCTTATATCCGGGTCTTTTATATCCGGGTTACATTGTACAACTAAATTCCTCGTGTTTCCAAGTTCAGCCTAACACAGTGTGGTAGCGCCTGTTAGGTTCCCATGAAAGTATATAAACAGATTTTTAGATTGAAAAATACCTGAAACATATTTTGGTATAATATTACCAGCAATATGTTATTGAAAAAAATAGCAATAGATTAGTGAAAAAAAATAGCAAGACATTACTAAAAAACCAATTATGACTAGCAATGTATATTTGAAAAACAATGCCAGCAGTAGATTTTTACCAGCAATAAAATATATAGCATCAACAGAATTTTGAAAAAGGAAAGCAATTACCAGCAATCAATTAAAAAAAACACAATGTAATTTTAAAAAAGAAATTACCAGTAAATACAAAAAACTACCAATATAAATTTGAAGAAAAGTAAAATTACCAGCAGTACAGTTTTGAAAGCAGAAATTAACAGAAATATATTTTTGAAAAAAAATACAAGCAATTCAACTGAAAAAATTACCAACAATACAATTTTTTAAAAACTTACAAGTAATAAAATTTGTAAAAGGGAAGAAATTACTAGAAATAAATTAAGAAAGTAACAGCAATACAATTTTCAAAAAAAGTACTAGCAACTTAAGTTTAAAAAATGGAACAATTCAATTTAAAAACAAATAATTTATCTGCAATTCAATTTTGAAGACATTCCAGCAATACAATTTCGAAAATAAATAATCACCCGCAATAAATTAAATATTACCAGCAATACAATTTTTTATAAAGAATTAAAATTATCAGTAATGCAGTTTAAAAAAAAAATAACAGCAATACAGTTTTGAAAAAGAAAAACCAGCAATTCTAATTTGAAAAAATACAAAATATTACCACAATACATGTTTGAAAAAGGAATTACCAGCAATACATAAAAAATATCACCAATATAATTAAAGAAAATATTGCCTTCAATACATTTTGAAGATAAAAGTATTTGATCCGGACGAATCTATCCTAAAAATGTTGTCACCATTAAATAACCCACTGAGCTCGAATATACTTTAAAACAAAATAAACCAAATAAATATGACTTAAAAATTTCCATGTATCATGCGTAGCCTAATTATATCTACAACGTTCATTGCAGCCGGTTATAATTTCACCAAAGAGCGCAATTCTGCCTAGAAGGTCACCATGATAACTTCATTTTCTCCAACGCTATTAACATTATTATTATTGTTAGATGCATCGAATCTTTCAGCTGTATTAGAAAATCAGTGTTTAAAAATTGATTTGAGCGAGTGAAGTCTGTGGGTCTTGGCGACGACAATTCTTTGAACATTGTGGACTGCTGCTACAATATGACAAGCGAAGAACCAGAATGACAAGCATTGTACTAAATACCAGAAGTAAAATCATTTGACGAGTTGCAACAGCATCAACCACTAAAATTAATATCACATGGAAATGTAGTATTTGCATTGTTCGGACTGTTGTCCTGATATTTATTCCCATATTAACGATTGTACGCTCAGGCATTCTTGCATTCTTGATTCGAATCGGTGATTCAAATTTCGAAATGAACCCTTTATTTATTCTACCGGGGGTAGATTGCTCTAGTACCACATGCTATGCATCTTCCGTGATCTCCCTTTTTGTTCTTGTTCTCAACTACCCTAGCTAGATATTGAACACACAAATCTTTGGGTTAAGTCACTGGCTCCAACCAACGCTTTTATCCCCTGGACATCACTGTATAAATTTTGGGGGACTTATGAAATTAGTATCACATTATCATTTCATACCAGAGCTCATATTGATTTCATTGCTTTTCTTTAGCAATCCGCATCATTGGTTCCCTTACTGAATTGATTTCTATGCTTATCCAGCTTAGGAGATTTTTGCGGAGCAGGATATGTGCTGATTCTTTAAGTTTTCGTATTTTCCAGTGATAGTCTCTGTTTATTAAACTATCGTGAATGTTCTCTGACTATTAAACGCCGTGAATGTTCGCTCTCTATTAAACGTCGTGAATATGGCAATAAAGATGAAGAAAACAGTTTGACCAATCTAAATAATTACAGTGCTTGATCTCAGAAATATAGACACATGTAAATGGAATAGAAAATCATGGAATAATCAGGTTCCTCATATTCCATACTATTTCAAATAACACATTATGAAGGAAACGCCCATCAATACTTGAAACAGCTGATGAATTTGAGAAAGCTATTTTCCTGAAAAAGACTATAAATTTCAACCAAAAAGAGTGCCAACTGCTTGGCCAATGAATGCTGAATGTTTCCTCATAAGGAAAAGGCTATACATTACCTTTACCATTGATCAAACATTTTTCCTCTGACCTGGATATTTCATGAATATATTATTGCGGATATTAACTTGAGTGTTTTATTTTCTTATGTAAGCGGTGCTCATGAGAACAATCATCTTATTCTCGGATAATGTTTTCTGTGATTTTTTAAATATACGTAACGGCTTGATTTTACCAGTTCTAAGTGGCTCTAATGTTAATGGGAACTTTGTTGGACTATAGGTCAGTTTCTTGCATTTTTGTTGTGAGACCAATACTTCCATACAGCATGGACTCTCCCAGTACTATATTATTATGTGAATCATGTGGGGAGTAGCACCAGGAATGCGCAGCCGCGTGTTCTGCTGTCGAACTCTCTGTGTGGCAGAGAGGAACTCGGACGAGGCTTTGCCGCAGGGCAAAGTTTCGTCCGGGGAGGTAGACAGTCCTTAAACTCGTGTATACGGGTTGTAAATGGGCATATTTTTGGCCGAGCCTACGGGCTCGGTAAGCCCACGTTAAACCGGCCTTGTGCCACAATCGCCCCGTGTGGGAGGGTTGTGAAATATACCAGTAATGCGCAGCCGCGTACGATACCAATATCGGACACCACTGGATAGTAAGCTCTGCTTTCACTATTCTTTGTAACTTTTCTGTTTAATATATCTTTCTTACGTCTAACCCGTGTCCAGTGTTTTCCTTCCGTGGCCACTACTTCGGGTCCACATCAATTTTCTATAGACAGGTAATTATATTTTGAAAGCCTGTCAAAAACCTTTTGCTGTGACGTTTTATCTCACGGGATAATCATATCTATGAGAGATGGTAATTGTGTTTACATTTTTGATGATTATATTCATGTATGAGAATTGTTTCTGGCGTCATCCTAGAAATCTACGTGCTCCGAATCCCCCACTTTAAAACTCGGCCTTGTGCAACATCTTACTTTGGGGGGAGGTTGGTATATATATCCTAGAAAACTGTATTACTTGCCCGTTTTTGCCTTGCTTTTGTTTGTTTCCGATGCAGAATATGTTTCTACAGGCTACAATGTGGCTATATAATCTAATGACGTCTATCGCAATATAAATACAATGAATTCTATCAGTTTATGAATTCAATGGTAGAAGCGTAGAGAAACCCAATGTTATATATTTTTAATAGTTTCCCCAGTGTTTGCACATATTTGATAGTTCAGAGATACGTGTTTGATATGAACATATTATCATCATTTGATTTTGATCTTTTAGGAGAAATATCCATGTTTATGGATACAAGACGATTTACAACTACCAGTGGAACGTCAGGCTCTAAGACTTGCGATGTGTTTCGGACATTTAAGGGTTTTTCTTCGCATTTTGTTTTCAGGTTATTTATGGCATTTTAATTTTTGATTTTTGTTTGGCGATTTTTGGCATCTCTATCTGATATTTCATATTCTTTTATTTTTATTCTGAATTTATCATAGTCCCGTAGACTGAACTTATTTATTACGGGAAAAAGATACATCCTACCAAATTGCAGCGACATCAGACAGGCAATACTTATTGAATTCAGGTTTATGTAGTATTTGAAAAATGTATTTTAAAAAAATTGGGTTCACATACTGTTTTAATTCCAAGTGCCCCAATCTCTATCGAGATGATTCAACATCATTTTTCTCAGGCGAGTCTCCAAAATCTAGCAATACCAATCTTCAGTTAGGAATAGTTTGACATCTATCTATCTATCTATCTATCTATCTATCTATCTATCTATCTATCTATCTATATTATTAATTATTATTTTTTATTATTATTTTATTTTATTTTATTTCTGGTGTGTACACATTTCCTTCCGGGTCAGGCCAAGGCACCTAAGGTTACAGATGGCATCATGACATTTTCCATTGAGAAAATTAATAAAAAACAAAAAAAACAAACAAACAAAAAACATATATTATATAGACAAAGCCCTTTGTAAGGTGGGGGCTGTACTCGTGAGAAATTGTTTTTGTATGTCTTTAAGGCACGGGCTTCCAGGAATCCCTTCAATTAGTCGACTGGAATCTTTTCCAAACAATCCCTGGGATGGAACTATAACGGAGATTGTTGATGTTTTTATGCCACATTTTTGAGATTTCGATTTTAGTTATTATCATTATTATTATATTTTTTATTTTTCCACTCATCACACACACACACACGCACACACACACACACACACACACACACACACACACACACACACACACACATATATATATATATATATATATATATATATATATATATATATAACAACACAAACAGCAGAAATAGCTGCATATATATATATATATATATATATATATATATATATATATATATATATATATTATATGTTTCTAATGGTAGAAAACTCAAATAAAATAACTTCATAAACTTGTAAAAAAGGTTAAAAGTAATGGAAGCTATAATAAGAAAAAAGGAAAAGCCAACTCTTAATAATATTAACTAAGAACAAAGGCACACTGTACTTACCGTATTCGAAAATTAAAAACCTCTCTACAACACACTAAATGCATACACATAATGCACAAACTAAATTAAGCTGAAAAATTAAATCATCCTTGATAATGGCTAAAGTTATAGCCGAAAGCGATCGAGACTATGAAACATTTGGACAGTTTTACACACTCTTTTTACCGACTTTTACATACGTTCTATACATAATACAAATATATATATATATATATATATATATATATATATATATATATATATATATTTTTTCATCCAATGTTATATAACCTTTAGTAGCTGTTGTATTATTTTAGCAATATAGCCATTATATAATTGCTAGAAGTGTTTGCATTACTGTCATAAAATTACAAAAACACCCTTCAAATTATAACAATTTATTAGTAAATATATCCACTAGTTTTGAAAATATTGTCGTAACCATCTGTCGTTATTAACATTGCTATATACGTTAATATTTAGTAAACGTTATTGGAAATTTTCTCAAACAATGTAGAATGCCCTCATTTCCTTTATCGGTCTTTTGATTTTCTTCTTTGCAATACCTCTGTGGATAATATCCGAGTTTCAAGAGATTTATGGCGAAGGTTATGCGTATAGCTACAATTATATTTTATTTAGTGGGTCAGGTGAGAGTTCAGAAATCGACAACGACAAATTACAAGATATAGGTAGGTTGTTTTTGTGCGTTGGCCTCTGATATCTGTGGACGTTTATTCTCTCTGGAAATCATTGTATAAGAGTATTATATGCAGCAAAGTCGCGATAGGTTGACTCCATCGGCGCTATTGTACGGCAAATGAATAACGTTTTTTTTTCTTTTCTTTACGGTTATTTTGTTTGTTTAGTTGATGACGCTCTTCGGGAAATGTTATTCATTAGGGTTTTCTTTGTCAGTCTACTTTAAAAATTTCTCCACGCATCTTGTGTATATTTGCGAGTAGTTTCTTTGACCTGATAAAGAACGGTCTTGAATTAGATGAGACTTGCGCTCAGATGAGTCCGAAGATCTTTGTAAGAATCGAAAGAATAGTAAAAAAAAATAAATCTTTACACATTGTGAAGAAGAGTCTAAGATTAAACACGACTACATTTATAATCTAATTTCTGTTAGCTTACTTACTTCAGTTAGTTGAAAAAAAATTATTATACATATATATATATATATATATATATATATATATGCACATTTCAGTAAAAACAACTGACAAGGTGCTTTTATTTAGTTTTTTATATAATTTCTTGTGCAATATAATAATTTTTTTTTCTTTCCGTATGATAAATTATATAAAAATCGTCCAAATGTTTTTTTTTATCTGAGCGCTTTCGGCTATACATTTAGCCATTTTCAAGGATTATATTTTAACTGTTAAAATTAGAAATAGTTTATTGTATGTATATTTTATAAAATGTTTCCTTTTTAGTTTCAAAACCCGGTCAAGATATTATTTCAATTTTAGTAGTCAAATTATAATTTTAGTAGTCAAAATATAATCCTTGAAAATACTAAATGTATAGCCGAAAACATATATTTTGATTTCGCGCATGCATCTTATTTGTTTTTGATTACCTGTCAGGATTTGCTGTTAGTGGCTCAACCAGAGAATAATTTTTTTCTTGTATACAGGGGCGAAATGTAAATTGTAGCCATTATATATTTTTTATTTCGCGCATGCGTATAGATTGTTTTCGGTTTTTTCGACACCACAGTTCAGTAGGGTCAGTTAGACATCTTCTGTGAGAAAAAGATAATCATGACGCAATTCACTCCACCAGAAGCTCCATTGCGAATATTTTAGAGTGGCTTGGTGTCAATCTGAAGAAACTGCTGATGTTTCGACAATTGTTGGATGAGTTTGATGGTGATTACGAAGGTAAGACATCTTCGATCCTTCTGAGAAAAAATAATTCATGAAATTTTTAGTGAGGGCCTCAAACTCCATATGAGGCCTAAATCAAGTGCTTTACATATGTAGTGCTGCCCTGGCTCCAGTGGATGTCTGCTGGAAGACCGTATGCCTGACAATGGGACGCTGCACTATGCAATACAGGCAGGTGAACACAGTAATGGCTGGCAGACAATTCCTGCGACCACAAAACTCCTTACATATGGATACATAATTCCACTGACTGCACTCACTTGATTATTACATGTGGGGCAAAGTTGGGGATAAAACAACAGAACTTACTTAACACCAAAAATAAACTGAAGGCAAGTTTTATGACAGCATTCATCAACTTAAACAAGTAGACAGTACAGAAGACATGCAGGAGATATCTGAAGTCGTTTGCGGGCCGTCGATGATGCCAATGGCGATTTTATGGAATAAATTACTCTTTAGTATTTTAATATATTTTTTCTCTAATTTTGTTAAATATACGTGTTAAAATGTTAAGCCAATGTTATCATTTTTGAGTAATGTAGACGACAGTTAATTCCTCGCACCATACCCCCCACACACATATATATATATATATATATATATATATATATATATATATATATATATATATATATATATATATATATATATATATATTTCAACTATTTGACGTAAATGAACTAAAAGACATTAAATCATATATATATAATATATATCGAGAAAACTGATTTAGTATTTTATTTTATCTCCAATCTCTCATCGATTTCAACCATTACTCTTCCGGTTTCTCTAGATTTATTGCCTACTTCCTCTTCCGCATTGATTTGTCTATTTACTTCTGTATAAATGAACAGGATTGTGGTTGAACGCCATATTATTTGCCATATGACAGTCCATATAGTGGAAAGAAAGCTCTGATTTGAAAATTTTACTGTCATATCCTAACTGAAAAAACAGGTATGGAATTGAATCTAGATGGAAAAGGAGTGGAGACCCGAAGTCGGCAAGCTGTGAAGATTGGTAGACTTATGGCATTTCCTGTAGCCAAGCCATCCTCAAATATAAAACTACTTGTTCCTCTGGATCTTGCTTGTGCAGCTAAAAGAGATGGCGCCATCTGGTCTGGACTGCGCATGGACTTCATATTGAATCACGCAGGCCGGGGTCCACGTGAAATTGCCTCTGTCTAACCATCCATTGAATACATTTCCATGAGTCAGGGATCTATAAACGTTTCGCAAGATAAGTGGATATTTACTCTGAGAAACATAATTCAAAAAGTGTATAAGTATGCTAATGCTAAACAGAAGAAATAAAATAGCTTCACCCAAAATTCAGAGGACATATCCTTTCAGTCAGAGGACATATCCTTTCAGTCAGAGGACATATCCTTTCAGTCAGTGCTTAATTCCGATTAATAAATAATGAATAGACATTAATAATTTTTGTCAATAAAAGCACTTCAAATATTTTAAAGAATTCAGCAAAAATTCAATTAATCATATGCATCTCTCTCCCTCCCTCACGCACACACACACACACACACAAACACACACACATACACACACAAACACACACACACACACACACACACACACACACACACACACACACACACACATATATATATATTATAATTAATCTTTTAAATAATATGTCTCTATCGCGAAAAAGAAATTATAATGTTTTGAAATTTAAATTTAAATCCTAAGAACAAACTTTGATTTTTAGGATTTCGGTTTCGAAACATAGTCATTCCTACATCGCGATGGAAACATTTTTTTAACGTAAGTATAATATTATACTCTACATTTTATCGATCACTGTTTTTAAAAAATAGAAAATAAATATTAGAGAACTCTGGATTATAAATCTTACTCTTATTTGCTATTATTTCTATCTATCTATCTATCTATCTATCTATCTCTCCATATATATATATATATATATATATATATATATATATATATATATATATATATATATATATATATATATATATATATATATATATATATATATATATATATAATTTAAAAAACAGTATGCATTGATGCATTGATTATATTTCATTTTCCCAGAAATGTTTTCTTCCTGGTATATATATATATATATATATATATATATATATATATATATATATATATATATATATATATATAAAGAGAAAGAATAGTAAGATATATAACCCGGTGTTCTTATAGATATTTTTTATTGTTACAAAATAGTGCACAATGTAAATTTACAGAGCATTAATATTATAAATTAACTGTTTTAAAATATGTTTTTCACTACACAGTAATAACCATGTTTCAAAAATGGAAGCTAAAATCTTCGAATTTAATTTTGTAATTAAATTAAAAACATGAGTTCCATTTCATCCTCAAGCAAATTTTGGAGTGACTTAGTTTTAAAGGCATGGCAAAAGGTCATAATTCACTGTTTCCAAGGATACAGAGAAATCCACTCATCCAAATAAGAGGTGGTAGCATGTTTATTTTTATTAACTTTTGTTGCATTAGTTACCTTTGAAAAAGGGGTTATGTTTAGGGATGAATAGGGATGTATTTTTCAACAAATTCTGACATCCGTTAAATGCATGTCGTCTGGGTTTTGGAAAAAATTTTTGTTAACGGCAAAAAAATTCTTACGGCATTTTCTATTTGTATACTTAAAGATTTTTGGGGGATGTCTAGTTTAGAATACGTTTATTCAACTACAATTTTAAAATATTTTCATTTTTAATAGACTATATTTCTTTTTAAAACAATTAAATGCATTAGAATTATTTACAGCATGTAAAATTATTTTTTCATAACAAGTATAAGTATGTATATTACCAGGTCATATTTTTAAAAATTTTATATTTAAATATTATTTAAGTAAAATTTATGACAATGACGGCAGCAAATAGGTAATTTACTTCTCTGATTCAGTAAACTTTTATTTTTATAAACTTAGTAATATATAGTTTCTCATGTATGTGCAAAGGGCATGGGTCATTTAATGGCCTAGATATTCTAGCATTTCATATTAATTTCATTTTACTGTATTTGTTTTATTGGATTCGTTAAGTGCTTGAAGTACTTTGAGAGAGGTGTTAAGGTTAGAATACGTTTTATGTAACTACAATTTTAAAATATTTTTAGGTTAGAATACGTTTTATTTAACTACAATTTTAAAAAAACAATTTTAAAATATCTTCACTGTTAATTTTAATAGACTATTTTTTTATAAAACAAGTAAATGTAATAGAATTACTTACAGTATATAAAATTATTTTTTCACATCAAATATATGTGTGCATATTACCAGATCGCAATTTTTAATTTTATTTCTAAATATCATTTAAGGAATATTTTTGACAATGACGGCACAAAATAGCTATTTTATTTCTCTAATTCTGTAATTTTTTATTTTTTATAAACTTAGTAATATACACATTTTCATGTATGCATAAAAGACATGGGTCATTTAATGACCTACCTATTCTAGCTTTTCTTATTAACTTCCATTTTACTTTAGATGTTTTATTGGATTCTTTTAGGTGCCAGAAGTAGTTTGAGAGAGATGTTTGATTTTTATATTTATTCATCCTAAATGAACATTGATGTTGCTTGAACCTTTTTTTTGAACTCATGGCTTGTGCAACGTATATATATATATATATATATATATATATATATATATATATATATATATATATTATGTTTTCAGCATTTTCAATAGAAGATATTTTGCATTGTTATGCTAATGATTCCGTGTAAAATTTATTTTGTAGAGGACAGTTATGAGGGTTTCTACAGTTACATAATGTTTGTTTATCCTCATCAGTTTTTATATTTAATTTTCAATTGTCTACAATTTTTTGGTTCTGGTATAAGTGTTTATTTAAGATATTAGCATTATGATTCTTAATAATATTTCTAAATTTTCAATACAGCTCTAACTTAATTTTAGTGTATTTTTATTGAAAATAGTACTTAGTTTACTTTCACGGGGAAAATGCTTGACTATTAATGCCAGGAAATTTTGTTCAAATTTGTTCTTTACCATTTGGTTGTATAGGGGCGTATACCAAATTATTTTTCTGCTTCTATTTTGTCTATGCTTTCCATTTTCATTTTTATTATAAGTTAGTTTTGGGTTTTTGTAGCCACTATCTTTTAGAGCTTTATTATAGATATTTATATTTTCATCGAAATCTTTTCATTTAATTAATTTGTACTTAATCACTTTTGGATATATAAAGGTATATGCTTAAGTAAAGATGATGGTGATATGATTTAGGGTGTATATATAAAGAATTGGTATTGGAATTTTATATGCTGTGTATGTATTTTCTTTAAATCTAATGTTATATCAAGGAAGTTAACTTTTTTCAATTTAGTGCTAACTGTAATTTTTAAGTTCATGCTTTTAAATTCTTTATATAATACCTTTCTAATTTTATCTATTTTGCAGTTATTAGAGTTTCAAATAACCATAAGACAATCGTCTCTATATAAGTCAATGTCAGTTATATTAATATCACGGTGCGCTGTAAGGTTGTATAATACAAAAAGACCTATGAGATCAGAAGACTCAGCTGTGACTAGTGATCCCATTGTGATATCAAAGTGGTCATATGGATTCTTTATCCATTGCTCACCTTTATATATCAGTTCAATTTTTTCGCATTTACAATAATGTTCTTTTCTTTTCTGTAATATCAGTGTACTGGGTGGCAAAGTCAAGCATGAACAATTCATTCATTCATGAACAGTTCTTTAGATATTGATTGGTAATAATTTTCAATATTAAACTGCATTAGTGTACAGTTGGTATTTTCCTTTATACAAGTAAACCAGTCTATCACGTCTTTGGTATTAATCCAAAGTTTCATGAACAGTTCTTTAGATATTGATTGGTAATAATTTTCAATATTAAACTGCATTAGTGTACAGTTGGTATTTTCCTTTATACAAGTAAACCAGTCTATCACGTCTTTGGTATTAATCCAAAGTTTCAGGCCTATTATTTCTTTTATTTGTTTATTTAACCTTTCAAGGATCATTTTACTAATTTTTCCGATATCTGGTTTGTGGTCCTTTAAGGTTATATAGCATTTTTTCATATATTTGAGCTACTCTATCAGTGATCTTCAGTTTATCATTGATTTTTTTACTGCTAGTATTGATATTCCGAACCATGTTGAGGTCATTATTTTTCGTTTTGTGTAGTTCTTATGTAAATCCTTATTTATTAGATCGTTGTAGTCCTTTGTTGTTGTTTTATAAAAGTTTCCAGTTTTGGCAGATTTTACTAAATTTTTATCTGTTGTGTTAATTTATTTTACTATTTTATCGATGCTTTTCTGGAAGTAGCATTTCTTTTATGTTATTTATTATTTCCAAAAGGTCATTTTCGAAACCAGACAAACTCTGAATAAACGGTGCTGCTTTTTTACATTTAAAACTGTAAATCTCCTTTTAGTTTTTGTTTTGTAATTCATTCCGTTCAAGGAAGAGTAAGCTCTCCATCTCATCCTTCATATGAGTTCCTCTGTTTTTTGCATTAATATAACGAAATATTCCTTTTTATTGGTATTAAGAATGTTCTTCAGAGAAATACCGAAATTTATTTTCTCCCTATTTTTTTCTTGTTAAACATAAAGATTTAGAGTGCTCGACTTTGATTAAGAGCTAATATATATATATATATGTGTGTGTGTGTGTGTGTGTGTGTGTGTGTATTTATATATATATGTGTGTGTGTGTGTATTTATATATATATATATATGTGTGTGTGTGTATTTATATATATATATATATGTGTGTGTGTATTTATATATATATGTGTGTGTGTGTGTGTGTATTTATATATTTATATATGTGTGTGTGTGTATTTATGTATATATATATATGTGTGTGTGTGTGTGTATTTATATATATATGTGTGTATGTAGAGCATATATATATATATATACATACTTACATACATATATATACTTTTTTCTGTTATGTTTTCCAGCTTAATATCCAAACCTACCCAGATTAAAATTAAGATGGCAGCATAAAAAGTACGTATACCAATAATCATAGAATCATTGGAAATTCCGTTTCCATATATAAATAATAATCAACATACCGATGAGGAAATTAAGAAAACTATTAAGAAAAATATGTAATAATAAATCCTCAGTTGACCTTGATTCTGAACCTTTGAAAATAACTTAATTTCTCCGCTGAATTCACTAAAATACTTTACTATTTTATGATAAGAGTATAGAAACAGAAATAAATCTTAAAGTGTGGATTATCACGCATGGAAACGGAAAGGTAGGCCTCGGTACCTCATAAACAGATATGTTTCTCAACCGATAAAGTGAAGGGATACACACATACCACATTCCAAACGAATCTAACAAAAGAAAAGAACTATCCTCCTTTTTTTCCGTCTGAGTCCAACATCTTGATTATGAGATGACTCATCAGATGACAGAGATATTCAGGGTTCGGGTAAGTATTATCTTGAACCAAAATCAACATGCTCAAGCAAGTATTCCAAGATATAGAACAAAAGATAAATATT
>OZ038482.1:45642946-45695446 GCA_964036315.1 Acanthosepion esculentum | reverse complement strand
AAAATAACAAAATTATTTTACTTTTATTCAACACCTTAATTCAGCATAAACTTTCTTCGCAAACGCTCATTCTGTGCGCAATTTTATTTTCATATAAAATCACATTTTTATGATATTTACATACAAATTCACGCTTTAAAGACGTTAGGAAACAAGAATTATGAAATATATCGAATACGTCACAGTACGCGTGCTAGAAAAGTAAATAAAATATGAGATACGGACTGTGACCCACTTAAATTTTAATTAAGTTTTAATTAGACGATATCAATTGTAATTGCGGTGAAAAGCGAAATTAATGTTAAAGCTTTAATAAAGAATTGTTTTGCTTAAACCTTTCACTATATTCTTTTTTAAATTTAACTTTAAATGTTTTATTTATTTAATTTTAGATCGCGTGTAACGTGTTATTCTTCTTGTTTTGTTTAAACCTTTCACTATATTCGTTATATAAATTTAAATTTGAATGAGTTAATTATTTAATTTTTAATCGCGTCTAACTTGTTGTTTTGTTTAAACCTTTCACTCTTCGTTATGTAAATGTAACTTTAAATATGTTATTTATTTAATTTTTAATCACGTTTAAATTCTTCTTCTTCTTCTTCTTCTTCTTCTTCTTCTTCTTCTTCTTCTTCTTCTTCTTCTGCAATCGTCAGGCGACTAGTCGCCTGACGATTGCACTAGCATGAAATAGACTGTCGCCTCTAAGTGCTGACTTCCATGTCCACTTTTATTTTTATATATATATATATATATATATATATATATATATATATATATATATATATATATATATATATATATATGGCTATGTAATTTCAATGTTGACGGCAAATATGTATATATTTATATATTTATATATTACAATCAGTTATCTTTGTACGAAAAGAAATCTGTGAGCTAAAAATATTTTAAAATATAAATATGTTATAGTATTTTATTTGTTGAATATTTTGAAAGTTAATGAACTGACATAGTTTTAATTTAATTTTGAGGAGTGTTTTATTCTTACATTTCATTCTCTTTATGCGTACAATTATATATAATTTTACTATACTTAGAATCATTAGGTTAATGTTAATTATTAATTAAAGGTGATAGAAAGAATTAATAATCACGTAATTATTTAATATGACTGTAACTCGTCTCCCGCGATACTGCAGCTAAACTCAACTTCAACAACGAATGATGTTAACATCAGAACGGGCCTTGCATTTTTGAAACCAAATGTTAATTGCATGCGATCAAGAATCTCGATCATAACTGAATACATCAAAATTCGTTAGTCGTGACAATACAGAAAATGACGGGTTATCGAGATTGATACCTAAATATGCTGAACACCTGGAAGATTGCCATTGCTGCCATAAGAACAGAGGTCGACGTAAAAAGCACCTTGTGCAATACTGTCAGAGAGCTTCCAATTAAAACCAACGAAATAATAGACAAAGCGTCCGAGGATGACTTCATAAAATAAACAAAGGACCAATTAAAAAGCAACGACCAGAGTATTTCAGACGTCTACTCACTCTATAACGACATATTAATGTACGGAGACAGAGTAGTTACCCCATCTATACTTCAGACTAAAACACTAAAGGAATTCTATGTTGGCCATCTGGGAACTTCAAGGATGAAGAGTCTGATGAGGAGTTATGTTTACTGGACCAACATGGACAGAGATATTGAAAACATTGTAAGATCGTGCAAAAGATATGGTTTGGCTGCTAAAGCGTCCCCGATAAAATGCAATCCATGGCCTAAAATCGATCGTTCATGGATGTGGATACATATTTATTTTGCTGGACGGCTTGATGGTTTTCACTACCACGCAGTAGTTGACAGTTTTTCCAAGTGGCCAGAAGTATTAAACTTGCAAGGAGCCGACCGCGGAAATGATAGTCAAGTTTATACACGAGCGATTTGCCCGTTTCGGTGACGTTGACTGTATTATAACAGACAATTGCACACAATTTGCATCGTGAGAATTTAAGGAGTGTTGTCCTTATTTCGGATCGAACATGTTACCACGGCGCCATATCAACCAAGAAGTAATGGACAGGCAGAGCATGTTGTAGATACTTTTAAGAGAGCACTAAGAAAGCAAGAGGTACTCCCCCCGATACGGCCATACAACAGTTTTTGCAGATCAGTCCGGTAACCCCTAATACTAGTGCGCCATCTACCATGACGCCAGGGAGGCCATGTTTGCCAGGAAGATAAAATCGGTATTTGTCAAATTCCTTCCGAATGTAACAAAAGCGGGTAATAAGAAGAAAGTGCGTAAAAAGCAAATACCAAATCGGAGAAAGGGTTTATTTCGTGTATTTGGGAATAACAATGCTCACCGGGAGATAGGGAAAATTGACAAATAAATTTGGGAACATGATGTACATGGTTCAGGGAGCGAAGTTTGTACATAAACATCATGTTAATCAAATCAGAAGGTATGAAAGCCTAATCGACAGGGATCCCATAGAAGATGACACTATGGACGTCATCTTTGACATATTCGCGGTTCAAATACCGCAATCGGTCCCAGAGAGCAGAGGGTCCAAAGGGAAAAGGAAGTTCACGGGATCATTAGAAGTCAACCCGAAAACGAAAAGATATCTAGTATCTTTCGTTTTCATACCATTACTACAGAAAAGGAATGGAACGAATAAAAATAAAAAATCTCCTCACGTATAACATTTTGAATTATCAGAAAAAAACTATACTCATTGGATTACTATTAAAACTCAATTTTTTTTCATTATTTTGAATAATGAATAGAAACTATCGTTAACATGTGAAATCGTGACGTAAAAAAAAGGAGAAATGAAAATATTTGTAACGTAATTCCTATATATAGATTTTTCAAAGTGGTTGTTGCTGAAATTTTCGTTTCTTTTTTTTGTTTGATTGAATAACGTATTGTGTGGTAATGATAAAAAAGGAAACTCCATACGGAGTCAGGCTGAAGTGGCTTTGGGGTGTTGTACTGTGCTTCCTCTAATGAGGCTAATTTGGACTCTTCCACTTACTATAAAGTAGTAGGAAAGTAAGCCTCGGGGAAGGGTGATATAGACTGTTGTTCCGAGGCTGTGACCGTTCGCAGGACCTGTCGAACGCACTACTTTGGGCAGAGAGGAACCCGGACAAGGCAGAGTTTCGTACGGGGAGGTAGACAAACCCGAATCCGTTTATATTGGTTCTACGGGGATATTTTTTGCCGAGTCTACGGGTTCGGATGACCCACATTAAACTCACTCTTGTGCCACATGTATCTCTCAAGGTGGGGGCTGTTAAATATTAACGGTGATATAGACTGATCGCTGGAAAAAACCGACACACACTCCTATGTCGTGTAATACTATTCTGTTCAATACACGATTTATCTGCAACCGCTTGTCTTGTTATTTCTTAAGCATTACTTGGTCACAACAGACGGCAAACGTGAAACGCACATAGAAAAGAAAACGCAGGTGCAATAGCAAAACACGGCCAACACCCATCACTGGATATTACAGAGCGCCATTCAATCCCTTATTAATCTTACTGCGATATCAAATGATATTTGTGTAAATCTAGTCTGTTACACTTGTCTGCAGTTCTTTAGAAAGAAACATTTCCCCCACAGAGCTATGCAGAGCTATATATGTCCTCATTCAGCAAAAAAGAAACAAGTTGCGGAAGCTCATGTAGACGTAACCATACTGGTACTGGATGCAAATCATCTATGTATAAAGGCATACAACGTTCGTAATCTAACTTTCTGAAACCAGCTGAAGAGTGAAAATGTTTGTTGTTAACTTATGATTGGATTGCAAATTTGAACCTTTTACTATTAAAACTTATCCAATTTCTGCAAATTCTTTGCTCATTTTGGGCGTGATATTTTTCATCGTTTGGTTTCATATCGGTCGAGAGCTTTGCACTGCCTTATTTACATTTTCGAAAACATAATTTTCATAACGGAACCATTCTCTGAATATGAGTTAGTTAATTCAATAAAAGGCCTTAGAAACGTTTAGAAAAAAGACCACAGTGTATGGATTAGGAACTTCAGAATGGAAATTATTCTGTCTAGAATGGTTGAACACTGTTTGGAGGTCTTAGCTGCCTTACATTCCACCATTTGCCCACGAATGTGCTGCAGAATGGAAATGTTTTCTCGCAATTACCTGAACCCCCATAACTCCATTTATCGTTCGACATTGATTTGCTCCCTTCTGGATTGTTGACGAAAGTAATGTATATTACTTGAATTACTGAGACGATTACACACACACACACACACATATATATACACACACATACACACACACACACACATACACACACACACACACAAATGTAGTTTTAAGGCATGCTATATTCATGAGATGAATTTATCAATAATAAAAATTGAGCGTATGTAAATATAAAAGTTGACATTGATGTCAACACCCAGAGGCGACAGTCGGTTTCATGCTTGAACTGGATATCGCCTCTGGGTGTTCATGTCAGTGTTCACTTTTTCCACAAAATGGAGAAATTCTATGTATCGTGTTTCGTCCTCTAAATATACCTTATCAGCTGAAAACATCTCTTGAATTCTTTTTAGTGGAGGAATTCATGTACATAGAATGTTTTCCAATTTATCGAATGAATATATATATATATATATATATATATATATATATATATATATATATATATATATATATATATATATATATGGGGCGATGGGTAAATTGTGTAAATTAGCTAAAAATAAAAATGACAGTGACATCTCATAATCATCAAGAAGGCTGCAGTCGGGGGATTTAGGTGGCAGGATTTATGGTCAGATGTGGTTACAGAAATTGTCTAAAAACCATTATTGGGTTCCCCTGCTTGTGTGAGGGTGCAGATTCCTGTTGCCAGACTAAGTCTCTTCCAGCAGCCACTCTCTTGACACTAGCCTGCACTACATCCTCAAGGAACTTGACGTAGTTGTCCTTGTTTAGTCTGAAGCTCTGTGGGAAGATGAATGTTGGCATAATGTCGTCTACACTAGTGATCATTCCAAACACTGTGATGTGATTGGATGTATCTTCCAACGCTTTCCGAATCCTCTGCACTGTTCTCAGATTGGCACCCAGACCTTCTGAAATGCTCATATTCTTTCTTCCCGTTCGAATGTCAAGCAGTACAGCGTTTCCAAAATTCTGGAGAAAGGGAATACCGTAGTGGTGCTTTTTTTCTAACAGAGGGTAGCCAACTGACCCTACTATACTGCACCGTTAACAATGTCAAAAACAAACAACACACTTGCGCGACGTTAGACGTATAAAATGGTGACAATTTACTCATTTATTTAAGAAGCATATCTTCATTAAATCATGTTTAATTGAATAGCATAGTCATATTGGGTGGGTTTTTATACTGATCTTTTACAGTTGTAAATGATTTTCTTGATGTCAAGACAACATTCACAAAGGAAGGCGCCGTAGTTTTTGTGAAGCCATGCAATTTCGACCAAAAGCTAAATAAAGAAACTGATTAGATACCTTGATGAATTACATCTTAAAATCAAGAAAAGTATTAGACAACTGGAAAGATCTGCATAAAAATAAATAGGCACAATTATGTCTATATAATTCAATTAAACACATACAACACATCTCAACAGGGAAATACGAACGGAATGAAGGGGGTCCACTACAGTTTGCGTGGCATGCTGTGTCTTAGCTGGGAAGATTAGAACTGGTGGACCTAAGAAATGTTGTTTGTCTTAAGAGTTTCCTTTGCAACAGAGATAGAAATGAGCGTTGTTTTGCCTGTGAGAATGCGATTCTAGGTTAGAAAATAATTAATCACCCACAAGGAAGGTGGAAACGCTTTCGGAGTCTTTTGAGACTAGAAAATGACGACGTGGTAGCTCTAACGTATATATGTCAGCAGTAATCCATTCCACACCTGTCCCGAATCTTGTAAAAGTAGATGATAGTAATAGACGTCAGATATTACTGGAGGTAAGCGAGAAATTTTTTATCACCATCCATAGCGATGGTTTGTATGTAAGAGTTCCATTTGGGTTGGGTTTTAATCTCAATAGGTGTTCAAGGCACGGGTCCTCACTGAGAGATAAACTGTTCATCGCGATATTTGAAAATCCAGGGTCTGTTCGGTGAGGATGAGCTACACTGATATGGTTTTCTAAAGTATTTTAATGTTATCGTAGCTTCTTGATGTTGATGATGAGATATTTTTTTTATGATGCGGAATATAGAAGTTGATGACGAACGCTGAACCCATTTCTTCGTTTTAATTAAAGTGATTCATTATTTATTACAAACTGCGAATATTACATCTAATGATGAGACCGTTCAAAATTCGCGTGAATTTGTTTAGCGCTTCAAACTTAATAAACTCTCTGGAAATGAAATCAGACGCAATTTATTTCATCAAATAATAATGGATGCCGTCAAATGGGTTATTTGCATCATTGATACAGATCGCCTAAATGGATAGGCTTGTTAAATTAATAGCAAGCCAACTCTGCCAATCACGCCGCGAACACACTGCGAAAAAGGAGATATTCAGTTTTCCTTTCGAATTTAATTACTAAATAATTAAATTTACGCCATTAGCAGTCACTAATAGGACTGATCAGATTTTGTACGTTATGGTATCCGATTTATTTCAAAAAGTTACCAAAACAAAAAAGACAAAAGTGAAACAAGAATAAATTTCCTTTTGCAAAATAGAGATCAGCTAAGCAACAGTTCTTTAGCTATTAATTAGACTGTAGAATGGAATTTACGATGTGAGAGATAATTGAAAGGCCTCTTTTGGGAAAATGGATGAAATCCTTCGCCTGAAAGATGAGGTGGATGAATAGTTTTCTAGAATTTTGACAAAGTAGTTTCTTAAATTGAATTCGGGGATTAATTTTTTTTTCTCGTTTTCTCTTTCTCTACGTCATATTTCGCCTAAAATGTGGTATTCCCCTGATTAAAGAATTTTTTCCTACTTTGATTCTGTGTAATACTTGAGGCGTTTGCAGATATGTGGACATTTTGGAATCAGGGACTGGAAGATAAATTGTTGGTTTCAACGAAAGACGTCATAGAAAGAAGGGTAAAATTTTGGAAATTATCACTCATGTGGGAAATATAGTTCCGATCGGTGATATATAACAGTTTTATAAATCAAGGACAAATAATATCATATATGAATAGTAATGTGTGTGTACGATGTACGAACTTGTGAAGCATGTTTTCCAGAAAAATATTTTAACGTAAGTGTTTAATAAATTTCAGCTCACTGTTTGGTCAAAGAATACCTGCTCTTTTCCCCTTTTAATCTCACTATTACAATTACTATTTCGTTTCAGGAAGTTTATTAAATCCGTTCTTTTAGCGACAAGTAGATTCTAATATTCGCAAACTACTCGATTGATAAGTACTCAAAATTATCCATCCGACTGCAAGGTATCTGATCGAGAGTTTGAAGGTTTTGAAGACCGTGGAATCACCTCTTAATTGCTAGTGTACCGTGACTCTGACCTGCTGTGGTAGCATCTGTTAGGTTCCGAGATACGGGGAAATAGTGGACCCCTAAAACAAATACATATTTATACTAAAAATAAAAGCAATGCATTTTTATATAAAACAATTACGGCCAATACATATCAATAGTAAAATAACCAATAATACATTTTAAATGTAGTTGAAGGCATACAATTACATTTAAAATATATTTACTTTAAATGAAATAACCGATAGAGGTTTATATGCCACTAAGCAAAAACAACCAAACAGCCAACATGAAATAACTTTAATGACATTGTATATGTAGTATTGTAAAAATTCGTAGAAAAATCAAACTGTTTTCCAAAATATAACTTCTACAAAAGTACAACATCGAACGCACATATGTCCACACAAGAATGTATATGCATAAAAGATGAGTACCATCTACCATGTATTGGATTGTAAAAGCAGGATAACATATATCATATTATTTCAATGTTCTCAAGAAATTTAAATTTCGGCATTAGATGACCTATAAGCAGTTGATATGGCGTTACACAAACAAACAAAATAAACATATAACAGAGAAACATATTGAACATATATTTCAAAGGTCAGATATGCATCGGGAAATTGATAGAACGATAAGCTTCTATATCAATACAATTTATTACAGAAAATTGTAAATAATTGACGTTTTTAGGGAGCATGGGATTTACTTTCTCATTCAAAACATCTTTTGCTTTAATTTGTAAACATAGCGATCGCCGCATTTTTCGATGTTTTTCATGCTTAAACTAATGAGAGATTTTCAGGAAGAAGGGCGTGGCCGACAAAGTCTTAAAAATAAGAATTTTGATCTTAAATGTCCAATACCACAGCATGGTGAGCAACTGATAATTCTCTAAACAATGAAATGATCGATTTCATATCTAGATTAATTTAAGATATTTAAAGTTTTGCCTTTATTTTTCAATATGATATTTTCTAATATTACACGGCCAAGATATTATTTTGGTTGTTCTGATTCTCTAAAAAATGTCCCTGTTAATTAATTACAAATCGAACTAAAGGTAAAAAAAAAATTGATTGGAAATGCATGAGGTAATTTACTTTTTGATTTTTTTCTGTTTTTTCCAAAATTGATAATTTAAATATTTGAGAACAAAAGATTAACTTCTCATATAAAAAACGGGTTTAAAAAAAAAAATGAATTAATCTCTTAACTCTTGATACAGAACACTCTGAAGAATTGTTGGTATTTGAAACGTCTTATATGTAAATATATCCATTTAAATAGCGAACACCCTGTAGAATGGTTGGCGACAAGAAACTTCTGAGTCGCCGATGCAACAACTAAAAAGGATTTGATATTTACAGTTAAGTACATTTTAATATCACACACACACACACACACACACACACACACACACACACACACACATATATATATATATATATATATATATATATATATATATATATATATATATATATATATATATAGTTAGAGAGATAGAGATAGGGAGAATGAGAGAGAGAAAGAATGTGAAATTGTTACTATTAACTTTACGAGGGTGTGGCAATATTTCGATAAACTGTGACTGCTGTGACTTGAAAGGTGATCATAAAAGGGCCATTGTAGATTATTAAATCTTTTTAATCTAAAGCTAAATTTTGGGCTAAGCACATAAGAAATTATAATTAAAATTATTTTGGTTAAAATGAATGATATTTTTCAACAATTCGTTACGAATTTATTCAGAAGATTATGGAATATATGTCGTTGTTTTAATCATTTCACCACAAGCAAGGCAATTAACTACTAAAACAAAAGGGCGTTACTGAGTGTTAAAGTGTATGAGAGAAAAGTACTATTAATGAGAAAAATAATAACATGAGAAGAATTAATGAAACAGTAAATAATAATTGATATTAAATTTATATTTTTGATGATAAAATTTGCAAGAAATCGGAAGAGGGTTCCTTAAGCGAGAAATACGAAAGAACAATCTGGTAGCATATAATTTACGGTACTTTTATTATAGGCATCCAAAAATTATGACATCATGCCAAAAATCTATTACTGTGCTTAAATTTATAAAGTCTATGAAGCATTGAGAAAAGTTCATAAGAACAATTATCATCTGTGTGTGTTTGTGTCTGTATATATATATATATATATATATATATATATATATATATATATATATATATATATATATATATATATAGTGCGTGTGTGTGAGTTTGTGTGTGTACGTGTGCGTGCGTTTGAGTTTGCTTTTGCGTGCGTGCCTCTTCCCCCCTGTGTGTGTGTGTGTGTGTGTGTGTGTGTGTGTGTGTGTGTGTGTGAAATCGAACGTTCGAATCACTCGGCTACGTACCCATATACATGTGACCCTACTTCGAATCTCACCATGGTGCATATCCCAGGAAGGTGACTTCTTGATCTTATCTTTCTGGTGTGTCGATACTAGAGCGCAGCACCAATGGAAGGTTCCTGGAAACCATACCACGAGTTAACGCATGGATTTTGAGTGAAAATTTGTACATGGATATCTTTGGGGGCAGTTAAATGGGTTTGAGTGTGCTGGCCCTGATCTGTTGATCACGCTAAATATCGCACTCTCTCTCCCAGAATCTGTATTTAATATCCGTCTAAATCACAGGCGGACTTTGTAGGTGTTGAACAAACACAAATGTATCTGAGCAAGCGTCAGCAACAGGGATTCGCTAGCCGCTAAATTAGACAGGCATACTCGGATAAAATTGTTCATTTTATATATATATATATATATATATATATATATATATATATATATATATATATATATATATATATATATATTGTAATGCATGTCAATAAATATCCTTTGTCAAATGGCCGATGTTGGTGTGCCGTAAATGTAAAATGGATGTCTGAATTCTTAAGGAAATATCATGATTATAGTATAAATGGACCAGGAGTAAATCACTGCCAAAAGATAGACTGGATAATGCATAAGCATTGACAATCGATGTTTTGAACTTGAGCCAGATTATAGTGGATAAATCTTTAATAAATATATTCGGAATAACCGCTTTGGGTTCAGTATTCAAGTCACTCGTAGCACATGATTCAAAGCAGCGCTTGACGGCAGCTTTTCGCAAGTTTCGTTTAACTCTTACTGAGTAAGCAACTGATGAAAAAGAAGAAATCACCGTGGTGTGGGCAAAGTAAATGAGAAAAAGTTCAGATATCTTCTTATTGAGATAAATCTAATATTCCCATTGTAAGTTAAACTCAAAAACCACCTTGGAAAATCGACCTTAAGTTGAAATACCTTCACCTGTCTTGTCTCATTAAAGCACAGGAGAATATATTTGGAAAGAAATAGTTACAACAAAATACGAAAGAAAATTTGATTTGTATACAGCATGGGAGGCCGATCGATAATCTCACTAACATTTATTCTATAAAGACAGACATAGATATATTAAACATTTATAATTGACAAATAGGATCCGTATGGTTGGTGCATTACCAAGTTAAATATTTCCAAAGCAATAACATGTTATTAATTTTTTATATTAGATGGATCCATAAAAAGAAGTCACGTTTCTTATTTTCCGATGTATCATAATTTAATGATTGAATAAGGTCTTTGCGAGTTCTACGACTACAAGAATCGTGAGAATGACTTTATCCAATCGTTATATATTAGCGCATAACAACATTAGCAGGAATATTGCAATTACAATCAGGTGAATAATTAAATATCATTGTGATTGAAATACAGGGTGCGGTCGAAAAAGTGTCGTGAATTTACGGAAAAATGAAGATAACACCGACATCTCATTTTAACAGATATATTTACCAAAATTAAAAAAAAAAACATCTTGAAATACCAAAGCGTAAATTATTCAATAAAATCGCCATTGGCTTCGATCAAGACCTCCAGACGACATCGCAATCTCCTACATCTCTTCTGGACGGTCTCCTTGTTTAAGTTAGTATATACTGCTATGACCCTTGCTTCAGGTTTTTTTTTCTTGTTGCACTCTAAGGGGTAACGTCGTCTCACAATGTGTCTTACAGACATGACTGGGTTCTCCTGGTTGTGAGGCATAGTGCAAAGTTCTATTGCCAGGCGTGATCTTGACCGAGACCAGAAAAGCAATCCATGTTTTCCTCCATGTTGAGTATGAGGCACGCGCCAAACAATCAGAACGATCAGAGTGAATTTTCAAGTTGCCGTACCATTATAATCACCATTAGTCTTATCCAACACTTTCTGGGCCCTGTGTACTGTCCACAGATTGACACCCAAACACCTTGAAATGTTCCTATAGGAGCTTCCGGCGCGAATGCTAAGTAGTACAGTATGCCGTTTCCAGATTTATGGCAGAGTTAATGGCAGTATGGTACTCTTTTTTCTCATAGACGGTACCCTATTTTACTGTGTCGTCGGAAAAATCGAAAACAACGCGCATGCGCAAAATAAAAAAAAATATAATGACCACAACTTTTCAATCCCACATTGTATTCATTAAAGTTGTTGCGCTCAAATGTATAATGTAAATAAATAAACAAATAATTCGTTTATCTACGTCGGGGGTGTCTGAAATCCTTTGAGTCACACCTGCACCATTATACGTTTTTTGGAATGAGGATAAAATCGGGATTGAATATCTGCCCTTCACCTGGTGTTTGAAAATGCAGTATTGGGATTTGAGTTTCGGGCCAAATCAATATTTTGGCCCGAATTATACTTATCGTCCGAAATAGAGTTAAAATGAGGTTCTGAAGCTCCAAGGAGTGAACTGAGAAATTCAAATTTACTTCCTAAAAAAATATACCTGTTTTCTCAACTGGACCAGAGGTTTCATTTGTTTTGGGCCAGGAGCTAGCTTAAACGTCCGAACGAAATACGACCGTCAGCTAGTGCTTAAATAAAGGATTTTATTCATAGAAAATACTTGTTTAAGGAAGTAAATAATAGAAGAGATTTCATTTAATCAACATTGTCTTTTAACTCATGGGAGTGTTATCACCACCTCCTGTTGCCGTTTGCTTCTTTCTATAATTCACATTACGTACGCTTTCTTTTTCTCGTTTCAACCAGATCATCTGATAAGTAATTTTCTTTAATATTTACTTCCAATGACAAGTGTATCTCGCACTATTTTTATACGTAAGGGCAAGTCGTAACGAACGTATTAACTACATCACTTTCTTACTCTCGGGCAACATGATTAATCACAAGATAGGTTTGAATTTACGATATGGGGCATGATAAAAATGCAGCTTTTTTATTTTTAAATTACGGTAAGCGTTAGCGTGAAAGATGCAATTAGATTACAATTTTCTACAAATTTTGACACAGTATTTGCTTAAATTTATAGATTCACTCTTTTCAGAAAACAATATATTTTGGTTCTTATTTAAAAGCAAGATTAACTTCTACAAAGATGTCGGGGTTTTAACTCAAAGCGTTTTGTGAAGTTCGAGTCGTAATGAAAAATTGTATTCATATTTGATGCTGTCATATTTTATAGTAAGTTTAATTTCTACGAAAATTAACTATGCAAGAGAACAGTTAATTATGTTAAAAATTATAATTTGATAGAGATGTGTAATTTTTCTATTTTATTATCTTTGTGCCATGTGTTGTAATTTTCGGCAGCCGTAGTCACTGTTCTAAATAAGTCGAATAATGTATTCAATAATATTCAAGCAATACTGAAAATCTTGTTTTTTTTTCATTATAGAGTTAATAAACGTAATTCAGTGAATAAGCAAACGATTTGTTCGGTATTCCCAGAATGCAACAGAAGTCCACAGGAGGTACGCTATAGTCAGAAAAGCGTGTCTGAATGATGCATATTTTTTTTATCGAGAATGATATGAAAAATGTAAGTTAAATTTAATTAAATATTATTTATCAAAAATTAAATTATCATCATTTTCAAAGATTTTAACTTTGAAGGAAATATTATTTAGGATCCTACGTCTAAAGAAAAAAGTTTTGTTTTTTGTTTGTTTTTTTTTCGAAACTATTTGATAGACTGTTTTCAACTTCTACTTTGCTTCTGAATATTCTGCCACTTTTGATTGAGACATGTCAAAATTTGTCGAGGCTAAAACTGATACCTCTGGAGGAGGTGGAATAATCTCCCATTCTATTTTTCCTTGGGAGATAGATAGACCCAAACACACACACACATACACACACACACACACACACACACACACACACACACACACACACATATATATATATATATATATATATATATATATATATATATATATATATATATATATATATATATTACAATGAATCATTCATACAAAAATTCATACATACTAATCTACTTTTTGTATGAATGATTTATTGTAATATAAATTGAAGTGTACCACATATCTGATTTAAAAGAACTGAACAGACGTTCACATTTTCGGGGTAAAAACTGAGACATTAATCTATTTATTGAACATTTTAGTTCATGCCACATTGACTGATAAACTCCTACAACAAATATTCTCAAATTGCCATATTCGTAAAAAGCACACTCACTTAAATTTTGAAAAAAATTCCAACCTTAGTGTTGCGACTGCACGCTCCAAAAGTTTGTACCGTTAAAAAAAAAAAAAAATTCCGATTCGCATTATATTTTTTCGTCTCGTATGCTTCATGAATTTTACCAGAACCAAAATAATTTCCATACCTGAAGATGACTGAATGTACAGTTGAATTTACTTGCAAATTAAAGATAGACATTATACAGCTTATACTTAAAAAAAAAACAGGGATCAAAACATTCATCGAGTGTTTTGTATGTTAATGCACCATTAAAATTTTGTTATCGAAGGGATTTCGCCATTTTATATCATTAACTTTATTAATCTACTTTTTATATGAATGATTCACTGTAATATAAATTGAACTGCACCATATATTTGATAAATATATATATATATATATATATATATATATATATATATATATATATATATATATATATATATATATATATATACTAAAGAAGAAGAAAAAAATATTCCGTTAATCGATTCAGGGCATTATCGACATATGAATAATTCAGTTGATCAAGTTGCTGGCAATAGACAACTGCAATGACTGTAATTCCGGTTTCCACTAGCGTTTAATGGACGACATCTTTCAAGTGAAATCTCAGTAGGAACCAATTTTGTGTTTATCTTTTCTGAAATGTTTGCACGTTGACTCAACTAATTATTAGAAATTTGATTTTTGAAACAAGAGTATAACACACACAAAAACACACACATAAGTATATATCTCTATATCTATATCTATCTTTTTTTAAGCATTTCACCCCAAGTAAGAGGGGAAACCTCTAGCACGCAAGGGGTTACAGAATATTTGGAGCGAGAGCAGATAGGAGTGATAGAGGAAAGGATGTGGAGAAGGATAGAGGATAGATCAAGGCAACTGGATATGTCGATTGAAGTTACATTTGAATATTTGGAGATTATAGTTGCAGGGAAATAGGAATATAGAAGGGAGATCCAGAGGCGAGAGGTGTGAGATATGAAGCTATTGGAGTAGAAGAGGCGGCTACATTTAACAGTTTCAAAAGTGAAAGGGTTGGAGCGGGATGCCAGCCTCGTAGGACGCTTGAATTCAGGAAGTCTGGGAACCAGCAAAAGCAGCTAATCGGAGTAATTAACGTGAAAGTATTTGTAAAATAGACAGCGAGGGGCGACGGAGCGTCTGAGAGAGAGCTACTGCAGACGAAATGCCAGATCAGGGCCAATTACGTTGCATATCCGTCTCTGGATCTTATCAAGAACCCCGAGGCAAACAGAAGGGGCTCCAGACCATATATGGCAGCAATACTCCATGCAAGGGCGAATAGTTGATTTGTAGATTAGAAAGATCGATTCCAGGGAGAAAAATTTCCTGGCCTGGAAGATGGAGCCAACTTTCCTTGCGGTGGACGAAGCAATTGACTCAATGTATTTGTTCCATCTCAGGTCAGCAGTCAGCATGAGACTGAGCAGCCGCAGAGAGGAGGTCTCGAGAAGTTGAGCGTCAGACATTCTAATGGGATGCAGGGAAGGATCTCTTTGGTGATTAATAAAGAGCAGTTTTGTTTTTGAGGCGTTAAAGTTAACCAGCCAATTCCTGCCCCAGTTCACAACCGATTGGAGGTCCTTTTCGAGACGAACGGCCAAGTTAATTTTGTCAGCGACACTAGATATGTTTTTGAGGGATGAGTAAATTGTTGTCTCGTCCGCGTATGTGCCAACTTGGGAATCTATGGCGTCAGGAAGTTCATTTATGAAGATAAGGAACAGAGTAGGGCCTAGGATGGAGCCTTGAGGAACACCTGCGTTCGTGGGATAGGAGAATCCGTTGAGAACGACATTCAATTCACAGTTTGACAGGAATGATTGTATTAGGTCAAACAATCGACCTGTAATACCATAACCTTGAAGCTTGCGAAGAAGGCCACCATGCCAAACCCTATCAAACGCTTTGGAGATGTCTAGGGTCAAGGTACGAGCTTCTCACTTATTATGAAGAGCTTGGTAAACAAATTCAGTGATGGCCGTAAGCACATCAGTTGTAGATCGGGCAAAGCAGAAACCATCTTGTTTGTCTGAGAGCACATCATGGGATGTAAGGTGGTTAACCACTTCGGTATTGATTAGGGCTTCGAAGACTTTGCCGAAGTCGGGTAGGAGACTGATAGGACGGTACTTCGAAGGGTCAGAGAGGGTGCAAGTGTTCTTAAAGACAGGAACAATGGATGAGGACTTCCAGCAGTCAGGAAAACAAGACTCCTTGAGGCAGTAGTTAAATAATTTAGAGTGAGCGGGCGCCAGTTCAGGCGCGCATTTCTTCAAGACAGTGGCTGGTATCTCATCTCCACCACTAGACTTGTGGGAGTCTAAATTAGAGATAATGCCCAATACCAATGACGAGGTTATGTGTAACCTGCTCAATCTGGCCTCAGATCTAAGAGGGAAATCGGGTATGGGTACATCGGAAGAGTCAAGGATTGAATTGAAAGAAAATTACCGTGCAAAGCATTAAGCCTTGTCGGCAGATGAGGTCAGGACCTACAACTAGTTGAACAAAGGAGGTATAGAGGGTTTGATATTGTTAAGTACGCTATTGCAGAGACGCCAATAATCCTTGGAGACGAATTTGCGAGATGCAATACGTTCCTTCATCTGAGCAGCAAATAGTGACTTTGGTTCGTTGAGGACACGCTTACACTCGTTACGGGCGGAGGCAAAGAGAGGTCTATTGCAGTCGGACATGTTGCTACGAAATGGGTGGAAGAAGTGGTTCCTATGGGCAATGGCGGCTGAGCAAGCTGCGGATAACCAAGGGGAGGAGAGCGATTTTACCTTAAATTTCCTGAAGGGGATGAAAGCGTCAATTCCAGCTTTAACCCAGGGTGAGACCTCTGAAGCACATTCTTCAACGGGGAGCTTAAAGACAACATCCCAGGGGACATCACGGAGGAAATCACGGAACGAGTCCCAGTCAGCTCGTTGATAGTAGAACCAGGTTCTGGTGGTAGGAAGCTCTTTGCAGGGGGTGGGGTTGAAGGAAATATATACTAATGTGTGTGTGTGTCTGTGTTTGTGTGTGTGTTATGCACTTGTTGCAAAAATCAAGAGATAGAATGTGTGTAAATATAAAAGTAAACATTGAAGTCAAAACTTAGAGGCAACAGTCTGTTTCATGCTAGACGCAATCGTCCCATAAATATAGCACATCTTAAGAGTATATTTCGTCACACACACACACACACACACACACCCATACATATATATATATATATATATATATATATATATATATATATATATATATATATATATATATATATATGCGTACATGCCCATGTACACATATACAATCTGGTAGGATTGCCAAGGAATAATCGACTTTGAATTTTTATCACCTAATGCAACAATTAATGCTCAAATATACTGTCAGCAATTAGAGCGTTTGAACCAAGCTTTGAGAAAAAAAACCTGCTCTAGTGAACCGAAAACGGGTGATGTTTCATCAAGACAATGCGCGACCACACACAGCAAGAATCACGTCACAAAAGATCGAAGAACTTGGTTGGTAGAAAATTCCTCATCGACCTTATTCTTCCGACCTTGCTCCTTCAGACTACCAATTTGTTTCGTAGCTTACAGAATCATTTGGAAGAAACAGCTTTTGTAACACAGGAAGAAGTTAAAACTGACATTTTTGTGTTCTTCGAATCAAAGTCAAAAGAATTTTACAGTAATGGAATTACTAAGCTTGTTGATAGATGTAAGGAAGTCAAAGATAATCAGGGAAAATGCATTGTTGATTGAATCTGTAATTAAATGTAACATTTGGTCACTTGTTTCAAAGTTTTAAAATTCGGACAGAATTTATGGGCTGACCTGATATATGTATATATATATATATATATATATATATATATATATATATATATATATATATATATATATATATATATATATATATGCACACACGCACATAGACACACACATACATGCGTATATACAACACTCAATGAATCCAGTGTATATATCTTAACTCTAATTATGTACATAACATAAACATTATAACTATTAGAAAATTTCTTCCGGAATAATCCATATATTTCAATGCCTTCAGATCGATTATGCATATATGTCCTTTCGTAAATCATAACCTGTCTCTGTTATTAGTAAATAATATTGCTGTGTGATGTTCCGTATATTCCAGTAATGGAAAATGCATGAAGATAAGCACAATGAAAAGGAAATTATGTCGGAAAAATAAATGATTATTTTACCATTTTAAATGTTATTTCATCGTTGCAACAGATATTTTCTCATTTGCATATCTTTAGGTACACGCATTTTAAGTGAGAATATCTTTATAATTGCGACATTAACTTACACTATTACATGTAGAATTTTATAACAGTCTAATTTTAATATAGATGTATCTTAAGGAAACTTGCTTTTGTACTCATTTTAATAAGAGAACTTGGCCATTTTATAAAAAGTACGGCAAAAAAATTAATGTATGTAATTTTAGCTTTCCGAAACCAATCACACAAAAGGTATGAGTTCTTTTAAATAAAGACGATTTACATGATAAAAGTCTAAGTACAAATTTATTCTTATATAACAGTACAATTACGACACGATTAAGCCATTTTCATTCGACTTTTTTCGCGTAGGTTTGTTATTTACTTTTTAAGGAACTTTGGTATAGATACAACTTTATCACGTTGAAAAAACTGGACATCGTAAAATCACCGTTAAGCAACGTCTAGACTGGGTGACGGCTTGGAAATACCAGGTTGTATTGGTAATTGGAGAACGGAGCTTCAATTCCAATATTTCTCGTTGTATCAACTTACGCTCAAATAGTCTTTGGAAAGGTACTAAACTACCTCTAGTCCCCCAACTATGATTTAATTAGTAGGTCTTGTATGACTATATCATTCTTATTTTAAAAGTAAATTCTTAAAATCTAAAAATATCTTCAGATATAGAATAACCTGTAATCGCTTGATAAGCGTAGAAATCGACTCAATGAATCAATCAATAAAACAATATAACCAATAATTAATGTAAAATGTTTGTTATATATATATCCATAGAGAAAATGTCAGCAGTAGGACTAAATTTACAATCTTGCTCGTAATTATTTAGAGATTACGAACGGCATGAATAACTGAATAGAAACTCTATAATAAATTAGCTGTAATGCATTATTCTATACCCAAAATCTTACAATCTAAAAGTATATCTTTAAATAAAATGAAACAGATATTATAAAAAAAAATTCAATCAATTATTTGCTACGAAATATTGTCTTTTCCGATTTTCGCTGTTTTTTGTATTCTATTTTTTCAATATGGAAATATAAACCAAAAAAATGAATGATATATTCATTACTTCCGTAACAGAAAACCAATCGAAATATATCAAGAAGTCATGATAACTGAACTAAAGATATTTTTCTCTATAGATTTTCCTATGTAAATCATCAATGTCTCTATAGGAAAACGTATGGCACATTAGATAAACGTTTGGCGACAATGTATTTTATTGCCGTTTTCATTACGTGAAATGGCATGAATAAACCCAGGTTTCGGAGAGCATATTCTTGCTTTATTTTACAGAACATGATTAATTTCCTGACCATTGTAGTTAAAAGCAACATTTTGGCACTTTACCCTTCCCTTCCACACCAGTTCTGCTATCCATTCACGCATTTATATGCTATTTTCACCAAATACAAGACCAACGATGCAGTCAACCTAGAGTGTTAACAAATGGAGTTGTTGTAATAATGTAAATGACGAGGATATGTATGTTAAATAACAGATGACCCTGTACTTAAATATTGTTATGTTTGTAGAGATCAGTGCATCCTCTCGGGAATTTGTACCGCAAACGACTGCTCTTGGGAAGAAGCCGTCCGTATGACACTTCTGTCATACTAAATGGAATATGAAGTGAATTTATTTATTTTACGGCATATAATCTTCAATTCTTCGTTCGGATGAATAGAATATGTATTAATTTACTTCTAAAATGTATTGCTGGTATTTTTACTATAAAAGTATGTCTTTATACTTTTATAATGCTTTGTTTTTGTTAGAGGATTAAATATTAGTTAGGCCCCGTAACAGGTGCAACCATCCCGGGTCAGGGTGAATTTGGAAACAATTCTAATTAGGAGGTTGTTCCTCGCTCATCAACCCCCCCCCCCCCCGATTAGAGGCCTTGCTGCTAGATGTTGTTTATCATTATACGTAGAAGGGAATTCACCCTTCTACGCATAACGGTACTTTGATATAATTGTCTGAATTGGTGGAACTATGAAATATTGTACGCCAGCATATATTCACTTGAAATAACGATAGTGTAGCGAATTTTTATGGAGGAAAAAATTATCTCATACAAGGCCCTGTAAACACTTTTGAACTCGAGTGTGGCAAAATATGGGTTGGGCAGCCCCAGGTCAGGCATGCAAGTAATACTCCATTTTTTGGTCTGATCTTATTCGTACAAGGATAGAGCCTGGCAGACGTAATCGGATAAATTCGGGAGCAGTCTAAGTATATATTTCCCACGATTTTTGTGTTGTATTGTATATATGACGTCCAAGTTTAGCCTGGAGTGTTTTGGAGACTTACTGGACGCTAAATCATTTGACCTGTTGGTAGTGCAACCTTTCATTGTATATGATAGTAATTTGTGATCAGTTAGGTGACGATGAAAAGCGACTTGTTTGGTTTTGGGCTATTGAATTTTACAAGCCAGTCTTTTAAACATTGGCCTGTTAGAGCTAGGTCAGAGGAGAGATTAGCTGCCTGGATGTGGTCATCTATATTTTTAAAGTGCACATATAAACTGTGGTATCGTCCGCATATATCGGATAATCTTCTGACGGAAATTTCAACTCTATTTTAACTAAAATTATATTTTCTGAAAGAGCATGCTTAACAACAGCTAATCCACAATACCTCCTCTATTCAATCAATTTGAGATCCTGACATCCTCAGCTTTGCTTTGCTCGGGAATTCTCATCCAATCCAATGCTTGACTCGTTCGGTGTACGCCCACCTGACTTTTCCCTTAGAACTGAGGCTCTATTGAGGGAGATGAGCATAGCTCAACCGATTGTATTGGACATTGTCTCTAAATTAGACGCCCTTAAGGCTATTGGTGGAGACGGGATACCAGCCGTGGCCCTGAAGAAATGTGTTTCTGAGCTGACACCAGTTCTCTCCAAACTATATAACTATTGCCCAACTGGTTCTTGCTTTCCAGCCTGTTGGAACTTCACACCCATTGACCATTTCTTTTAAGAAATCTGGAGACCATTCTGACCCATTTAACTACCATCCTATCAGTCTTCTACCACTTTCGAGGCTGTAATCAACACCAAATTAGATAAACACCTTATATCCCATGATCTACTATCTGACAATCAATATGGTTTCCGCTTTGACCAGTCTACCGCTGACGTGCTCACGGCTATATCTGAATTTGTATACCAAGCACTTGACAATAACGCATAGGCGCGAGCTGTGGTTTAGATATCTCTAAGGAGTTGAATAGTGTCCGGCCTTCCTCGTAAGCTTCAGGGAGCCGGAATTGCAGGTCGATTATTTGAGTTGATACAATCATTCCTTTCCATCCGTGAAATGAATGTCGTCCTAAACGAGTTCTTCAGTTCTTTTCATTTCCCCAAATGCTATATCCCGGGTCCTACGATGTTTCTCATATTTCTCAACGATCTTCATGATATAATCAGTTCCCAAGTAGGCATCTACGCAGACGAAACTATTATTTACTCATGCCGCAATAGTAAATCCAAAACTAACCTGGTCGTTGGTAAGGAAAAGAACCTCCAATGTGTGGCTGATTGGTGCAGGTAATTGCTTGTAAACGTTAATGCCTCCGAACCGAAACTGCTCGTATTTACCCACCACAGAGAACCTCCCTGTCTCCTATCAGAATGGCTGATGCCCAACTCCACGAAATTGGCGCTCTGCTCCTGTTTTGTCTCAGGCTTTCCACTGACCTGAGGTGGAAAAATTACAATGAAGCAATAGATTCATCTACCGCAAGGAAAGTTGGTTATCTGTGTCGCGCCAGTAGGTTTTTCTCGCTTGACTCCATCATTCAAATCTACAAATCAACCATTCATCCTTTCATTGAACACTGTTACCATATATCGTCTGGTGACCCCCGCTGTTCATCTCGAGGTCCTCGACAAAATTGAGAGACGGACATACAATGTGATAGGTCCTGATATGGCATCTCGCCTACAGTCACATTCTCACAGATGCGAAGTGGATTCCCCTCGTGTTTTCCACAAAAATTTTCATGGCAACTGCTCTGATGACCTACTTTCATTGGTACCAAAACTGCATGAAATTAAGCGTGCTACTAGGTTAACATCTCGGTCCAAACTTTCACTGTCGAAATGGTTAAATATCGCCGTCTCTTCTAATCCAAAAGCTTCTTATATCGCATTCCCTCTCTCTTACTTCCTTCCCTGAGCTATAATCTTCGAATATTCAAATTTCATGTCAATCAACATCTGATGCCTTTATTATGATCTTCGTCCTTCTCTTTATCCTTTCCTCAAACATACCACTTTGCTGCTGCTCTTACTCTCTGTAACTCCTTGCTTCCTTGTGGTACCCCCTCCTAGCATGGTACGAAATGCTTAAAAATATATATTCTTTTAATACTTTCTCGTTGCTTTCATGTTCAATCCACAGCATCGTCAGGATCCTTCTGTAGAACCGCATCATATTCGACTTCAGATACCTTCTTCATATGTAAACATATTGTCTAGAGCTCATTGTCACATAGGAGGATAAGTAAGACGTAGCATGACAGGACATATTTTGGGTTCCTAATTAGAATATTGCTATGTCTTAACACTTTGCTTAGTTTACCGAAGAAATTTTCCAATGCGCCTGTCGAAATCTGTGCCATATCAGGGTCTATTTCTCCATAGATCATATTTAATACGAGACTATTGAATTCTGTCTGTAGAACAATATTTCTATCGAACGCGATTCTAATTCGTTTACAATGAAAATATCCAGAATTCATTGCATAGATAAGAGATAATATTTCTGAAGTGCCTTCTATGTTTCTAAATACATTTATCTGTTGCTATTTTGTTCAGTTTCAGGACGACATGTGTTGCTTTTTATATGCAGATTTAGTTTTCAAACTTTAAATTAAATATCTCTGTTTCTCTCTGTCTCTCTAACAATCTCTTTCATTTTCTGTTTATATTGCTTCCTACATTACACAGGCACACACATATGTATATATGTAAGTGAACATTGAAGTCAATACTCAGGGGCGACAGGCTGTTTCATGCAGGACGCAATCGTCATAACTATCGCCTCTGAGTGTTGACTTCAATGTTCACTTTTATATTTATATTTACATACGCTCTGTCTCTGATATTGAACACTTTATCCCAAAAATATAGCACACATTAAAACTATATTTCTTCATATATATATATATATATATATATATATATATATATATATATATATATATATATATATATATATATATATATATAGGGTGTGTGCCAAAAATATTTTTACAAAGTTGAGGGCGGTTTTCTCATCGCACCAGAACAAGGAAAAGAGTGCATATAAACAAATGTCATCACATCATTTGCTTTTGTGTTATTAATTTTAAAGAGAGTATACTGTAGATGGCGACGTGTTTTCATTTAGACAAATTTGCATTTTTCATTTGTGTACATTTGTGGCTAAGCCGTCTTTAAAGTTTAGCGTGTGTTGCAGTAACTTAACTTGAAGTGTTCCGTTTATCAATGGAAGGATATTCATATCGTGAGAATGCAGATGTGAGTTTTCCATACGGCTGCGCAAATGGTAATGCGTGCGAGTCCGAACAGCTGTATCAGATTGCATTTCCAAAACGAAGGCAGCTGAGTCATCAAACTTTGCTATTTTTATTGCCGCGTTGCTGGATCCGTGGCACCATAACATAGAGATCGAGGAAGATCGAGATTAGCTCGTACGCCCGGTCCCGAAAAAAATATTCTAGAGGCTGTCGAAAACGATCCAGCTACTGCTACTAATACTAAAAGGCATGTGGTTCAAGCATGATGGGATAAGCATATTTTAGTCACATTGTTCGCGATGCACTGACTGACATCTACCATGAAATATGGATATGTAGCGGAGGAGCGGTTACATGACCTCCAAGTTCCCCTAACCTCAAACTTTGATTTTTATCAGTGAGACTATCTAAAACAATTGTTTTATGCAGCAGGCATTGATAATGCAGAGACGCTTCATCAGCGTGTGATGAGGACCTGTGATGCCATTCAACGCCATATGGGAGTATTTGAAACGGTCCGCCAGTCAATAATCCGACGGGTGCACACGTGTATAGAAGCTAGCTGAGCACACTTTGAATATTTGTTGCTGTGTTGAGATACAATGATGGCTTTTATGAAAAATGTTTTCGGTTACATTTTATCTTGTTTTGCTCACGGGAACCAGCTCCCAAAATTCGTAAAAGTAATTTTGGAATATATTGGATTGTACATTCAAGAGCCTCTACCGTAAACTTTAAACTTAATAACGCGGAAAACTAAAAGTTTGCGGACATATGTTTATATCGACATTTGTGCTTCTTTTCGTGTGAAGAACCCGCTACCAAAATTTGAAATAGTAGTGTTGATAGACGCACCACACACACACACACACACACACACACACACACACACACACACACACACACACACACACACACACAAACACAAACAGAAACACACACACACACGCATACACACACACTCACTCATTCGCACGCGCACACACACAAACAGAAACACACACACACACGCATACACACACACACTCACTCATTCGCACGCGCACACACACAACACACACAAACAGAAACACACACACACACACGCGCATACACACACACACTCACTCACTCGCACGCGGACACACACATACACGCGCGCGCGCACACACACACACTCACTCACTCGCACGCGGACACACATACACGCGCGCGCACACACACACACACAAATATATATATATATATATATATATATATATATATATATATATATATATATATATGAATCTCCAGGTGTGTGTTTCTGTGTGTGCGTGGGTCTTTTTGTGTCCATGTGATTTTTTTAGGTTTGTATTGCGATGTATTTAAGTGTCACGTCAATCATCGACATCTCCAGTTGCCTTGATCTATCCACTTCCCTTCTCCACACTCTTTCACCTTTCATTCCTATCTGCTCTCGCTCCAAATCGTCTGTAACCCCCTTGCCTTGATGGATCCACTGTCTTTCTCTTTCTCCACATCCTCTCCTTTACCACTCCTATCTGCTCTTCCTCCAACCCTTCTATAACCCCTTGCGTGATAGTGGCCTCCAGCCTTGCTTGGGTTGATACGCTTAAAAAAAATAAATTCCTAGATATAGATGATCATGATCCTCCAATCTTTGACTCTTTCAAACCCGCATTTGTCTCAGTGACCGAATTCTTACCTCCCTTTAGTCAAACGCCCCTGATTTCATTTTCTTTTATAATGGTTTTCAAAAAGAACTGAGACAAATTATAATAACTCTAAACGTTGTATAAATCGTTTTAAATATTCGAAAAGATCGATATGTGAAATTAAACTTAAACTACACAAAAAAGACATTTGAAATCTGCAGATATTTCAATAGGTAATTTGTATGTGCATCTTGCAGATTGAGGGGTATCTAGTGGCTCACAAACTTTGCCTGCCTTTTATCAGTATCAAAAGCGGTCATGTCTCTATCGCCTGTTGCACAATGGTCATGCATTGTGCATTAAATTCTTCAGTAATGAGGATACTAATGACATTGCAATAACGAATACTTATAACGACTTTGTGAAACTTAAGCAAACAATATTGTTAAAAAATAAGTAGGATCATTTTTTTTTCCTTTAAATTGTACTCTGTTCAAAGCCCTGTGACATTAGTATTGACAATTAGTCCTGGATATGAAGTTAAACTACATGCTGCAGCAGGAAGATTGAATCTTTCGAGAAACCTGAAACCGCCTGTTATTTGTTATTGTTCACAAACTATGCTGGACTGCGGATGTAGCACATTTTTGCTATGAGCAAATACTGAACTCCCAACCAAAACCAGAATACTATGAAAGTATAAAAATACATGTTTATCTGATAAAATAATAGTAATACATTTTAAATCAAATTTACCAACTATAAATATTTATAGTAAAATTACTAACAATACATTTTTAAGCGAAATGACCAGTCATAAATCTTATTGTAGAATTACATACAATAAACTTTATCTGTAGTCGAAAGCCTCAGTTGCTTTCAAAATTTTTAGATTTCAAAATTATATAACACATAGACGTTGATATACTGCTAAACAAAACCAGTAAACGAATCTTTAACTATCCTGTTATCAAAGATCTTTGATTTAAACTATGCATTTATTAAGGTGAAACTTTTTTGTGACTCGTCATGATCATCAACATTCGGAACCCCAGAAATTTTATATAAGAATTCCTGATTTTCCCACATTTTACCGGAATTTAATCGCATGAATAATCACGGGTATACCACGGAAATATGTTTTTGCAAAAACTTTTGAATTAAGATAAGTTTTACAGTCTCTGCTGCTTTTTATTCCTATTACAATTTTAAACGCAACAACTCGATTTTCAGAACTCTTCTTTTTTCAATGGCCTTAAAAATGAACGAATTGCAGCATGACTTTAATTTCTTGTCAGGAAAAGTACAGTCCGACGGCTATTTTATTACAATAAGAAAAACAATGTCATTAGATTAGCTAAACGTATCAAATGTAATATTCAGTTTAATGTTATTATATTTGAAAGCATAACATTGTTCCGTTATTAATCACAACAAAACGCTGGTCACAGTCCTTGAAATAAACGACGATAAACAGCAGGATAAAAAGACTTGAGGAAATATAGTAAAATTTCCGCATTAATTAATCCTACAAAATGTATTTTATTTCTCATTCAAGTAAAAAGTTGAGTTAATCTTTTAAATATTCTCTATTGTAATTTTGCTTGGCTATTTCTTCGTTAGTTAGTTCGTTAGTTCCTTTGTTCGCACGAACTTTACGCTCTGTCATTGCCTCATAAATAATGAACTATTTCTTTTTGAGCGCAGGAAAACAAGAAAGTGACATATCAGAGTCGCCACTTGGATTCAGGTTTGGTTTGGTTTGGTTTGTTTTGTTTTACGGTATATCAACCTCAATGGGTTATTTAATGCCGACAAGATTTTTATTGCTGCTAAGATTTTTTCCTTCAAAACATATATTGCTGGTAATATAATTTTTCTCGAAAAATTTATTGCTGGTGTTAAAAACCAATTTTTACACTTTCATAGCATTTTGACCCAAGATTTGGGGGTTAACTATTTGCCCATAGCTGGGACCCCAACATCTGATACCACACCGGGTCAAGGTGGACCTGGGAAGACCAGGAATTAAGAGGTGGTTCCACACACCTCAAAACCTCCTGATCAGAGGCCTTGATGTTGGACGTAGTTTATCGTCTTGCCCAGGAAGCGGATATAGTTTATCGTCATGACCAGAATGGAGCTTGGAATCAGGGACAAAATAAAAGAAAGAAAGACGGGAAGATAGATTCACCTAATGTCTGCTGAAATGAAACAAAAAATGTTTTCCATTTTAAATATTTTCATTTGTACACCCTTACTCATCAAGAAATTTTTTAATAAAAATGTTCACGAGATATTTTTGGATAGTTTATATAATTTAAGCTCAAATATATATAATATAATATCTAATATAAATTTATATAATTTAAACTTAAATATATATAATATAATATAATATATAAAATAAGTTTATATAATTTAAGCTTAAATAAATATATAATACAAGTTTATATAATTTAAGCTCAAATATAATATAATATAATATAATGTAAGCTCAAATAAATACTCAAACCCATTACAAACATATTAACGTTTTACAGTTATGGACAGACTAGTTACTTAACATGTCCCGTTTCAATAATATTTTTGAAAGCTAATCAACGCAAAATAATTAATGAAAAAATAATAAATGCACAGAATTTATAAATAACTGGATTTTGCGTCTTAATTCATTTTTGCTTTCGGGGGAACAATACAATCTAGAGATTAATTACTAAATTAAATTTGACATAAATTTATTTCCTTACGAAATATGAGTGCGTATGGATGAAAATGGTATGAGGATTTCATTAACAGATATTTAAATCAAGAGCATCATTAGATTTCTTTAATTATAAAATCTATTAACACTTCATTATACAAAAATATTTGACAAAGATGCCCATATAAAATATTTCGCTCTCTATTTTCCCATATTCCAAATTCACAGCTAAAGAAGAAGGCAGTGAAGAAGCTGTTAAAAAAAGGGAATCAGCAAATTAATTTTTATAATCTATAATTATCATGAGTACAAAAAAAACAAGCATTAATTGTTTTCGACTGTTTTAATTAAGGTTTGAAGTTCAGCTAATGATTTATTGAATCTAATCAACTTGCTCAAATATTGAGAAGAAAAATGTCTAACAGACGTTTCGCTTTTTTTTTCAATAAATAACGTTTAAAATCAATTTAAAGAATCATCCTTTCTACAGAGCATGAAAATTCTGAGCAGTATTGGGATGTCCATTATAGATACAGTTTAAATTAATGCAGAACAAGGCATAAGGCGAACAGCAAGTTATGAAGATATTGGTCACACGTTTCTTAAAAATTTGCATTCGTAATCTAATTTTTGGAACATTGATAACTTTGGAACTTTTCAGGATGTGTTGATGTTAGATTATATAGATGAGAATAATCCATAGGCCCAATATTCTATGGAAAATATATTTTAGAATACTGGAGGTAAATTATGTAGAAATATTTTGTATATACATGCGCTCTCGGATGAACTTTAAGCCACTATCATGGATGAATTTTTAACTGAATTTATAGATTGTTTTATTTATGTAGCTAAATATAGGGGAATGTTTTTCTTCCCAAGCACGGTCAGCAAATAGTGACCGTGTTAATAGTTGAAATGATTCAAAGTATAGACAAAGATAAAGAGAATTAAAGGAGCAGATGAAATGTTCAAACAATCAAAAAAAAATAAAATTAACCGCAGTAGCATGTCGGTCGTTTTTAATGAAACTTCAATAGAAGTGGGATTGCTGCCTAATTTAATAACATATATATATAAATATATATATATTACAATGATGTACAGCGAGTAAAAGGCCAAAGAGCCACACCAGATAGAGGGTTATAGATTATGAGTTACCACACCGATGAAGGTATAATATAAGTGGCCACTGGAAATGAAAGAGAAGGAAAACATTTTTTTTTAAATAAAACCAATCCGAAACTATTCCTCTTCAAAGGAGTGAGGAGATTGTGTACTGCACGATATATATATATATATATATATATATATATATATATATATATATATATATATATATATATATATATATATATATATATATATATTATATATATATATCTCTGTGTGTGTGTGTGTGTGTGTGCGTGTGTGTGTGTGTGTGTTTATACTAGCTAACATACGGATTAAGACATTTTAATAAAACGTGTATTTATAAAGAGAAACGTTATTTAATATATATCTATAGATAGATATTCTTGTTTTTTTCTTATTCATGCTCTGCACACAGACACACGCACACACAAACGCACGCGCGCGCCAAACGCGCGCCAAACGCGCGCCAAACGCACACACACACACACACACATTTACCCACACCCACACACAAAAGCACGCACACACACACAGACACAGATAGATAGATAGATAGATAGATAGATAGATAGATAGATAGATAGATAGATATGTTTTCGAATAATTAAGAGGAAAAAAATTACTTATTTTCCTTTAGTAACGACACAGAAAGTTTGTCCGTGAATATGAAAGAATTAGCAGACACGTCTTATGCAATGAAATATGTCTCATTGAAAACATGCTGTCAAACTATGCGCAATATCTCTCTCTCTATCTACACACACACACACACACACACACATATATATATATATATATATATATATATATATATATATATATATATATATATATATATATATATATATATATATGATACAGGTACCTCTTGTGTACGTGATCTTATCAAAATATTTTCTGACTAGAGATAAAAATGCATACAGAGATTCACATTACATTCATTTAATATCCCTCCCACCTTTTCGCGTGGATCAGATCATGTGCAGTTACTTTTGACAAATTGTCATCGCGCAGCTGGCTTTGATTGAGAGCGAAGAGCGATTGTCCAAATATTGCAGCAAAGTAAGTGCTTCCCTGTGGATTTGCTGAAATGCTTATGAAATGATTCCAGTCGTGTTACAGATTTGATGCATTGTTTGGCTATTGTCTCCGTTGATGAGTTCAGGATTTCCTTTTAGCTCTCATAATATTTGCTCACCTTAAAAGGCCATCATATTGAATGGCCACTCGACCGTACATATAAACAGGCTTGTCAACGAAAAACACATCTCCAAACTTCACAGTATTCGATAACAACATTATGAAGCATTTCGAAATCCTCTGGAGCATATTTAACGAGGTTCAGGGAAAACTATGATTCAATTACGTGGCTCCAATTTGTCAGCTATGTTAAAGGTCGCATATTTTTTTCAATGTTCTTTAAAATGTTTTGCATAATAATTGAACGCGAAAAGATACCAGGGTAATTCAAAAATTATCCGTATTTTCGGCATAACGTAATTTTAGGATTATCACGCTACATTCTGCTCAAGCGTGCATATAGTTGTTGTTTTTCTGGTCACGTGATCGTGCCAGTTTTCTTGCTGTCGTTACAGCCTTAACATGGCCGCTCGGTTAGCAGTGTCCACCAAGGAGGAATAAAGTCCGAATCTACAGATGACGTGCTTAGACATCGATGATAACTAGCTTGTTTGCCATTATTACCTCTATGTTGCTGAATATTCTCGGTAGTGGTGGAGGTTGACAGGCGTCTTGCTCCTTCTTCCTGCGTCACGTGTGTCCTACCATTTTAAACTTCTTGCTGACATTTAAAAGATTTTTCTGAATTGTTCATTTGAATTGTTTTATCTTTCTTTGTGACTGTTATTCTCTCTTGTATTTGAGTGCTTAAATATTACTTTAAATTTCGAGTTTGAATCGTTCACGTTTTTGGTTACAAGTAATATTTATATTTAATAGGCATGTTGACTAGTTTGCCATTTTTGTTGCTTTATTATTTATTTTTTATCTTCTAGTTTTTCCTTAACTGGACATTCGCTCGTGGTTTTTAAGGAAGGTCCGTCCCTCCCGCCACTATTCATACACTACAAAGATCAGATGAACACCGCATGCTGAAAAAGAACTGTGGGTCGAGAATCATCGTACCAAATAGGTTATTCTATAGTTACATCCTGAGAAATATCTTAACTGGATTTCAAATGCAGGATTTTATAAAATGGTTTATTCGAAAAATCTTTTAGAGTTAGGGCTACCATTTTTAATTTTTGTCTGAACTGACCGTTTTTGATTTTGTGTTTTTTTCTCATTCTTTTTAATTGATGTTCTCGATTGTATTTACATTGTGTTTAACGTTTAGTTTAATTTCAAGTTTGAATCGTTTTGGGTTGCATCATTGTCGTAACATAAGATACGCAGATGAGAGTGCTGAGAGCAGACACGGAAAGAAAACTACAAAACATCCTACAGAAGGTAGCGAAAGAGAAAGAGAGAGAGGGGGGGACTAAGCATAAACTACAAGACAGAATGCATGACCACCAGCCGTAAAATCGGATCAATCCTCTTTGTTCATCCTTGGAGCACACTGCTGGCGGAGCGACCGTGTTTACACTGTAAACCAGCAAGATCAAGCTCAATCTTCGACCATGTGACAATATCACAAAATTTAAGCACGCATGTGCTGAAGTCAGTGTGACAAACCTAAATATATATCATTGTGGTATTGTGGATAATTTTTGACTTACCATGGTAAATCGATTCATTTAATAACTGGCCCATTTCCTTGGAAAGATAAATCACTCTTAGAGAGAGAATATTTCTTATGTCACCTTAGATATAGCAGGAATATTTATTCATGTGGTTAATCTTATTTAAGAATAATATAAATTTTAAATAATGTAATACATCAAAATTATTCTTTGGGACTATTTTTTTAAAAGAATCGATATTCTATTTTTATATATTTTTCAGGTCAGCCATTTTGTTGTTATTTAAAATGATTTTATGCTTTGCTTTTTTGTTATGCTTATTTTCCTAATAATTTGACTTTAAAATAAAGAAACTATAAATAAATTCAATGTTATGCTTCATTATTTTCTAATTCTTTATTTGCTTTGATTTTAGTTTTCTGCTTAAGTCCTAAATCGTTTTATAAGATATTTTTTACATCCATATATTTTCTCTTTTATGATATTTGTTTAAATATGTCAATCAAATGTTTAAAATGCGGAGGTGGCATTCGCATTTCTAAAGTAAATTCTTGTTTGTGCGGAATAGTTAACTGTAGTTCTCTATTTGGCTACCGAATATACTAAGAAAATAAATCGGACCAAATCAAATAATGTATTTCATAAATAGCTAACAGTTACAGATATATAAACATTCAGTTAATCATCCTAGCTAATATACAATAAAGAATATATTTATTTAGAAATGCGTGTAATATTTAACTACTTAGAGCTACAAGTGGCAACAATATGTGGAGTGCTATATTCGCGCACATCCTGTATAAAGACAACATAAAAAAAATAAAATTGATGAACTCAGAAGTGTTCAGAAGCCTTCTAAGAAGAGAGGAGTAAACTTGAAATCTGATGAATAATAAAAACTACCAGAAATTAGCATGAGTTTTATCAGCAACACAATCAAGAAAGTATTGGCATGTGGCAGATAATTACTCTTACAAGAGTTCTAGAGACATCTTCAGCTATTAATGTAGTACTGCCTTAAAAAGCTACATTATAACTGATGTTCTTTAATTCAAAATATTATATGGATAATCCTAACCTTTTACAGACGGTCTATTATACAGCCATCTTTATAGGAAATTCTATAGGAAGAAAGAAGAAGCAGACCTATAGAGGGGAAACTATAAAATTATAAAATCTTTCTATATTTTTATAAACAAATAAATTTATGAAACTAGATCCGTAATAATTTATGCAATTTTTTTAAAGAACGATGTCACATAGTCTATGTTAATAATTAGTGAAAACAAACTGATTGTATTTTTTTAATGTAATGAAAGCCAGCAGAACCGTGTCTGATAATTCGTTCGCAATTATATGAGACCTTTCTTTACGAGATCGTCACGTTTTTTGTTTTCGTTTCATTTTTAATTTTTAATTTCCTTCATTCATTTGATGATCAGAAAATTTGAAAAGGCACCAGATATCCCTGCATTGAAGCTTTAGAAAGAAATAACATCACAGATGATATTTAATTCAAAAGATTTACTCAGATATTACAAATCATTGCGCATAATATGGTTTCCTCAAATTTTCGGTCGATCCATCTCCAGGTTTCCTTAAATATATTATATTAAAATCCTAGAAATATAGTAAAATTTAGACCGAAATCAGAAGAGCTTTAGAACGGATAATATACACTTTTTCGATTCATGGAAAATTAAAAGCATCTATGAAAAATATACCTGCCCACAATTTTTAAAAGAAAGTAATTCTCTCTTATATTGCATTTATTTTTTTCAGGTGACAATGAGACAATAATTGCGCGAATGTATTTAAGTATTAGACAGGAAATCTCCATCTATAAAAGGCAGGATGTGTGTGTGTGTGTGTGTGTGTGTGTGTGTGTGTGTGTGTGTGTGTGTGTGTGTGTGTGTGTGTAATGAATGCACGGTCGCAATTCTTTTTTTGCACATGCTCCAAGTTAGCGGGAAGGACAAGACCGACTTTGCATTTCCCAACTCCCATCGATAGTGGAAATAATCGATTTTTTCATGGTTCAACTTCTTGTAGTTTGCGTTCGTTTTCTGCTGGCCAGAGTGAGAGCCTATAGCTGGCTGCCATGAATAGGCAGGAAGATTATATTGGCCAGCGTGAGACTGACACGAATGTTAACTAGCATGCTAGCATGCAAAAAAAAATCGATAGCTGCATTCGTCACAAGTGGCAAAAATTTAAATCTGCATGGCACTTTACTCCATTTGGCTCATTCGCTTGCTTAAACTCAACGTAGATTCTGATGCCGCAGAACTGGGTTGGGTGTGAAAAAGTATTTGTTCTTAAAATTAATTTTTCATTCGGTTTTTCCAGTTACGAGATCTTTTTTAAAGCTGATCGTTTTGTATTCATTTTGTTCAGTTCTTTTTTCGTAACAGATTTAATGTTTAGTATAGAGCTTAAAAAAAATTTTGCATTGTAAGATAGGCAAGAAGTAAGGCATGTAGCAACATCAGCACGGCAAAGGGCACTCCTTTAAAGGCAAGGAAGAGCAAAAATATTTTAAGTCAAGTGATAGCGATTGCTGTATGAGTCGTACTATTTTTTAATCAAGCACGGGCAACGCCGGGCCATGCTGCTAGTCATGAATATATTGTAATCGTAAACTGACGTTATTACCAATAACCTACTGAATTACATTAGATTTTGGAATGTGTTTTAAAACTAAACTACTCGAAAGAGGGAGAAAAAAGGTAAAAATCAGACATTCGGAGGAAGAGAAATATTATTTTACCAAAATTATTTTACGGCTATTTTTTAAATATTAACGAATTTTTTTTTTTCATTTGGCCAACGGAGACTTGTCTGTACATTTATTTGAATAGTTAAAAAGAGAAACTACCCTCGTTTTTCGCGTTAATCACGTGTGTTTCATTTTCGTTTCCGTTTTTTATTTTTTTTTTTAATCTGGTTCTTATCCTGGGTTGAACACATGGAATATTTGCAGAAAAAAGACGACGCCTTTTACCATTCTTCTCTCGCCTTCTTAGTTTGACTCACACGATTTTTATCGGTTTGAATAAAGCTTGTGAAATCAAATTAACTTCGGGCCGCCCTTTTATAACACTTCCCTGTGATTATATTATTAATGTCGTCTCCAGTAGCCCCGAGGCTTCAACTGTGCAAATTCAGCAGCACTGTATGACACATTTATTTCATATTTAAGAATTACTTGTATTTTTCCCATCACATTTTCACTTCACCCAAAATCTATATTCTTTCTGTCTTGCCAAATCCAATTATATATATATATATATATATATATATATATATATATATGTGTGTGTGTGTGTGTGTGTGTGTGTGTATGTATGTATGTATTATTTTGCCGATAAGCGCAATCTGGGTAATTATAAAAGGATGACAAAAGAAAGCGCGCCAATTTGCTTTAGGTGGTTCCATAGTCTTGACGTGCAATGCTAGTTTGGTGCAGATAAGTGTTATTTATATTTTTCCTCCATCTCTGTCCTGATAAATCTTCTTCCATTCGTCTTTTTCTTTTCCTTTTATTTTCTCAACCCATCTTTTTTCTTCAACCATTTTGACTATTATTCATAAGACTTTCTTTCCTTCTTACTATCCCTAATGTTATGGCTTTAATTTCCGTCTTAAAATAAATCTGAATACTTTCAGGGGGATTTGGATTCCAGCAATATAAATGAATTGATAAACAAAGGGACGAAATAAAGACTTAACATACAGGTAAAATAAAGTGGAATAACAAAAGAAAATTAATTGCTACTGTGAGTTTATAATCCAAAATATATATTCATTGGCAGTTTATACGTCGCGGATTATCAGTTAAACATGTCAAAACTTTAATCAGACGGTTTAAGTTCAAACGATCTTATTATTATCATCTCCTCGATAAGATGGTATGCCTTTACGATAGGTTCATTTATAAGAAGTACTAGCAAATTTTCAATCTCCTCTTTAACACCAGTTAGCGATCATCCATTCGGATAGAATTAATTTAATTATTCAAAAGCCGTTTATTTATAAAGAACATTCATTTAGAATAATGCCGAGTAAAAACACATGTGGTCTTTCAATTTTAAATACAGATATTTTGTAATGATTGTAAATAAGTATCACAACTGCATTGACAAATTTGTTTGTTTAACGGCATATCAATTCCCCATGGGTGTTTATTTCTGAAATATGTTTTGGTGGGTTTGGGGCTTGGAGGTTATAAAAAATCTGTTATTCTGCTTTCACAATTGAATACATGGTATATGCTACTCAGATTTTGTTCATATACATTTTGTTGGGACATGATTACGATAGGGATTGATAGGGATATTTTATATTGTAGTTTAATGGAAGATGTATTTTGGAATAGAGTTTGATTTATTTGAAAAATTGTGGAATATTAATGAATTACATTCATGAAAGAGTTCTTTCATATTGATTGTTTGGCCTCTTGAACTTGTCTGGCGAAATATCAACCTTTATGGGTTGTTTAATGAAGAAATTTAAATATTTTGAACGCAGTTTTATAGCTTCTAGTGGCAGAGAGCTAAAGACTTGATATTGCGAAGGACTGATTGTTTGTCGGTGGAGGCTAAGGTATCAAATGTCCGTGTGTGTTTATTCCCTAACGTTTCACTCCTCTCAAAATTGTGTAATCGATAACATTTCTGACAAAGCCATCTCTATACATCCGCTTGCAAAGATATTCGAGTTCGGTAACCATGCCATGTGGCTTAAACACTTTGTAATTGTCTTCGCTGGCATCCAGACCCTTAACTTTTTAATAACGAATCGCTCACGTAAGTTGTTGATTTTCCTATGCATTTCCCCGGTAATCCGGAGGGTAACGCTTCCCTTCCCGATCATTGTTTTAGCTCTGCCGTCTTAGCAACTCTGATCCTGCGGTGTTGTCTGATAACGGCTAATTCCACTCCCTCTCTATCTATGAACCTCCTATTAACAGAATATATATATCTCTTATCAATGCGTAGACTGGGACTCTTTCCGTGACTTCCTTCGTGACGTCGCTTGGAATGTGGTTTTTAATCATCTCATATAAAAATGTGCATCTGATGTCTCCTCCTGTTTAAAAGCCTGCATCGAGACTTTCATGACAGTAACAAAGTACCTAGTTTAATCACGCTCATCTTGGTTCTCACCTGCTTACTCTGCCGCTATAGCTCAGAGGAATCGATTCTTCCCACTATACCAGAGTGACATGTCTGATTGCAACATACGTCTCTTTGTCTCTGCTCGTAATGAGTACAAGCGTCTCCTCAACGAAGCAAAGTTACTGTTTGCTGATAGAATAAAACAACATATTGCATCTCGCAAGTTTGATTCTAAAGATTATTGTCGATATTGCAAGAGTGTGCTGAAATACAGCAAATTCTCAATCCTCTTCTGTTTAATCAATTCGAAGTCCTATCATCCTCATCTGATAAGTGATACTGATGCCTTGCTTGGGGTGAATTGCGCAATATATATATATATATATATATATATATATATATATATATATATATATATATATATATATATATATATATATATATATATATTGAACGTAATTCTATACGTTCAACTACAGATAAATTATATTGTTGGTCATTTTGGTATAAAATGTATTGTTGGTCATTTTGCTATAATATGTATTGCTATAAAATTGTACTGTTGGTCATTTGGCTTTAAAATTGTATTGCAGCCATTTTACTATAATTAGGTATAATTGATCATTTTACTATAAAAAAATAATTTTTATACTTTCATAGTCTTGTTTTTGTTTGGGATTTCGTTATTTGCTCGTAGCTGGGACCGTAACAGGTACAGGCTTGACCTGGGGATAACAGAAATTAAGTGTTTTTCCATGCCCCACAAATGTTCCAATCCCTTGATCAGTGGCCTTGCTGACGTATGTAGTTCATCGTCATACCCAGGACTACACATCTAGATATTCACTGATATTTACACACGGAATATTTTAATTTTCATTTTCGTTGTTACCACAACGTTTCGTTCCCACCTTGCATTTCATTAGGTGTTTATCGATCCGTGTAATCTTCAACGAATTTCGAACGGAAACCTTTATTTAATCTATGGGATTATCATTATCGTTCAACAACTCACGTATAGGTATTTTTCGTCGAGTTATTCACACATGGAAAATAGCCAAGATGCTTAAAACGTAGGTTTGTGAATTTGATCACATAGGACATTTGAGTGCAATCAGTGGGCCGGGTAGCGAGAAAATAGAAACGGGGTAATAAATATCTGATCAGTACTAAATAAGAATTAGATGTGATATACATAGATATCAGAAGCGGAACAAAAGCAATCTACCCTCATAGGTTGAATAACTGGTAGAGGTCAAATATTACCTGGACCGGCAAGCATTAGGAGGACATAGCAGAGAAACGTTTTAATAACAACAAAAATAAGGAAAACCATTAGATTAAAAAAATAAGACAATCTAATTAATGATAACTACACATCACATAAATTCAGAATAGGAATCATAACTAGTATATTGTGGAATGATCAAAATTATTCTAAAATTTACACAAATTTGTCTATTAATTAGTCACTCTGTAATAATCATACTAAAAGGTATGAACCAATCAAAATCACAATGAGAAATGATAGATAATGCAATAAATGGGCGAGAAGAAGAAACAGCTGGAGCTCACCCCAGTTATTTATAACATGGTAATAATTTGTAAACATTAGCCAATCTACTCTTGTGACCTATCATGTATTGTTTCCAAAATAGAAAAACAACTCTTTGAATAAATTGACGGTTCATTAGTGCGTAGGTTTGCCGGAATTCAGCTCGGTAATATATTCATCGAAACTGAATTTACATTTCTACCATTCTTGATATAATATGTGTTTTGATTATCCAAAATGATAATCATCCCATGCACGTACACATACATATACACACACACGCATACAGAGAGAGAGAGAGAGAGAGAGAGAGAGAGAGAGACATGCGAACGCGCTGACGTATATCACAGACATACACAGACACAAACAAACACACACACACATTTTTAATTAATTCACTGTTTTAAAAATATCAATTCATTTTTACTAATAGATTTATTTTCTCTCATATGTAAACCGACAGCTCCACTATCTTGCCAGTGTGGCTACAAGTATTGATGTATTCCAAATGTTATTTTTTACCGGTGCCTTACAATTGTCACGTGAATGGAACTCGGTGAAGGTGGAATGTAGATTCTACATTCAGCACCATCACTTGATAAGACACCAGAAATGTTGAAACAATATATATATATATATATATATATATATATATATATATATATATATATATATATATTGTTATTATAAATTAATAGATTTAAAATATGGTTTTACCGCTACACAGTGATAATATATATAAGAACACCGGATTTTATATCTTACTGTTCTTTCCTTTTTATTTATATATACATATATATATTGTTATATACGTTACCTGTGAGCACTAATAGGTATGTCCCTATCCTGAAAAATAGGTTGGACACTATTCTAAGTGGGGGTTATATGATGTGCAAGTTGTCAGCCACTAGCAGTGGTTTACCTACTTCAGGGCGCTGGTGTGTATTGTAATTTATTGACGTTATAAACATTGCCATTTTATTTACAAACTCCGTTTTGCTTAATTCCCATTCAGTAACCCTCTCTAGGTTACGAATATATATATATATATATATATATATATATATATATATATATATATATATATATATATGTGTGTGTGTGTGTGTGCACGTGCGTGTGTGTGTGTGTGTGCACGTGTGTGTGTTGTGTGTATGTATGTGTGTGTGTATTACTAACAGGCTACAGTTTTTTTTTAGTATACCCGTCTGCTACCATAAAGTGACAACCCTGTTGCTGACACGTGTTTGTGCATATTTGCGCTTAATCACCCACAGAACTAACCTTTGTTTTATACTGCAACTATTCTGAGTGCAGTTTAGTTATAGTTTATCTAAGAGTGTGCACAATCGTTACTTGAATCGGATTAATAGGCTAAAACACTCTCTCTTTTAAGTACGTGTTCGCACGACCACTGACGACTAACATATCAATCAAGTGTTATTTTCATCCACTGTAATCATTTTTAAGGCTATAATATAAAGATGACCCTTCCCTAAAAAAACCGGTCAGGATATTTTATTAAGAAGCTCTTTATGATGAAGAAAAAAAGAGTGGATCACAAGTTAATATAAATATTGAAGAAAAGGTATGGGGATAGATGGTGATTTTCCATACATAGCTTAGATATGGCACAAGGCCGAAATTAAGAGAGCACCCAGTGAGAATCGAACTCACTACTCAGTCGTAATTGTTCTAGCGAGACAAACGTGCTAACCATTGCACCTCCCTGAGGTGCCCACGTATGGCGATAGATATATGGTATTTATATAAACAAATATGCTCATAATTTACTTTCTGAAAATATTGTATGTTCTTGATGTAATGAATATGCATACACCTGAGTCCCCACCCACAGTAATATGATTGGCTGGTGTAAGCCATAAATACAGGCTGACGTGAAGGTACATGGAGGACGCCACTGGAGGACGCCTATTGGACTACGCCATTGGCTATACTATTGGTCTACGCGTTCTGCCTAAGCATATTGCCTACTACCAGTCGTTTACGGCTACCTGCTAGATTGTACTACTCGGGTACATTATCCAAAACCCCTTAGCTACTTCGAACAAATATATACATTTCCAGGACATATCAGTTGGCGACGAGATTCGAAACGACCTCACAAGTTAAAACAAAAGAAAAAAATACAGTCGACAACACTTACTAACAAAGAACGTTAGAAAGATTTGTTCGACGCTTACAGAAAGTAAGTAATTTTTCCCTCATTTTTGTTTTAACGGTTATTGACGAGGAACGTTAGAAAAGGTAACACTTGTGCAACGCTTACAGAAAGTAAGAAATCCCCTCCTCTTGTTAGGACTTAGAAAAATTATTTTCTACATAAATTTGAGCAATATTTTTTCTTGTGGATACTTTGGCAGAATGGAACAAATTGCGGAATTAACTAAAGTGCTACAAGTCAGTTTACAGTAACAATTCCAACAACAAAAACAACAACAACAATTCCAACAACAACAGTTCCAACAACAACAACAACTCTTTATTCAGCAACAAGTAAAGTTTGAAAAGTTATTCGAACAACAGGCAAAAGACAATAAATGACTTTGGGAAGACGTATTATCCAGGACAACAAAAGAACCGAGTTTCAGATTTTTTTCTTCTGAAGGAATTTCAAATTCACTCTCTGAATTTAAGTACGACCCTGACAGTGGTTCAAGGTTTCCAGCTTAGTTTACTAGGTTTGAAACAATATTTACGAAAAGATGCGAATAATGGTCCGACGAGGAAAAATATGAAGTTGGGAACAGAAGAAAATAAACAATACGCGAGTTTAATCCTCCCAAATAAGCCAGAAGAAATGACATTCAGCGAAACAGTAGAAATTTTGCCGAAATTTTTCGATAATAAAGATAGTCTGTTTCATACTCGATACAAGTGTCTAAATATCGTAAAACAAGAGAATGGTGATTTTGTCACGTATGCATGTATGGTTAACACACAGTGTGAGGCGTTTAAATTAAAGGAATTGTCAAGCGTCATATTCAAGTGTCTAAGTTTTGTGCAGGGTCTAACGGCACCGAAGGACAAAGAAATTAGAACAAGAATCCTCAATATCATGGAACAGGATCCGAAGATTACGCTACAAAATGTAACAGAAGAATGTCAGCGAATTATAAATATAAAAAGAGATAATAATCGTATTGAGGAGAAGAGCATTTCGCGAATACAAACTGTAAGACAACAGAAGTGTATACAAAATAAAGATAGAAAATTTTTATGCAGTTCTTGTGGAGGACAGCATATAAAGAAGGATTTTAATTGTGGGTGTGTAGGCCATAAAATTTCCCATTGTCAGGCAAAACAGAGAAATGCAAAATCAAAGTCTCAAACAAAGACGAACGTAGTTTCGTCTAAAAACGAAATTGAGGAGGGTCAAAGAAGAAAATACCACAATGTAAAATAAATGGGTAGACCGTAAAATTATTACTCGATTCAGGAAGTGATATCTCATTGATAAACGAGCAAACATGGAAACAAAATCGGTTACTCACCGTTGACTAACACAGACAAAATTGCCAGAGGAGTGTCAGGAAAAAGACTTAAGTTTAAATGTTAATTAATATGTAACATTTCGTTCATGGGAAAAATTCACAAATCGAAAGTATATGTGCTCCCTGGTTCAGTAAACCTCATTGGTTCAGACTGGATCGTATTGTTTAACTTGTGGGAATTACCAGTAAGTTCTTTCTGTAACAAAGTGAACCTCAAAGAGAAATATAAGACGAAGCCAACAGATCTATTACGGAGTTGAAAAGTGAATCCCCCCGCATCTTTTCAGAAGGACTAGGTCTGTACACAAAAACAGAAGTCAACTTCGAATTGAAAGAAAATGTTAAACTAATCATTAAACCAAAGAGAAAATTACCATTTTCGGCACTAGACACAATAAATAAGGAATTAGAAAGGTTGGAAAAAATTGGCGTAATTCAAACGTCGATTATTCGGATTGGGCGTCTCCAACCGTTTATATAAAAAAGAAAAACCGAAAAATCATAGTGTGCTGAATTCTCGAGAGGCTTAAATGACTGTTTGAAAGACCATGCATACCTTCTACAGTCTCTGGAGGATATATTCACTAAATTAATCGGAGGTAGATTGTTTTCAAAGTTGGACTTATCAGAGGCTTACCTTCAGGTTAAATCAGTGAAGAATGTTCGATTTACCTGACAATAAATACGCATAAATGGATCTTTAAACTAAATCGTCTACCTTTTGGATTGAAGGTAGCTCCAAGCCTGTTCCAGCAAACAATGGACAGAATGCTGGCTGGTATGTAGTATGCAATCGCATACTTAGATGATATTTTGATCAAAAGTGAAAAGGAGGTCCATCACAAAACGCATATTAGAGCAGAATTTCAGAGAATTGAAGAATACGAGTACAAGCTTAGTGCTGAAAAATGCGAGTTCTTCTTAAAGAAGATAAAATATTTAGGACAGATCATTGACAGTAAAGAAAAGAAAACCGGATCCAGAAAGGGCTGATGCTATAAAAAATATGCCAGTACCTGATAATGTGGCTAAACTGCAGGCGTTCTTGTGATTAGTAAGTTACTACAGCATTTATATCCCAAAAATGCAGGATAATTAAATAATTTGGTGAAAAGGGGCGCAAAGTGGATATGGTCGAAAGAATGTGAACAGGCTTTAAAAAAATAAAAAGCTGTTTATTAGCAGACCTATCGTTAGTGCATTTCGACCCGAAGAGGAAAATCGTTGTAGCGGCAGAATCCAATAATGAGGGACTAGGTGAGGTATTGCTTCATAAATTGAAGGACGGATCTACGAAGCCAATAGCACATGCCTCGAGAACGTTACTGTCCGCGGTACGAAGTTACAGTCAAATCGAAAAAGAGAGTTTAGCTATAATCTACGCTGTAAAAACATTTCACAAGTTTCTATACGGAAGAGAATTTACTCTACAGCGTTTGGCTATAATTCTATTGAATTATAATTTCAAAATGCAATATGGGCCTTCAAAGAAGCTAGGTCACGCCGATGGCTTGTCGAGAGTAATACCTAAATATACGGTACCACTCGAAGAAACAGTAATAGCGGCGCTAACAGACGAAAGTGAATTGTCGGCTCTGTTAGGCAACGCGATTAGAGAACTACTAGTTACGCTAAAAGATGTGAAAAAATCAGCGGAGAACGATGATTTCATTAAAAATATGAAAATGCAAGTCTGGTTGAACGAAAAAACTAAAAAAGGAATTAGTGTGTCACTCTTTTCCATCTGCGAACAGCTATTAATATACGCAGATAGTGTTGTAATGTCGGTTATTCTACTAAAGAAAATTCTGAAAGAATTTCACACTGAGAATGAAATCTCTAATGAGAGGCTATACCTATTGGCCGAGGATTGACCAAGACATAGAAAATTTGGTGAAACAGTTCACAGGATGTCAACTGGCAGCAAGAGATCTACCGGTAAAGATTCAACAATAGGCCAAAGACAGATGTCCCATGGACTCAGTTGCATATCGACTATGCAGGGCCCATAAATGGATCTTATTACCTGATTATTGTAGACAGTCTCACTAAGTGGCCAGAAATTGTTAAGAGCAATCATCCGACAGAAACAAATACAATAAACGCACTTAAAAAAAATTTTAGTCGTTTTAGACTCCGTAAAACTTTAGTCAGCGAAAACGGAACGCCGGTCACGGGAAGAGAATTCAAGGAATTCTGTACATCATTGTCCATCGATCACGTGACAATGCCAGTATATCATCCAAGATCGAATGAACAGGCAGAAACATTCGTGGACACCTTTAAACGAGCGTTGAAGAAATGTCAAGGGATGGACACGAATGAAAAAAGTACTCAGAAATTTTTTGGCAGTATACAGAAACATGCCAAACCCGAATACGACTTCAGGGTTATCGCCAGCAGAGTTAATGTTTGCGAGAAGAATAAGCTCTCTGTTCGATTGGCTGTTGCCTAGTCCGGCGAAGAAAACTGCTAAAACAGAAAACCAGAGGATTAAAGCGTATAAATAAGCCAGGTGACAAAGTTTTTTTCAAGAACTTTAAGACTGTAAAACTGTATTGGGAAGAAGGATTGATAACCAAAAGTATTGGTCAGGTCATATATGACATAAAAGGCGAAAAGTCACGGTGCAAAAAACATTGGAATCAATTGAGACCCAGACACACTACAGAGGTCACGGAAAATACCGAAGAGATTCCAATGGAAGTCTTGTATGACGCATTTAAATTCCCGTTCCAGTAAGTCAACATTCGCCAATGCAGGTATCGCCGACATCAAGGCCAGAGGTACCAGTGTGTCAAATGCCACCACTGCAAGGATGATTGAGGCGAAAAAGACTTAGGAAAAATGTTAATCGATTAAGTTCAGACCCTAAAAAGAGAAAATCCTGAAGTTAAATTTCACGGGAAAATTTAGGTCAGGGAGAGGTGATGTAATGAATATGCTAAACCTGGGTTCCCCCTCACAGTAATATAATTGGCTGCTGTCAGCCATAAATACAGGCTGACGTGGAGGTACATGGACGACGCCATTGGAGGACGCCTATTGGACTACGCCATTGGCTATCCTAATGGTCTACGCCTATTGCCTAAGCATATTGCCTACGACGAGTACCAGTCGATTACTGCTATCTGCTAGATTGTACTACTCTGTTAAAGTAGCCATAACCACTTAGCTACCTTTTTATGTATAAAAATGCCGAGCGTACTCTGCATCACAGTTTTGAATTGAAACTCCACGGCCCTGTCATAGTATGTGCTTGGGCAGGTCTAAATACGATTTTTGAATTAAGAGGTTTGTTCTCCTAGACGGACTGACGACAACAGCTGAAGATCTTTATTTCTAGAATGATTTCAGGAATCATAAATGCATCAACTGCCACTCGAAAGAATTGAGTTTACTGTATAAGAAAGAATAAAAAACATACAGCTTAATAAGATCCTATTTTTAAACAATATTCTCTACAATATTTAGAGTAGTGTGGTGAACATATGTTAACCTAGATCTTAGCAACGAGAGAATATGAATTTTACTTCCAACATTAAAATGAAAACATTCACCTATTCATTTCTATTATGCCATATCTAATGGCAATCGTAATAATAGCCGTTTCTCTACAAGTTAACATTTGGCATTCATTGACCGAATAGTCAATTCTCCTCTCGGTTGAAATTTATAAAATCTTTATCTTAAAACAACTTTTTGAGGAAAATTGTTCGCTGAAGTTCAACAAACTCAGTAACCAAAGTTTTAATTCAGTAGACTATTGTTTTGTAGGAGACTAGATAACATGTAAATAATGTAAAAAGTAATAACTGCTCATACCATAAATTCACACCTTCATATCTTGCTGCTGTATACGTTTTATTTGGAATGACAGATTTACCCTAATGTCTCCGAACACATTTCTTGTAATAATTAGCCACATACCATAATTTTTTTCAAACAGATTTTATAAAATAATCTACGATTTGTATAGAAACATAATATTGTTATTAAATCTATCTAATATAGCAGAAAAACGAAAAACACTAATCTAAATTTATTAATATAATAAACATTCATCTCAGATAAATGCGTGTATGCCTTACAGGTGCTGAACTTGATTTTCTCATGAGGACAGGACATCGTCCATTATTAGTAAAATGCAGTTCGTGGAGTGGTGTTTCGATATTCTTCCAAGTTGGGAGAGACCACCATCACTGAAAATCAGTATTCAGTTGATCGATTTAGTTACTTTTTTTCGGTTTATCAACGGTTTTTTTAAGCCAGAAATAACATTTTGTGATAATAATGACTATTCTAATACTATCCTACTAATTAATCCATAGCTGGGGGAGGAGATGGGGATTCATCGCTTTCCCGAGTTTATTTGTCTGTAAAGTAAATATAACGAAAACGAACTGGAATTGAAAAAAGGCTCTCTGATTTTCAATTACGAGCCGTTATACATTAGAGCACCAGCAACTGGTATTTACAACCGGTCACCCATCTGCGTACTGAACAGGTTTGATGTTGCTTAACTTAGGTGATGGTTGGAGAACCGGTGTTTCAAGTGACCCGAAGCCCTCATTAATCATATTCCTGGTTATTCATTGGAGTCGAGTATGAGTTTACGCGCTATAGTATATCGAATTATTTAAATGTATACTAAACTTCATTAGTTATAGTATTTACGAAACCATATTGAATTATTTTAAAGTTAATTTACTCGTTAGAATCGTTAATTTCTAACACATTTTTCTGATTTAAAATCGATAATGCCATAAGTTGTTTATCTCGAATTAATAAAATATATAACTGTCCACACGAGGTATTATTCAGAAGCAATCAAGTATTTTTTTCCAGAAGAGATCATCAAAGAAATTCTTTTCATTCGAATTATAAGTCAGATTGTTCAATGATTGATCTATTTCCTTTTTTTTTACATATCATCAAGGGTTAGTACTTAAATCTGAAATATATTTTAGAGTGTAAGGATAATTCATTATTTTGAGAGTGGATAAAAAAAAAATATTTTTTCCGAAAATAACTATGATTTTCCCAGATACAAGTTCTACTATTTGCCTAATAGTTGGGAAAAGGGGTTATATTCATACATTTCTCAAGTTATCTATACGTAAATGAATGCAACGAATGCGACAGGGATTCGAAACCGACACTCCGATTTCTCATTCGGCTTCGCGATCCATTACACATTACTGTAAGGCAAATTGAACAGAAATGAAAACCATAAGCATTCAAAAGATGCAATGAAGATATGAACAGCTCTGTATATAAAACGATGCTAGGTGAACTTTTAAAAGCTGAGGCCACTTTGTAACCAGCTGCAATGCTGAAAGGACTAACTTCATTAATACTTGGCCGTGTACAATGGGAAAGTCTTATCTCTTACACTGCTTGTATTTCTGTTTATATATTCATGAATTTGACCATATTTTTGTGCTAAATTTCTATTCATTTCCCCCAATCAGCCTTTTCTCTTCTTAACAGCTACGTGATCTAATTTGTGTTATCTCTCTTTTGCTATAGGTCACATCGCGAAAGATTAAATTGTTTTTCAGATATATTTTTTGTTTTTATTTTTCTACTTATTCTTTCTGATTTAGGATCTTTAAGTTCGCGTCTTTTCTTCTTCTTCTCCTTCTTCTTCTTCTTCTTTTTAAAGAACTTTATTTCAAACATTTCTGTTTTTTTTTATATAAACCACTGCCAGGCAACCTCTCTTTTATAATGCACTGCTAAACTGACTAAGCCGGCCATTATTATTTTTTTATTCAAATTGACGCTTTCAGTTAACGCTTCTTAATTTCATACTTTTCTTCTTTCGATGTATTTGTATATTGCAACCCATATACTTATATACATAAAGATGTGTGTGTGTGTGTGTGTGTGCGCGCGAGTGTGTGTGAATATATCGGAGAGGGAATATATAGGGAGACATATGCATGCATACGTGTATGCGAAAAATCCATTTCTGATAAAAGAGACTTAATAAACATATGTATGTACGTACGTATAATAATAATATATATTTCTGCGCGCGTTCATATTCGTATTTCTTCTTATTGTATTATTTTTACTTACCAACTTTATCTTCGAAATGTTATACCTCAATTAAAATATTTTCTTTACATTTTTACTAACTTCAATTCTCTGTATATCTATTATATATACATCCGGAGTAATATATATATATATATATATATATATATATATATATATATATATATATATATATATATATATATAAGTGCACATGGAAGTCAGCACTTAGAGGCGACAGTCTGTTATTTTTCCCGGCTATTTATATATGAATGGCCGAGAAAAATAACAGCACTAGTCGCCTGACGATGGCACTAGCATGAAACAGACTGTCGCCTCTAAGTGCTGACTTCCATGTCCACTTTTATATTTACACACGCTCTATCTCTGATATTGAGCACTTTATCCCATAAATATAGCACACTTTAAGACTATATTTCTGTATATATATATATATATATATATATATATATATATATATATATATATATATATATATATATATATACATATATATATATATATATACATGCATATATATACGCATATATACACACACGTATATATATAGAGAGAGAGATAGAGACAGAGACAGATAGATATATCTATCTATACACACACACACATACACACACACACACACACACACACACACACACACACATATATATATATATATATATATATATATATATATATATATATACATACATACATACATATATATATATTCCGTTCTCTTATTTTAATTCTTTTCCGTCTATTGTATTTAGTTCAAATTATTTAACATTTCTTTATGTGCAACATTTCAATATTCCTCCTGATTCTTTTGTCTACTTTTGCTTCATCTCAAAAAATATTTCGAATTTCAAGAGATTTTATCACCGACCTTTTATAATTTTCAAATGGGAAGATATAACATGCCTATAGAAACTTGCAACAGCATTAAACCTTCTTCTATATAATCTTAATTCCTCTCATCTTTTCGATTAAAAAAAAAACTGAAAGAATATGCGTTTTTTTTTCGCACACAAACGGTTGAAATTGAATGATAAATTGATTAAGAGGAAGACCTAACCTAATTGCCGCTTTTCTTACTTTGATTCCTTTATGCAAGTCCTATGCTGTCAGTGGGAACCTAGGCATATCACACATACAATCTCAATTTAATCTCCATCATTTCATATATTCTTCTTCTATGCAGTGTTCCTTCAGGACGGGGGCCATCATGACTCTCCAAAATATCCGCCCTTTGTCATCTCCACTATTTCATACCTATTTCTTTTCTATGCCTTGCCATTTCAGGACGTTTGCGATAATGGTTCTTCAAAATTTCCCGCTCTTAATAGATTGATATTCTTTTTGTTATCTCTCCTAAACTAACTTCTGTCATCATTGTATTCAAGCTCAAAAAGTAGTTTTTTATATCATCTGTTGCTCTTGCATTCAATCGGCTAATTTCGAACCCTTTTCATTATATACCCTTTAAATTTCAACTGGTTTTCTCAGATGTTAAATATAAGTGTCCGTTTTGTTTCCACTTTCTCTAAATCTTCGTGCTTACTCAAATTTTCGGTTCATTGTATTCTCAGCATAATTTTATAATAATATTAATTACAATTATATTTTAGGCCATTTCAAATCTGATTATTTCCTTATTTGATTACTAGAAAGAAATGTCAATATATCATTTGCTAATAAACAAAATTATTTATTTTCTGTATTTTTGTTCTTTCTAGATTTAATATTCATAAACAATACACCGTGACAGTATTTGATGTTTAAGACCAGATTCGTACATGATTGTTAAAAAAATCCATCGAGTGGAGGGGTGCCACTGAAGCCTTGTCGGACAATTGGGCCATATTAAATTTAACACATAATTGCCGTAAATTAAATAACATGATCCAATAGAGAAATAAATAATTATTTTACCAATAACAGTGATTTATTTAGTGCTGATATTGATCCCTCTTAATGAAACACTCTATATTAGTCCAATAGTGTTAAAGGACAAATATAATAGGATGATGAGTTTCCCTCAGTCATGTAACTGGTGCGCAGGTTTTGCTTGAAAACAAATACCTCTTCCTCCGATACTTGGAGAAAGAGAAACCTTTGCCATATCAATATATATTCGTCTATTCTGATACATTCGTCAGATTTGTAACTTACTCGTGAATTTACCTAATATATCTGCATTTTGTTTTCCTATGTATGACTTTAAAATATTATTGCTCATTTTTCTAGAGTTTCATTGAAAGTAAACAGAATTCACATTTGTCATAGAATGTATGTATGATTTACTCAACTTTCGTTTTTTTTTTCTCAACAAACTCAAGTCATGTCGAAACAATTTTAAAAATACAAACCTGCACTTCGTATGAACAATAAAAATTGCTAAAACGACTTGGTTATCTAATATAATTTTTGTACCTGTTCTCGAAACGATACGATTTCTTAAAGTGTGTGACATGTAACAGAAACACAAAAAGACATGTCAGGTTTTAAGATGGAGAAAATACTATGTCATATAAAAAAAAAAATGTCGTTTATTTAATAGACATTTCAAAAAGATGCACGGAGCTCTTCAGCGAGAGAAAAGAATGGGAAAAAATAAATATTATTTCGTGAAAAACATGGAAAAATATAGGAAATCGCCAAAAACAAGTTCAGAGAATATCAGACGCTTTTGTAAGAAGAGAAAATGTGTGATAATTGTGCTCTTCTCTAAATAGTACATAATACAAAAATTAGAAAAAAATGTGATACTTGCACGTACATATATGTGTCTTATAATATATATTCGTGATCGTTGCAGCTAAGGGAAGCATTCCCTCTCTATCCTTACTAAAATAATTCATTAATTCCTCACTGGTGGCATAAACATGGTGAACTGACAAATATAATGTAGGTGCAAAATTTTCCCAAACATCTTTCTTTGAAATCTAGATACTAAATTTACAGCTGGGGATAGGTTTTCACTGGAAATATTTACACATTTTAAAACGTAGCATATATTTTTCATTTAATTAATATGCAAGACGTTGTTGATCAAGCAAAGGAAATTAAAGTTAGAGTTATATCGTATACAACTCGTTAAATAACAGTTACATTGAACATTATAGGATAGTAAATTATTACTAGAAACTGATCGCAAAGTAGTTATTTTAACAAACATTTTTCTCCGAAAGTTTACACAGTGCAAAGGTAACTGATATCGAGCGATGTTTCGGATCCTTGCTAGTGTAGTTGATTTGATAATGACTTTTTGATTTACTAATGTGCTCTGGTCATTATTATCTTTTGTTACGGGCAAACATTTATGAATGCGGGACAATTTTCTCACAGACAGATAAAACACATGAGGCAACAGAAATGTGGTCAAACATAAGTAAGCTGGGATTGTCATGGTCGGAGCAAAAAAAAGATGAAGCCGTGAAGAAAGAGGAAACAAAAAAGTTACTGATATTGAGGACACATGGCACAGTGCATAAAGGCGTTGGTTAGATCCAGTGACAGTTTGAGTTCAATACCTGGTTAAGGCAGTGGAAAACTTGGGGAGGTGAATTAACAGGAGATAACTAATAACTGATATCCATTAAACATGGCACGTGGAAATAGAACAGTCTATCACAGTAAGCAAAATAAAGGGTTCAGTTCGACATTCCAACCATCTGAAGAAGAACGGAGCGTATAAGGGCAGGAACGTTGTGATAAATATGGCAACAAAGATGAGGACAATAGTACGAATAATCTAAATAGTGTAAAAAGAGAGAATTGATATTTCGGGGAAATTACCTGATGTATTATGGCGTGGAAGATTTGAAATTCTTACGATGTACTGAAAGTAAAATAAATAGTGTGAATCAGCGAGCTTTTGTGAATGGAATGCAGAAACCAAAATTGGTGTCGTGGTAAATAGATAAATATTACGAAGAATTCCACTGGATAAGTGGTTGTGGAGAGTATGGAGCATACATGTCCTGAAGTGATACATCACATAATAGTCGGAAAATGTGTTGTTAAACTCGCTATCACTTAGTTTGTATAATCTACTCAGTTTCATACACACACATATATACATATATATATATGTATATATTTGTTTTTTATGCACTTAAAGATAAATTTGGTTTATGATAATCTGGCGTTACCTGTTTACAACTAATATTTGGGTG
>OZ038482.1:45627946-45635446 GCA_964036315.1 Acanthosepion esculentum | reverse complement strand
TTATATCCTTCTGCACAACAATATTTCTGTTGACTCGAGTCAAATAGAAGATTATCAGTACGTAGATATTTGATGTTTTGCATTGTGGTTACGGAACTTTGTAAGACCGTATCAAGAAATATTTAGAATCATATCTAAGAAAAGAAAGTAGCATATTTTGTTTTATACATTAAATCGGATTGATTTAGTTAAATAAGTGTTGTGTAGGATCCACCTAATCTGCATAGGTGACTATCAACTATATAAATAATGGTTGATACCGGAAGACGAAGGTGGAATCACGAGATCCAACTAGAGACTCTGATCGACTGCGACTAGTCAACACATTCTCCAGGAACGTCTTCCCAGAAATATACAGAAATACTATATGTACTTATTGTGTACACTTTCTTGTTATAATACATTCTTGTTCCAAATACATTTTGTGTTGCATTATTATTCCATGCAATAGGCGAGATTCAACATTGAGTCAAGACCCAACAATAAGCAACGAGCATTTCGATAAAAATAAAACGCGTGTATTCAGATAGTCAGTTAAATGTTATATATGATACACGTTTGTGCGATCATGTATCGATACGCGACAGACGAGGCAGAAGATTTTCCCGCAGTAGGCTGTAGTTTCATTTTGCGATAGACTGGTTGATAACTGAGTACATAGGGCACAGTCTATCCTCCTCTTCAAACCACGAATAGGATGGAGAAGAAATGGATTCATACCTTTCCCACGGTTAGCTGCGTGTAAGTGAATGTAACAGTGCTGATTGACATTGGAACTCGGATCGCCTATATCATATTTCAAGCCGACATTCTTTACACACACACACACACACACACACAAAAACGCTCGACGGTATCAGTACATAAATAAAAATTTGCATTTTTACTATTGTGCTTTTTTACCCGTAAACTGATATCATTATCTCATCATATGTACACACCTCAATGCCCGTGGTGGCAACAGATTTGCCGTCATCTGTGTAAAGCATTCTCGGATAAATGTTGTTTGAGGTTTCCAAAGAGATGAGAAAACAAGATCAATTTAACAATCGGGACGCCTCATATCTAACAGACAGCACTTCCTAAAACATGGCCAAACATACAAATAATGGATCCAACGATATGGATTTACCCCTTGCAACGCATCCTCCTGATTTGCATCCTTCAGATTATCAATTCTTTGAGAGAACTATTGCCTACCTTCTAAATGCAACAGGAGGAAAATCAATGAATCTACCCAGTGAAATTCGGAAACATTGTGAGCTAACATAAACATATTCACCTAGATGAGGAAGTAATACATACATATATATATATATATATATATATATATATATATATATATATATATATATATATATATATATATATAAGACACAATGTTATTTTTACTCAAGGTGTTACGTGTTTTCAGAGGAGTTATCATACATGGCACATCTACGGATTTTCTTTTGCTTAAGTATTAATAAACAAAACTAAAAGAGGTGTCGTTATTTTCTCAGAAGTTTTAATTGTAGAACGTACATAAATATAGATCAGGCTAACTGATTTTCAAGATAAATTCTGGAGGATGCTAAGTAATTAAAATTAATATCTAAGAAACGAAATTATGTAGATGTTATGACAAGATAAATAGTTAAATTTACATGAATAAATTCGTCATAGGACGAAACGCTTCCTCTGAATAAAAGTTTCCTTTTATCTTTATCCATATCGACTTTTTACAGACATATTTTGGGTATTTCTAAATTTTTATATACAGACAATCTAATAAATCTCTCTCTCTCTCTCTCTCTCTCTCTCTCTCTATATATATATATATATATATATATATATATATATATATATATATATATATATATATATATATATATCGGGTGTAATAGCAAGTGTGTCCAAATCTTGTAAAAGCAAAATTGTCACATTATTAGATTAAGATCTGAAACATTGTATCTTAGAAGTGATTAAAGATACCTTAATGGAATTCGCCGAGGTTTATATAACACGACTGGGCTTTACTTTGAGCAAAAAGAATGTATAATTACTCTATAAGCTTAACAGAATTATAGTGATGAAATCGATCATAAACAAAAACGATATGTTCCTCATTAATCATAGCTAAGGATCGGAAAATTATAAAGTATTGGAATAATATATATATATATATATATATATATATATATATATATATATATATATTCCAGGATTCTTTTTCAACTTATTCAACATGATCTTCGCCCTCTCTAATCTTCTAATATTCTATCCTTGTGTAACAAATTTCCCCGCACCTTTCACGCACTAATAGATGTTCAATTCTTTTGTCACTGCTCTTTGAGCTGTCATGGCTGAAACTCCTATCTCACGTGCCAAACGTCTTATGGTTTGAGTTGGATATTTTCTAATTGATCTTTTTACCTCTAACTTGAAATGATGATCCCTTTTCCTGTTGTGACCTCCTGATCCAGTTTTTTCTCTTTACTGTTCCCAGTTTTTTTTTTAACTTTTTCACCATTTTCTTGATAGTTCTTGAATTGACTTTGAAGATGGAAGCCAGGGTATGAAGGTATGTAAGATCTTTATCCTCTCGCCATGATAATTTGGAATGGCAGTGCTTCTGGCACAAAGCAATTTGAACCTGCTCTCATTTTAGCTGAATAATTCAAAAGATTTTTTTAGTGATTCTTATGATCAGTGGTGTCAAGTTGTCTAAACATTTTATCTGAAAACCTTGGAAGAAAAAAATCAATTAGTTAAGGGGTTTTTTTTTCTTTAGATATTGATGTGCCTAAATACATATTACTGCTGCATTTATTGTTGTTCTGTATCAAGTGATGTAAGTAATTATTGGGAGTAATTAAAACGGACAAATTATTGTTTGTCGCTTGCGATATTCTTTTTATTTCAGCTGAACAAATTCTTAATCCTAATAAGAAATGAAATCTTTTACAGTTGATTCGTTTTGTTTGATTTTGTTCATAGCATATTAAAACCGCGGTGGGTTATTTAATGCTAAACTCTAAATAATCTAAACATAATGATTTGGCTTCACATAAATATGTTTTTAACGCAATGATATACCTTCCACTACAGATAATATGTATTACTAGTTATTCTAAGATATGCATTGCTACTTAATTATATAAGGACGTATTGCTTGAATTTTTACTATTAAAATATGTTTATGCCTTGATAGTATTTTATTTGATATTTTCACTATTTGACCATACCACCCCGGGTCAAGTTGGAAACAACAGCAATAAATAAGGGTTTCAGGCTCCGCACCACCTACAATTTCCCAATTAGTGGATTTACTGCCGCGTGTAGTTTAACGTCATACACAGGATTAATTCTATTAGGAAAATACAAATCTATATTCATTTATGAATATACATTATAACATATATTTGCAGGGGCGAGCAAACGCATAAAGACAACAAACACTTTTATATACATACACACATATATATATATATATATATTTATATATATATATATATATATATATATATATATATATATATATATATATATATATATATATAAATATATATATATAGTATTTACATTAGTCGGACTATTGTCCTCATCTTTGTCGCCATATTTGTCACAACGTTTCGGCCGTTGTACGCTCCGGCCTTCTTCAGGTGGGTGTGCCATGTGGATAAAGTCGTTGGTTAGATCCAGTGACAGACCCAAAGAGTGTGAGTTCAATACCCGGTTAAGGCAGTGGAAAACTTTCTGAGGGCAAATTAGCAGGAGATAACTGATAACTGACATCCATCAAACATGGCACGTGGAACTAGAACGGTCTACCCCAGTGATCGAAATAAAGGGTTCAGTTCGAAATTACAACCACCTGAAGAAAGCCGGAGCGTACAACGGGCGAAACGTTGTGACAAATATGGCGACAAAGATGAGGACAATAGTCCGACTAATGTAAATACTGTACATAATACCTCATCTCAGAAATATTGACATATATATATATATATATATATATATATATATATATATATATAAATTTTCATATATTAGTAATTGTAACCATTTAAGTTCTCGCCAGTCGAGGTGCAACTAAATGCACGGAAACCAAGTTGTATCTTTGTAGTGAGTAATTTGTTTTTGTCTATATGAAAAAACTATAATAAATCATTATTGCTCTACTATCGGTATTGAGCCCTCTTTTGAATTATTGCCTTGAACGTTAGAATTTATATATTATTTTCGTTCTTATTTCATTCGGATATATATATATATATATATATATATATATATATATATATATATATATATATATATATATATATATATATATATATAAAAACAAATTTCATATATATACGTAATTATCAATTATTAAGGAATCTGTACACATCCCAAATGACAAACATATACGTACTTAAAATATCTACGTAAATATGGAAACATTCCAACATTCAAATAATCATCTAATTATTTGGCAAAATCATTGAAGTAATCTTTTTTCGCTTTAATATATATCAAACAATACAACGCTCAAGATTCGCTCAAAGTTCAGTCCGAAATGATGAATACGTTAATGATAATGATGAATGAGATTTTTGAGATGACCAAAAGTAAAGGTCATAGGCTATGTGGTATATGATGAAAAATGATAGATAACAACAGATACTTCATTTGAACAGGTTACGATAAAACTATTCATGATATTTGACACGTGCTGGGCGGTTGCACAAAATAGTTTTTATTGGGGTAAAATAACTTCCTTCTTATCTTAGAAATACGAAGGAAATATGTCTGATTCGACTACGGAGACATAGCATGGAACAAACGATCTGCACATATCTGAAAAAAAAAATGGAATTGGCGATATATTAGCGACAGGATTGCAGTGTTGATATGACATTTATCTTTTATACTAGACGAATAATTTTTTTATACTTAATAGCATGAACTTAGTGTTCTTTCAGAAACCAGAAATTTGATTTTCCAGTGCGGAGGTCCATTTTTAATGGTTTCCCCTATATATATGCATATATGCTATCTATGGAAGTCAAATCTGATGGACAGTCTCTCCTTAAAAGAAGGACTTGTTAATGCTGAATGCGATAGTACTGTATACAGTTTCTTCAGTCTTCAATGTAACATGTTTTCTGTCCTGTGTATGACGATAAATTATATCCGGCAGCAAATCTCTGATCGAAAGGTTTTAAGGAGCGTGGAACCACCTCTTGGTTGCTGTTGTTCTCAGGTCCACCCTATCCGGGATGGTAGAATCTGTTAGGTTCCCGACTCTGGTAAAACACTATGAAAGAATAAAAATACTTTTTTTCTATAGAAATAATACAAGGGTTACGTTTTCATAGGCAAAACAAATTACAAGCATTACCTGTGTTTATTACAAAAAATAATATTAAAGCTCCAAAGAGAATTAATTAGTTGATATGCAAATCAAACAAATAAAGAATGAAATACTATTTTTTTGTGATACAAACATTGTGATGTGTTACTCTTTTGAATTAATGAACTTCCTGCATGATGGTTGTTTGCCAAACCCATATGAGTAGATAACCAATCTGGAGAGCGATTTCAAGGGCATAGATATATGGATCAAATCATAACAGTCACTCCAGCAAACACCACAAACACCGCAAACACCTTTAAGACCAGTAATTACCAAGTATGTTCTTTCTGGAGAGTTACAGATTCCTTGCATATCTCCCAGATTATAAATACAATCATGCCAGCTTTTACATATTCTTAATTCGAAGATATTTTTTTCAATTTCTGTAATCTTGTGACATGTTTTTTTATTATTTCGAGGCTCATTAACAGTAATTAACAACCCAGTGTCATCTCCGATTTCACGTAGCATCACCCATTTCCCGTTCGAGATGTTACATTTGATGATGCTGAAGGTGTGACTTAAATGTGTATTAACATTTTTGCATTGTTGAAATATATATAATTTAGTTAACGTCATATATTAAAAGTTTTAAATATCTGGATAAAACATTTCTGCTTGCCGCCAACGCCCCCATCGAAAGAAATGCGGATTTGCATGTTTGCGCTTCAGCGGTCGCGACTATGTGATTAAAACAAGTTTTTAGACTGAGCGATACAATACGTTTAAATATCAATACGCATACTTTGTTAAGATTTATAGTCACCTGCAGTTTGTGTATGAAACATCTCTAAAATCTCACTCTGGGAAAAAGAATGTTACATCAAAGACTGAAAGGCTGTATACATGGCAATCACATAAGTCACTATCAAGTAAGAGAAAGAGTGAGAGAGAGAGAGAGAGAGGGGGAGACAGAGAAACAGAGAGATATATGGATATGAAAAGACAAAGAAAAGAGCATTCGGTTGATGGATGAACACTTAACATAACGATATAATGAAATAATATAATTTGATATTTAATCCAGGATACAAAGGTATGATTACAGAAAAGAGCCAATTTGTTGCATATTCTTATTTAAGACATTACCTTCTTATAGTAAATTAATAAAGATGCACGAACTACGTTGTGAAGAGGTTGTTCTAATATTCCCAATATTGTACATTTATTAATCTAAGCTTCATTTGCTGAATTCCAGTTGTGTTTAAGACTGATTATCAATTATTCCATGCTTGTACTCTCCTCAAAACCTTTGGCTCTATAATCATATTCTAGCCCTTACCTGGTTCTCTCTTTACAGCTCGTCAATAACTTTCTAAATCGTATATATCTTTGAAGTATTAGAAAGTTAATCTCTATAATATATATATATATATATATATATATATATATATATATATATATATATATATATATATATATCAAGCAAAAAAGGGTTTGTTATTATCAGCATTTCCGATATTTTATGAGGTAGTTCATAATTGACCTCCAATTATTCTGACTTAATAATGAAAACCGTTATTAATTCTTTAATAGTTAAAACGGAAAATAATCGACTCATAACTTTCAGTATTTAATAGAAATATAGTATCGTTTTATTAGGAACAATCCTATTCTGAGTTTTCCCCAGTTAGAATAAATTGTTCCCTTTTCAATGAGGCTGTATGATTTGAAGGTATCTTTGTGTTCAAGCTAACACTAGACCACAAGCTAAACTCTTATATCCAATCTGTTGCGATGAGTGCGGCACCTTCCTACATATTCTCCTGACAAGTGTTAGATTAGACACAAAAATAACTGTTACAGTCATATCGGTGATGCAAAGGCACATTCTAAACTTCCTAGACTTGATAGACTTAAAAAATATATGGCGTTATTCACTGGGTGACAACTTGTCTCTTTACCAAAAGAGCAGATTTGCAACACTGTTATTACATTATCGTTACATCTCTGGAATATGTTCGAAAGATCAATATTATTTGAACTACATATCTGTTTGCAATAGGGTCACCATTCTGATATCCTACTGAAGTTCCTGTCTGTTTGTACCAGAGTCAATATTTATTTTTGCATTTTGAGAAGCTTTTAGGATTGTCAATTTACACCATTCTCATGTC
>OZ038482.1:45607946-45622946 GCA_964036315.1 Acanthosepion esculentum | reverse complement strand
AATATTTGATATATCCTATTTTTCTGAATTTGTAAAGGGTACAGCTCTATCGATATGTTTTTATTAGAGTAGGTAAGTACAGATGCGCACGAGGACAGTTCTCCCATTCATTAGTTGTTGTGTGAGACTGTATATTCATTTGATTTTATGTTTATATTTTACATAACATCGTCGAAGAGAAAAATGGGGTTGTTTTCTTGGTACTTGATAAAATCCATATTTCGTATCCTGCCACCTTTGAAGACCTGATTTTGAAGCTAATTTGACTAGAGTAAATGGATATATAGTTTGTTCAACAGAGTAGACAGGGGCAGCAGTAGATACGATAATTTTATATCTCATATATGATGCAACCCCCTTAAAATTAACTTCAAAATTAGGTCTTCAACTGCTGCATGATACGCGAGTATATACGGTAAGTAAATAAACAAAAGCTAAATAATTCTGGAAATACTGAAGTTAAGAGGAGGTCACGTGTACGTGTCGTAATAGTAATCAAGGTACTTCTCGCCATATCAACAACTACTGAGCAGAGATTTTTATTCTCACTAGGTGCACTTGGTGCCTCATATTTTGGCCTTGTATCAAATCTAAGGTAAGCTTTGAAAATCACCATCACCGTACCAAGAAGGGCAAAATATAATATATATATACCGTATATAGTCACGTATCATGCGACCCATGAAGACAAATTTTCAGCTAATTTGACTACTGGAAATGGATATATTGTTTGGTCAACGGCGTAACCAGAGCCAGCAGTACATACGCGGATTTTATATCTCTTGCATGATTTGACCCCTTAAATTTAGCTTAAAAATTGTGTCTTTAAATGTCGCGAGTATATAAGGTATTTAAATGAAACTATCCCGTTGCACTAAAGTTTATGGAAATGCGTGAAGCACAATACAAAATCCTTCTATCAAACAAAATAATATTGTTAATAAACATTATAATCAAAAGGTTAAGCAAAGTGATAAACAATCATATATATATATATATATATATATATATATATATATATATATATATATATATATATAATTATTATTATTATTATTATTATTATTATTATTAAATTATAATATCGATCATTGGAAAAAAATGATATTCGTCAAAGGAACGCCTACATATTTTGAAACTCTTCGACAAGGTGTGGCACAAAATTTTGCTATATAATTTCTCCCAAATAATCGGCAGGCGTTTCTATATTATAAAATATTTCCTGTCTGATAAATCCCTGACGGTAATTATTAATGGGCATTCCTTCGTAGCCATGGCGGTCAACACAGGCGTCCCCCAGGGGTCAATTCTTGACCAGCCTCTTTCTGACCGGCTTGAATGATTTACCTAAGAGTATACTCCGATCACTTGTAAATGTCTACTTCGATGATACGACGACATGATGATCCGAGATTAGCGGCTGATCTCTCGTCCGATCTAACACTGACTACCCACTGTATGGCTGGTTACATTTAATGCAGCTAAACCCAAACGCCTTATGTTTCATCAGTGCCGATCAGACCCAGAGCCACCGACAGTCACGATGAATACATGTTCCCCTCGATGAGGCCCCTTGACTTGATAGTGAGCCTCAGTCTCACCCACGACGTCAAGTGGAACTCCTTTATGTGATCTATCTATAGAGATGCCGGAAAATTGAAGTGTTCCACCTAAGAAAACAACGGCCACGTTTACTTGCTGAAGGCGAGCCTTCAATTTGGGGAACATCGACTGTGGTTTGACCTGAAAAGTGATGAGTCCACCATAACAACTTGCAGATGACACGTTACGCTTGAATGACTGTCTCTCAGGCATTCATTCTATATATTTGGATGGAAGTATGAAGCTACAGTTACACTTATGTCATGTGATGCTTGATGATACAGACGACGACAATAATGATTTATAAATAAAGGAAAAATATCATTTCAAAAATATTTTAATGTAGTAAATTAAAATAAAAAATTCTAAATATGCTATTCAAAACTTGTTATTTATGACAAATATGATGAATAATTTTCTTTTAAATACGCACATACAAATATGGTCAAATATTATACATTATTAAAAAATTGAATTATATTCTCGGGGCTAATCACATAATAAATCAATCAAAATCAAAACATATATTCCATGATATAGTTTTATTTACCTTAAAGCCATCAATTCCATTCGCATTCCAAAGATATTCTGTTTTAAATACAAAAAATATAGAATAAAATAAAACAATCAACTTATGTATATACTTTTAAAGATATTTTACCTTAAAACCAAATAAGATTTAAGATTTTGCGAGTAAATATATTTTCTCTAATCACCCAGAGTTCTTGAGAGATCTCTTCTGCACGGAAAATAAATATTATTTTAGTGTATGTAAGTCTCGGCTCTGACATGGAATATTGAAAGAAAGCGGCTGACGACACAATATATCTTGTTTAAAAATAATTAAATTTTCTACACACATTTACGTGTTATTTAAAACTGTCAAGCTGAATTAAGAATGTCATAAGTGATAAAACTTTGCTGACGAAATTAAATAAGAACAAGATACATTTAAAGGTGATATTCAAAGTAATAGACTTTCACACGAGTTATATGTGTCTTCCAATAATTCCAATAATTTTTACACAGTGGATAGAGAATTTTGTCTCGGTTTGTCAACGCACAGAAACGAAGAATTTTGACTGAAGATTGCTGCTCGATGCCGAATATATCCTTGACGATATTCAACCTGTAAATGCATTTCTTAAAAAGGTATTCAGAGAATAAATTTTACTTACACTATTTATATTCGAACTATTGTCATTAGAAGTTTTTTCGATCGTGAAACTCTCTTCCGGCTCCATGCCTTCCAGCCAACTGTAATCTTTAAAAAAATTATTGTTCTCCTGATTAAACTTCTTTCGTTGTTGTTCCTTATTAAAGTTTGTGATTTTTAATTATTCCATACTTAGTAAACTCTTCTGTCTTAGAGGTTCCAATGGCTTGCTTGGGGTGCATTTAATTAAAAAAAATTGAAATAATTCAGTATACGAAATGAGCAAATACATCGTCATTCTGGCAATATAGATAAAAAGAAATGACGAATATATAGTAGCTCACACACACACACACACACACACACACACACACACACACACACACACACACACACACACACACACACACACAAACTTACATTCACACACATGCGCACGCGCGCATATACACACGACTTATGTGAGCGTCATAAAGTTTTATTAAAATTTCATGACACTTGAGCACTTAGGTAAAGTTTTAAAATATAGAACCAATACACTAGCCCACCTCCAAGCAGTGACTCTCCTCCAGGATGGGGCTTGGTTTATTGCTCGGCCTCTGAAGCGTCTACAAAACGGGAAGTACCGAGATGGCTTGGGCAATTTTCAAAAGTTATTGCCGTAAAACCCACTCTAAACCTAGACCCGGTTTTACATTCGGTAGCGACGTCGGTACGATGGAAATTATCCATGACTTTCTACAGGTTTCTTTCATTTATTATATGAGCATTACCATGTATCATTTGGGAAGTTGCTGGAATATTTTCCCACAGCAGTCTCCATTGTTTGTAATACGTCATTATATTTCCCTTAAATTGGCTGTCACTCACTCGAAGCTGAAGCGGCATGTCTATCCTATTATTTAATCTATAGCAGTATACGGGAGAACAGAGGTGCTCATGTTTTTAAAGATCTTTGGTGGGAAATTGAATGCAACAGACTAGACTGGAATTGGATTTTGTGTTACTTTATACTCAATGCACAACCATCATAAAATGAATGAGGAAATTACTACGGATAATAGAGAAAAGGTAAACATATTCTTGTAGAAAGATCTCGATTCAATTACTAAAAAAACACGAAGCATTGCAAGAAATTCGCAGTGCACATGTCTATATAAATAACAGCCTTCAAATATACATGAGACAATTGTCATATAATTATATTTTTACAAAAAATTACATTATTTACATCGAACCATTTTTATGAGTAAATAACATTATGAATTACATGTCTATTCTGGTTAATATACTACAGGAGATGTCAACAGTTTTTAATAATTTGTAGCCTAGTTTAAATCAATCGCGAGTGGGCCACAAAGAAGCATTCGGTTAGCACGGTCGACTTTACTGTTTTTAAATACAATTCACCAGGATTTTCACTCATTTATTCATATCTGCTCAATGCGTATCCAACTTGCTAATCGAACGTTCCTCTGTGGCCCAATCGGTTAAGACACGTCAGGCTATATGACGGTTCCGTATAGGATACAGGTTCGATTCCTGTCTGAGGACGCATATTTTCTATGAATATTTCTCGGACATTCAGTCTGATAAATGTTGTTAATACTTCTTATTATAAACAGAGCATTTACTTAAATATTTGTTTCTATAAAAAGAACGTAAAAACATAAAAATGTCTTAAATAATTGTCGGACTTTGTCCATTTCCTAATGTATTACGCCATTTGTTTACATTTGGACACGCATTGAGCAGATATGAATGAATGAGAGAAAATCATGGAGAATTGTGTTTAAAACAGTAAAATCGACCTTGCTAAAGAAACGCTCCTTGTGGCCCAATCGGTAAAGCACGTCAGGCTATATGACTGTCCCGTATGGGATACAAGTTCAATTTATGTCGGAGGACGCATATTTTCTATTAAAATTACTCGGACATTCAGGCGGGTAAATGTTGTTAATACTGTTTATTATGAACAGAGAATTTAATTAATTATTTGTATCTATAAAAAGAACGTATAAACATAAAAAAATTATATATATATATATATATATATATATATATATATATATATATATATATATATATATATATATATATATATATATATATATATATATATATATATATATATATGTTAAGCATTACACACCAAGCAAGAGAGAAATCTGTCTATGAGGGTAGGTAGATTGAGGAAAGGAAAAGAAGGACAGGGATCAAGGCAAGTGAAGATGACGATTGACGTTGCATTTAAATTTTTGAAGATCGTAGTTATCAGGGAAGCAAATGCGAGGAAGGTAATGTCCCTCTCGGGAAGTAGGGGAAAAGTAATTTTTAGAGTAGAAGTGGAGGTTATATTTAACTATTTCAGCAGTAAATATGTGGTACCTTGATGCCAATCTCGTAGCACGCTTAAATTCATGTCGTGTGGACACCAGGGTAAAAACCTGGTGAGAGCTGTAACCATGAAAATATTATTCCGAAAATACAGCAGGGAGCCATATCACGTCTATGAGAGAATGTCTGAAGTCGAGACGCCAATTCCTGACCGATTACGTTACAGAGACTTTTTTGTATTTTGTTTAGAATCTCGAGATGAACTACAGGGCTAACAGACAAGATTCAGCAACAGTATTTAGTGCAAGGACGAATGCTAGGTTTGTAGACGTATGAGGTGGATTCTGATAAGAAAAAACTTTCTAGCACGACACAGTGAATAACCTTCCTTGCGGTAAATGCAGCTATTGGTTTAACGTAGTTGTTCCAGTTTCGGGTACGAAACTGAGAAGATAACGTCTATCAAGAATAACTGAATGATGAAGTATGTCTTCCTTAAAAGTGTAAAAATTTTGCTGGATTTTATGCTCTTTTTTGCTGGATTTTATGCTCTTTTTTGCTAGGTTTTACGCTCTTTTTTGCTGGATTTTATGCTCTTTTTTGTTGTGTTTTATGCTCTTTTTTGCTGGATTTTATGATCTTTTTTGCTGGGTTTTATGCTCTTTTTTGCTGGGTTTTATGCTTTTGCTGAGTTTTCGTTTATGATAATTCTATCCAAAAACACGCCGATCTAATCGCATGTTCGAACCGAAGTGCACAATTCCTTTATTGTTTTCTCGAGTCCCCAGGATGACAGATATAATAGACACTGATATAAAAAAAATTAAAACAATAATAACTGGACGTCTATTTCAAACAAATGTAATTTAGGATTTATTTTAGTTATTCCCGCGCTACATAGTGCATTGAGCACTCTACGTTTTAGTCCAACTGATCGCTTTTATTTTCTTTGCACTGAAGTCTTAAGGCACTGGACGATTTATTCCGCCCTGTTCGGATGTTTTTCGTTCTTTCTTTTTTTATTTCCATTTTTTTTCTCTCCGGTACCGATTTGTTTTTTCATATCAACGAGTTGAGCTATCGAATTTTTTTTTTCCAAATGAGTATTACTATTAGTGTGTACATATATATATATATATATATAGGGAGTGTTTATATACATACATACATACATATATATATACAGTGTAACCCGGATATAAGAGAGTTGTCGGGACCGGATAAGAAGTCTCTTATATCCGGGTTTCACTTATATCCGTGTTTGGTCTATTATATATACATTAACACAGTCTCTAATTTGGGACCAGAGACAATCTCTCTTACATCCGGGTTTCTCTTGTATCCGGGTCTCTTATATCAGAGTTACACTGTATATATATATATATATATATATATATATATATATATATATAGGGAGTGTTTATATACATACATAAATACATACATACATACATACATACATATATATATATATATATATATATATATATATATATATATATGTATAAGAAAAGATTACTTAGTTTTTAAATATCAATTTTATCCCAAAGTCGATATTTCTTCGTAAATTTCCCAATCTTCAGGTGTTACGGTTTGAAACGGTATTTCAATTTTTTATCAATTTTTCACTTTGTTCCGCGTCTTTCCAATCCGCATTTTCTTCCCACGCAAAGATATCTGAACATTGGATTAACCACAAACAAAAACAAATATCAGCCATGTGCATCTATGCATACCAAAGTTTTAGAAAGATGAACAGTTATACTTACCTCTTCATATTCAAGACACTATTCAACAAGTTCTTGAGGGATATTTATGCAAATATTGGATGAGAAAGGTTAACTTTAATCAAAATGAATCAAAAGAATGTAAGAATAGAGGAATACATCAAACTAAAGGATGCAATTCAGAATAGGTGGCAATGCTGTTATTATGCGACAAATAGTTATTCCCCCTTCATCATTCACATGTGAACCAAAGTACATACATGAAGAATGTGTTCAAGATGGATTGCCTTATGTCAGACATTTTCACAAAACAGATTTGTTTGTTAAATTTACAACAAATACGAATTTGTCTAAGATTTTAGAGAATCTTCTACGTCGACAATCGGCAACAGACATGCATGATATAGTTGCTAGAAATTATAAGCTGCAATTGAGTAACAACAGAGGGGACGACCACGTGTACATTAACTTTTATGGTCAATGGTGAAGATCAATGCAAAACAAATATATTCTATTATCAATGCAGAACTACCAAATCCTAATGAAGTTCCAGGGCTTTTTGAAATATTAAAAAGACACATGATACATTGACCATATGGTTATTTGAATTTCAATTGTCTCTGCATGTTTGACAAGACATGTACAAAAAGATCTCCAATAAAATTTGTCAGTCACTCAAAAATCGATACAGATGGCTACCAAAATTACATAAGTCAGATTGAAGATGGAGTATTTAGCCTCAACCTTGAAGAAACGGATAAAATATACCGGTAGTCAACAGATGGGTTGTTTTTTATAGACCCTACAGTGCAAAGCATTCAATGCTCATATTAATGTGGATTTTTGTAATAGTGTTAAGTCCATATCATTGTGTACGTACATAAATAAGGGGAGTGAGCAAGCTGTTATTGCCATTGACAAACACAATGAAGTAGAAATATTTCAGTTAGGAAGATGCATTTCTAGAAATGAGGCTGCCTGGAGCAATTTTTCATTTAACATTCACAACTCATCAGTTCAGCACTTGAGTGTTTATCTTGAAAATTGACAGCCGGTGTATTTTATTGAAGACAATGTTCAGGAAGTGATTGAATCTCAGAAAAATACCTTAATGTCATTCTTTAACATATGCAATGTAGATGACATTGCCAAAACAATTCTCTATCCTGAAGTGTTTAAATATTACACATTCAAATCTGGAGAAATCCACAGAAGAAAGCAAGTAGAACCTCATATAAATGAACCTGCTATTAAATGTAATGATGTACTTGGTTCTGTTTATACAGTAATTCTACAAAATTCTAAATGCTTATTTCTTAGACTATTCTGCAGAATGTCAGGGGTCTAAGACCATTTGAAAGTTGAAAACAACCGGTAGAAATATGTATTAGACATCCAGACAGACATGCATTCAACCTGTCATTACCGAAAGTGATGTGCACTCGGACTGAACTTTATTAGAGGTATTTTTATATAAATCGCCAAAGCAAATAAGGGATCTCTTTACTGTTATGATTGCTACTTTCCAATTGTCAAATCCAATAGATCTGTCGGTGGAACACCAAGAAGCTACGAAGGAAGACATTCTTAATCGAATGCAATTGGTTTATCCCGTATTAGCCATACAATTAAACCCGAGGATTGTGAACATTGCACTGTGAAAATTAGAAGATATGGTGCTAAATCTGATATAAAAAGGACTGTCACATATCGGACTTGCAAAACCAAACAGATATTCATATTCCTTAAATAGAGAAACCATGAAAGAGACTGGATACAACCATGAAGAGCTGATTCACCAAATACAAACTAATACACCTCTTCTTAAAAATGAGAGTACTCTACAGTGAAATTATGTTAAGGATCAACAAGTTTTGCTGTAGAAATTTTCTTTTTGGATGCTCCTGGAGATACCCGCAAAACATACCTGACTAATCTTCTATTATCTTCAGTTCGGGCGTAAAAAATAGTGTCTTTAGCAGTAGCACCATTTGGAATAGCAGCTACTTTAATTACTGGTGGAAGAACTGCTCACTCGACTTTTATACTGCAATTAGACTTGGTCTATAATGACAATCAAGTGTGCAACATAAATAGAGCTACAAACCTAGCCAAGCTACTTCAGGTGACCTGCTTCAGAGTCTGCGATGAGTGCATTATGGCTCACAAGGGTGCATTTGAGGCTTTAGACAGAAAACTGAAAAATGTCAGATATAATGATAGACTCATGGGAGGAATAACTATTCTGCTATCTGGAGATCTCGGACTAACACTCCCTGTTGTCAAACAAGGAACAGCTGCAGAGGGATTTCATGCCTGCCTGAACGGTTCTTTTATATAGGATTATATTGAAAGACGCTTTTTGACCACTAATATGAAAGGGGGACTCAATTGAGATGGGAGAGCAAAGGCCGCGTAAAACAACTGTTCCAAGAAAATGTACCTAATATACGTGGTTAAACCAGTAGTTAAAATCGCATATTCTGTTTCCGCGGACACAAAGGTGAATAAAATTGGTGCGTATTACCTGATAAGATATATATTCGTAGACAAGAAAATTAAATTGTATAAAAATGATTTTTTATTGATTGAATCGTTTATTATGCGTTATCAACACTTATTTAATATGCGATATGATTAGTTCAATATATTTATCAAACTTCTTTTCGGCGAGAGATTGTTAAGTGGGCTAAAACGGTGCGGCACTTCTTTTTTAATTCACAGACACACACACACACACACAGATATATATATATATATATATATATATATATATATATATATATATATATATATATATATATATATATATATATATATAGACAGATAAAGATGGGTTACAATAAATGTGTGGGAATATGTCAGCAATTTTTAAAGAAAGCGGGGCTTGTTGCATAGGTTTGTCTTATTTTCTTGATTATTTTGTCTGTATGTATCTGCATTGTTTGTGTATGTGTGCGTGTGAGGGCGATAGAGAAAGAGAGAAACAGGCAAGAATGCTTACTTCTATTATGACTGAACGAATGAATTTTAGTGTAATATGACTTCAGGACAGATAGGAATTCGTGACGCATCTTGTCAGCTCAGAATGTGAATTTACGTGATCAGTCAATGTCCAAATTGATCACTGGTAACAAAAAATCTATCATAAGTCTTTATGAAACATAATCACGCGACAGCAAACTAGACTTCAGATACACACGTATGCTTACATATGTGTATCTATCTATCCATACATGTGTGTGTGTGCGTGTGTATGTGTGTGCAAGTGCGTGTGCCTGTTTGTGTTTGTCTATATAAATGCACACAAGTATATTTGATGTGTCTCTAAGCACATACATACACCCATATATATATATATATATATATATATATATATATATATATATATATATATATATATATATATATATATATATATGTATATATATAATATGTCTGCATCTACAATATATTTTATTTATAACCGATTTTTCTCATATAACTATGTAATTAAAATGTACTGATTTGAGATGATGGTATATTCGCTTTTTGTGTATATTATTATATTCGGTTTCCCAGTCTTCCTGCTGTATCCACCGTGTTGGTATATGCGCTGTTGTATTGGGCACTGACGATGTTACAGAACCTCACAGTACCTCAACCGATATCTTCATCCTCCTAAAAATGCCGCGATGAAAATTTCCCTGTCGTATTTTGACGCGACCCGTTTGAGTGGACTCTTAAAATATTTCCGGTAATATGAAGATAAAATATTTTTTCATTTCGGATTATTTAATATCACAGATGCTAAATTACTTATCAATTGCCAAATTCTAAAGTGTGCTTAAATCAGATTGATACCAGTCATTTCGTATTGTATGTCTTCAAGAAGGATTACCGAGTAAAGGAAGCGGCACGTGTTGTTCGGTCTTTCTAAGGAAATGCAACTACATTTAACTTGTATTACTACTTTTTGTTTGACCAGTTTATTTCAGGAATGTTGTCATCTTACAGCTTCCTCTTGATTTGTAATTCAAAGGTCGGTAAATAATTCACCTGTGCAAACAGTTCTTATCCAGTCAATTTAGTTTAGACATTCCTGAGATTATCACGTCACACCTGACGGTCGTGAATTAAGTTCAGAAAGTCGTTAGGGAGGCATATTGTGTCATAACGTATCTTGTCAACGTAGTTACTTGCTGGGCAACAAACTCGACTTGGTCTTCTTTTGCTCGCCAGCAGTGTCTTACGAAGCACTTTCTGCGATCGTGTAAGATTTTTAAAATAATATAGGAAGGGTTCATGCGATTTAGCTGGATGCTGTCTACTGATGTTAGTATAGCTCCCAACATCGGAGTGTACATTCCTTCCATCAAGTTTAGATTCTATGGTTGAAACTTTTTTCATATATTGGTAAATGACAAAAATTGTCTAATGTGCCCTTACACGATTGATTTTTTTTATCTCGGATCAAATAAAGCATTCTCCTCTGGTCGTCATTTAAGTGCAGCCTCGCTATCAATTTTTCCTGTACAGATGCATGGCCAGTGATCAAAAGTGAGATTAATATAATGAGATTTAAGCGATAATGATTGTCAACAACCCTATATCCGATATATCAGATTCTGTGTTCACATCACCGATTCGTTTTGGATACAACGTTTATGTTATCGTCGACAACTATAAATTTAGAGTGTCCATTCTTCAATGCAAGTGAAACAATATCAAGGAAGAGACAATATGAAGTAACTGCTTTCCAAGCTGAAGACAGGATTGCATCCCGAAAAAAATGAGAAGCTCTGTGTATAATGGGTTATGAAGAGACGCGTATATCATTAAGAGCTATACGAATGCGAAGATCTATTGCCATCAATTGGAAACATTGAACAAATTTATCCAGGGGAAATGCCCATTATTATTTAATTCGAAAGAGAAATGCTGTTACACGATATGACACTATATCTAGAAAATGTGTTCCATTAACATTTCCATCCAAATATTCAGATCTGGCTAGAATATTTCAATTCATTGCAATATTTTTTAGAAAAAGAAATCGTGTATGTAATGTGATGATCCATCGAGGATAGACCGGCTAATGGGTAAATAATGTGAGTGATCGGATCAGTCAGCTGCCAAGGAGAAAATTATTCCAAATAAAAATCTTCTGTGTCTAGAAAGTTTTACCGCCATCCCACAACCTAAACTGATATTTGAAACGGTAAGTTATAATCATGCACGCAGAGATGTCATTTTTAAATCCCGAATTATCCTTCGCAAAAGAATAGTTGCTTAGTGAGATATTTACAAAATGTTTTTCTTCTCACTACGTGCGCTACTAACTAATATTGCAGTTTGTTAGATTTTATACTAATTTCATATTACTTAGCATTACTCACGAGAGTCAAAAACATGGACCAAGCCAGTCTGAATGTTTTAGATAAATAGAAATTACAGTTTCTGAAGTATAAATTGTAAATTGGATAGGAAGATAAATAAATTCATTGACAGCTGTATAATTTAATTAGACATAGCTGAAGGAAGAATTGCTGCCTATTTAAACTTTCTCTCTCTCTCAATCTCTCTCTCTCTCTGTATATATATATATATATATATATATATATATATATATATATATATATATATATATATATATATATATGTGTGTGTGTGTGTGTGTGTGTGTGTGTGTGTGTGTGTGTGTGAGTGTGTGTGTGTGTGTGTGTGTGTGTGTGTGTGTCCAAATATAGGATTGGTGTATACAGAATAAATTCCAGTAACCACAAAACACTATTCTTAAAAAGTGCTCAATGCAGAGGAGAACAAATATAATTTATTCAAAAATTATAACATAAATATGTTATAAAATTACTACAAAAATAACCATTTTGTTTCAACACATCTGGTGTCTTATCAAGTGATGGTGATGAATGTAGAATCTATATTCTACCTTCACCGGTAGTTCGATGCCTATATAGCCGATTTTTCCCTGTCTTGAGGAGCGGAAGCAGCTAGAATCGAGGATCCCATTACAGAGTCGGAAATGTGGGAAGCGCTGAAGCACGTTCGCCTGGGAAAATCTCCGGGATTAGATGGTCTACCTTTCAAAGTGTACTTGAGACAGTCACCCGTTTTTGTTCATTTGCTGGCGCTGATTTTCAAAAACAGTTTGAAGCATGGGTCTATTTCTCAACGCTTCGCCAATGGTGTGATCAAATGTTTACGCAAGGTCAAAAACGCTGGGGATATATGAGGTAACTTTCGGCCATAACTATATTAAATACAGAGTTTAAAATTTTTGCCAAGGTTTAATCAGTCCGTTTGTGTTACCAACTCGGCCAGGAAATTCTGCCTATGCTGACGACATTTCGCTTCTTGTGTCGATCAGAGCCGAGATTGACTAAGGCAACAAAAAATCATATGGTACGAGGCGGTAAAGAAGATCAACCGTGATAAGTCCCTTGTCTTGCTGTTGGGTGTGTGGGAGCTAGTTCCTCTACCCGTATCTTTCCTCTGGACGGATGGATCGGACAATATACTCGGCATCGGGTTCGGTCCCGATATCCAGTTAGAAATGAATTTGTCGGAGGTATAAGGTGAGTCCGAGATCGCAGTTCGTCTGTGGTCTCGGAGGAATCTCCTTAAATGGGAGGGCGGAACAACCCGATTATACTTTACTGACTCACTATGCGTCCACTTCCGTATATCACCCTAATGTGATTAGTAAGGCTCTTATACACCTACTTTTTGGGCGGCAAGGCCACAAATGTACATTGGGAGATATCTTATCTCTACCCTGGTGAATGCGGCCTGAGTTTGCTTAGCTCTGAGATTCGTCAACATACGCTTCGCATCGCGCTCCTAGATCAAATATGTCGCGATTCGGTGGAGAAGGGCGCCTTCTGGAAGGAAGACGGCCGTAAGAACTGTCCATCCCTGAGAAGTGTGCACTCGTGCGAGGAGAAGGTCAGCCATTTACCCCGAGATGAGTGCTACTTCTATCCTGAATGTCACATTTCGCTGAAACGCCTCCTATAGTCATCGGATGGCCTCTCCATCGTCCGGGCGTTGTCTCGAAGGGTATTAAAACATGTGTTAGTCAGGGGTCAGGGATGAACTGATTGACGAGCTCTGTCTTTCAAATCAGGAGGCTCGTTAAATATAGCTTTGGACGCCCGCATTGAAATGCCTCAAGAACTATGAGGTATGACTCACCTGGCTAGTGACTCGTGGGGCCATCTGGGTGGCCAAAAAGACTTTGTTCGGCTGGCTTGAAGAAATCTCCAAACTGCGTTAGCTGTGATGGGTGACCGAGACCCTGTGACACGCCTTCTTTCATTGCAGGGTCGTAGTGACGTTGAAGGTCTCATGCTTCTCATGCTGCGCGGAAACTTCTTCGTCCTCGATGCCAGTACTGTCTGTAGAAATGTGGTACAGCCGGTGACGATGGCTGAACAATATGTGGATTATTTCTATAAGTATTATTAGTGAAAAACAAAATATATTGATATCACCTAGACTTAAATGAATTCTTAGTACTACCAATATAGAATTTTTCAGTCGTCGGATGCTCTATTGTAGAGATAGTACTTAGCTAAACAAGAGACTTAGTTAAACATTTGTTTAGCAATGGATATGGGTCTGAATTCCTACAATTGCACTGATTCGTATCATTTAATTTGTTTTAAACCAATTTTTATAAACATTCTGGATCATCATGTAATTGTAGGAATTCTTACACCTCGCTTTATAATTCTTATGATGGTTGACTGTCCGACATCTGTGCATTTCTTATTGCCATTTCTATCAATCTTTACGTTCATGTCTGGCTGTTGTTAGATGCTAAATTTTTGCCTTGACACATTTGTACGATAAGAATTTCTAATTTTTTGTTTGCGCTTATTTTGTATATAACATAGAAAATATTCGAATGATTGTTCATGGTAAAGCCCTCAAGCATTTATTTTTTTTCGTTTTTTCTTTCTTTTATTTATTTATTTATTTATCCAAAGAATGAAGATATATTTTGCTTTAGAAGCCAAATTAATCGTTCAGTCTCAAGTAATTTACAATCGCACGAGGAGACGAATTCTTATGTGTTGTGTAGCGATCCTCGCATGTTTTTGTTGTAATATCCTACTATATATATATATATATATATATATTTGTATATATATATATAGATATAGATATATATAT